>JAMPIV010005596.1:0-513688 GCA_024509875.1 Oreohelix idahoensis | reverse complement strand
TAAAAAATGGGAATAAATAATAGGCAAATATTCAGATAAAACTGGTAAGCCAGGAATTCCAGAAGGACATATACCACGAAAATAAGATAAAGCTACTCAACAGAAATGTTAAATCTGTCCTACTCTACTCTATGGCTAAGATAACGTGGCATGTCGTGCAGAATATCACATTCATACTGGACACATTGAGCAACACATGCTTCCTTGGCGTCCTCTAGCAAAAGGCCAGATGTAGGTTGTAACAAACACAGAATTGTTGAACAGAATGAAACAAAAAGTAATACAGCTGGAGATTAAAGACAGAAAATGGAGATAGATAGGCCGCACCTCCAGGAAATGACAATTAACCCAGACATGTGCTGCTGACTGTGATCCACAGGGGAAAAGCATTGTCATCATTATTTTCCTTTGTGCTCCCTTACGAGCAGCATCGTAGCCACCATTGTAGCATAGTCCCCATTAGCAGGAACATCAACTAATGGAACCCTATGTTTCTCATGGAGACAACAGGACTGACTTGATCGTTTTAATGCCTACATATTAGCCCTCATTTCTAGAAAGTCAAAGGCAGAATATTACATTACCATTACTGCCACCGCACAAACACCAAATTAAGACTGTATGAGAGCTGTGTACTTTCTGTGCTTCTCTATGGTGCGGAATGTTGGAGAGAAACAGAGAAGGAAATGTCGAAACTGTCCTCCTTCCACACAATCTGCCTAAGGAAAATTCTCCGAATCTTTTGGCCAAACACCATCAGCAACCAAGAACTACTTATTCGGAGTAACCAGAAGGACATGCACACCATCATAGCTGGCAGACGCTGGAGTTGGGTTGGCCATGTCCTCAGAAGGAAGACGCCACCAGGCGTGATGGCCGCTGACTGCTTTGACGGTTGGCGGTTATGGATCAAAGAAGAAGAAGAATTACTGCCACCAACCAGTCCTTCTATTCTACGCAAGCACCCGTTTATAAAAGTCTGTAGCTTCATCATCATCATGTGACGTATTCTTTCCAGAACATTGTCTCCATTACAGCTGCTCTGAATGCTTCATCATCATCATCATCAGTTGCCATCTCCACAACGAAGGTTGGCTGTAATGGATCTCCAACGTCTTCTGTTTCTTGTCTTGGTGGTGCACTCTGATAGACTCCCTCCTATCCATCTCTTGATGTTATCTTCCCACTTATAGCGTTGTCTTCACCTTGCACGTTTGCCTTTAACTCTCCCTTCTGTTATGGTCTTCTCCAAGGTGTTATGCCTTTTTATGTGAACGCTTAGCAGGACTGAAATGGTATGAGAAATTCACAAATGTGGAATTGATGACAAGAACCAGACAAGTGCCAGTGGAACAAGAGTTAAGAAGAAGACACTGGCGACAGATAGGACACACACTGAGGAAACCTGTTGATAGCATTACAAGGCAGTCTTTGTTCTGGAATCCACAGGGAAAGAGAGGCAGAGGTAGACCAAAAAACACATGGAGAAGAGAGCTGGAAACAGAGGTGAAAATAATGAGGAAAACATGGAAAAAACTTGAGCGGATGGCACGGGACAGGAAGACTTGGCATGTGTTTGTTGAAGGCCTATGCTCCTTGGGGAGCCAAAGGGTATTGATTGACTGCCACCAAGTGTAGTTCCCGGGGGTCTCTCGGGTGACAAATAAAGAACAGGCCTACTGCATCCTCTGGCATGTTGTCCTGGGTGACTAATGTGATGTAGTGCACGCGGCTGGCAACTTCATCATGTAACACAAACTGCTACATAAAATCACTACTGCAGGCACATGCCCTCTGATGCCCACTTCTTGCAATAAGTAGATTCAGCTATAGTAGTAGTAGCTGCATGCTCCATAAGAAGTAAATAAGGAGATCAAGGACTCATACCATGCAAGTCATTAGGAGCAACTAAGGAAACGTGCATGAGGGGGGGGGGGGGGGGGGGAAGAGAAACAACCCTATCATATAAAACAAACTGCTACAGGAACTCTCCCCCCCCCCCCCCCCCCCCCCCCCCCCCCCCCCCCCCCCCCCCCCCCCCCCCCCCCCCCCCCCAGTGCTCTCGTGATGGCATCATGCACAGGGACTAGGTGTGGCCAAGGACCTTTACTCCTGTGAGAGCAAACGTTACATTCATTCACAATTTTAACAGCTGCTGCTCACATTTTTCAACCCCACCCACCACAGCTATTGCTGTTACAGCAAGTTAACACCCTCATTTGTCATCAGGATATTAACATTACTGCTTACTGTAACTGAATGTTCAGCTGCTGACAGCAAATATGTTTTCTGCCCAATGTAAAATACTAGGAACACAATACTGCCCACATTTTTGTTCTGTTAAATAACGGGTCAACTTTGGTCTCAACCTCTTGCATGAAACCACTCCTCCTGTTGTTAACCTCCAGCATACCAAATAGTAAGTTCACCAGGGGCTGTCCACTTTAATTCAAGGGTAAGATGCTAAGTGCATCTCTAGGTGAAAAAAAAGATGGGGGAGAAGAAAGAGAGAGGTGTCCCTGTTTTACTTCAAAAAGACTAATGAGAATCTAGGCAGGAGTTCTGGCTTCCTGTGTGTAACACTCACAGCTTCACAGCTAACAGCATATTATGGGATTGTTTAAAAATGCAACAAATTAACGCAAATGCAAAATATCACACTGCAATTAAATAAATTTTTAACAGTAATCTTTATTTGAGCGGAAAAAATGTTACAGCCACAATTTCTCAAAGACTAAAAAAACAATGACATCATACTTTATAAGCTGGTTTCACTTTACTGATTTACGCACTAAATCTACATTCTAATCAAATTTTGAAACGTTTTGCAAATATAAAGTAATTGTTTTCTTATAGCAACCTCAATACTTATGCCCACCAGCACACACATTCCCTTGTTACAGGACTTTTTTTTCATTTTCCCAAACTTCCTCAGTCGGGAGCTCTTTTAGTGGGAAAGTTTTCATAATTAGGAATATAATAATCAGTGAACCCCTTTGGAACAAATAACAGTAAATCTTCTATAGGTTTAGACAAAAATGTTGTGTTAGTGATTAGGAATCTGTAGCAATATCTGTCCTCTATTATTTCCTAAATAAAGGTGTAATATCTTTTTATACGACCAAAACATTTTATCTGACTTTGATCACATTCATTATGTCCCCGATTCATTCCTAGCTTTTCCAGGTCCTCTTTATTTGTTTACTTCTCTTTCCATGAGATGCAACCCATACTTCTGTTTATCTAAATCTCAAGGGCCTCATTTCTTTTTTTTTCTAATTGCTTGTTCATCATCTATGTCTCTATACCACATAGTAATCAAGTGTATATTGTCATAGGTGTATATTGTCATACGTGTATATTGTCATACCAATTCTCTCCTTGGATTCTGTGCAAGCAACAAATGATAGCAAATGTAATTATCTGGCTGATATTTTTTTTGTTGTTCTCCATGTTTCACTACCATACAACAGGACTGCCTTGACATTTCACTTGAAGATTCTAATTTTTTTTTGAGGTGGACTTTATTTTAAAAAAAAACAAAAAAAAACATTTAAGTCCATGCATTTTCTATTGCAATGAAAGTTCCCTTTTGCCTTCCGTATTCTTATTTTCATATCACCATATATTTCCCCAGCGTTATCTTTAAAGTGGCCAAGATATATGTATGAATCTAAATTACACACTGATATTTTTTCAAGTGCAATCTGGCAACAATTTTCCGGTCTTATTCTCATAATAATATGTGTATTCCCTCTGTGTACTTTCAGATCCAACTGCTCATGCTGTGAGCTCTCATCAAGTACTCTTATTCTGTTGCAGTTCTGGGACATAAGAGCCAGGTCATCGACAACATCTACAGGGTAACTGAAGATTTACTTTCGGTTTTTAAAGTTATTTCTTCACTTCTTTCCATACAATTTATATTAAGCAAATGTCGAAGTAAAGAAAATTCAATAACATTTTATGTGTATAAAATATAAATGTCACAAACATTATTAGAATCAAGATCCAGCATGTTCAACACATACGAAGTGAGGATATTAAACATTTACAAATATGCAGCGACTTTACTTTTCAATCACGCTATAGAGTGTTAAGTTGTTTTTATCAGTTTACTAACTGTTGTAGATATATAGGTACAGTTCACTCACACTGATCTCCCCCACCCCCCATTTCCTTGTTCCACTCATGCTCCCCACTTTCGTGTTGCTCCCTAAATCTTTCTAGAACCTCACTAGTTTGCTCAACTATTTTTAAACAAAAGTTGTAATGAACTTATTGTGCCAGCACAAACTAGACATTTGCCCATTTATGCACGAAGACAACTACTATAGGACTTCGAGACTACTACTTACGTATTATTATACATTTTCTCAGAGTTGTTGTTTAACTAGGGCTGCCCAGTTTCTCGCTCTTATGCACTCAATACCAAGTTGAAGACTCCATGGTAGTATCTACACTGTAGGACTAGGCTGTTCCTGTGGCTCTTCTGCCATTCCGAAACATGCTGAGTTGAAGTCATGAACTCCAGTTTCTCCAGCTTGTTTTGCATTTAAAGGCTCACCACATCTGGTCCCAAGCTAGAAGGAAGAAGCTCATGGCCGAAGAAGGAAGCACACGGCCAAATGTGCATTCCCCACCATCCAAAGTGGCTCTCGAAATATGCAGAGCCTAAATACTGTGCTCTGGTTCTGGGTTATCCAGCCCTACACAAAGCCACTAAACAGCTCCCCCTGTCTATCATGGGGTCCATAGTAAGAACCTCCTACATGCAGGCAACCAGGTAAAAGCCAGTTATGTCTGGGGATCAAGTGACTTCTCCAAGCTTAGTGTACAATGCTGGGTCTCAACTCAGAGATAAGAACTGGTGTCATTCACTCAAGAATCCGTACAAAACTATTTCTACTTTATCCTGCAACTGTGGGCTTTGTGCTTGGTATTACAATAAGGCATCCATCCTTAGATGACAACATAAATCTTGCATTTTTTTTTAAAAATAAAGAGAGAGAAAGAGAGACAGTGTCAGAGAGTAAGGGAATGTTATTTAAATGTATTCTTGGGAAGTTTAGTTAAAACATGTAGACAACAGTAAACTGTAAGAAACATTATAAAACATTATGCTGTTTTGCTTAACCATAGTGAAACTTACCTGGCCGAGGGTCCATACTGTTTGGCATAGGCATCTGTCCACCTCCGGGACCAGGAGGCTAAAATAAAAATAATAAATTTGACTTTTGTTGTCCTCACAGTAAGCATTATAAATTTCAATCTATAAGATTCTAATACATGGTACTTCCTTTTTTTTCTTCAGGCCTGTCTTCCTCAACTGAAAAAAAAAAAACAGTTGCACATCTCTCCAAGATGAAATATACTGCAGTAAGTATAATTAATATCCCTTATGTCCCTTCAGTTCTGTCGGTATGACATATGGTTATGAATGTTATGACATATGGTTATGTCCCTTCAGTTCTGTTGGTATGACATATGGTTATGTCTCTTCAGTTCTGTTGGTATGACATATGGTTATGTCCCTTCAGTTCTGTCGGTATGAAATATGGTTAACTGGAAACACCTGAATAACAGTCTAATCATCATTTTACTTAGTGCTCCTTGTAGTAAAATCTGCGAGAATAATCGCTCATTTCAGTAAGATTTTAGTCATAAAATGATAATAAATAAACCCGCCCTATTGTGTCTGACGGTGATACTCTCACACGCCAGCATAGCGCTGAATTTTATGCCGTGGACAGGCTTAGAACCGACCCCGCCGTTTAAACCTACTCGCTTTCCTTGTGACGTACATTTTTAACATTTTGCCCGATCTGATAGAGACTGCGGCAAGACTTACAATTAACGATCTTGCGGAAGTGTGCCGCCAAACTACTGTCTGAATTAACGTAATATTTAACTTTAACGCTGGTAATAAGTAGTAATCCTTACATTTTTTGGTAGTGTAACACAAGACAATACAAATATTTAACGCCTATTCAAATACTTGCCGCTCAAAACCCCGCTTCGCTTGACACATTTTTATTTTCTTCTCGCGGTAGTATTTCTGACGTCACTAAAACAAGTAGTTATTTGAAAAATACATGCTAGCGAGAGATGAAGAGGGGTAAAATGGCCGTCTTGTGCAACATTTTTATTTGACGATTGACAGTGACAAAATTGAAAATCTAAACCATAATGAAACTGACCATAAAAATCATATGGTAGTATAGCTTAGAGTCCACTGAGCAAGAATGTGTTTTAAATAATATGGTAGTCCAAGTATCAGCCAAGTTATTGAGAAAATACTAAATGTCTACGGACGCGCGACCAGACAGACTGTTGTTCCTGCTTGTTTTTTTCATAACGTTAGTGGGGACGCCAGCTTAGAAAAGAGGCATTGAGGTAAATTCAAATTCGCTTGGGTAAAAAAAGTATAGGAGGAGAGGGGAGCGGTAGGAAAATTGTTACCCAAAACTAAACATCTTTTTGTATTGGCATAACTAAAGCAGGCTGGCCAATCGACTACCAGACGCAGATTTTGTTTGGAATTATTTTTGTTTTTCAAAAACTACATTTGAATTCTGGTAGTCGCAAGCTTTCGATTGGCCAGTGCTAATAAATATTAGCAAAAGGCTTTCACTTATTCATTGCCAGTTGAACAAAACTTTTTTCATTCAAATACGCTGAGATCAGCTGTGTTAATTTTAAAATTAAATAAAGAAGTATTCAGAGTCTGGACAGTGCAGAAGAAACTGAGGCCACTTCTTGCAAGTCAGCGTCATTTGTTTATATTTCTTGAATTTTGTGGTAAGAATGCTTTATGAATTTAATATGTTTAATCCCACTGCCAAAGTTAGATACTGCTATTGGGAAAAGTGAAGGACGTGCCGAGGAGCAGACATTACATTGTTGATGCATCCTCACATTGAACTGTATTTAACTGATGTATGTTGTCATGATTGTGTTTTTAATAATTATTGCATTAGAATATGTTAGTAAGCCTCTGTGTTCCATGAACACTGTTTAACATGCCCTGAAGCATTTATTTTAAAAAAAAAAGAAAAGAGATAAGCATACCAAAGGAAATGTGGTTACTCATACCAAAATTTTTATTGGGAAGGAAAACTATGTAACTGTAAGTGGGGATCTGCCAATAGAGACCTGAGGTGTGGGACCCACAAGCAAGGTGTGAGTCATTTTAAAATTAGGGTGCGAGTGCACCTGTAATGCATATGCACTCGGAGGCTGACCCCATACCCACCGTTAAAGAAAATAATAAATATAAAGAAAGTGATTCAGATATAAAAAGGCCAGGATGTATTTTTATTGAGGAAAACTTTTACAGTGCCGTATCTTGCCATACGGGAGGCCCTGAGTGCACTGAGCAAGGTTGTGAGTCCATTTATTAGGGGCTGTGCACCTGTACTGCACGCTGAGGCGTAACCCCATACCACTCGTAGGAAACCTAAATATAAGAGTGAAGATATAAAAGCCAGGTTAATCAAGTCTGCCGACCATTAGAGGCATTCCTGGTTGGTAAAAACAGTGTCCCTGAGAGAGAATAAAGGGGGATCAACTCCGCCATGATCTTTAATCGCTTCAGAGCAGAGACTAACGACGCAAGTAGCTTTGAGCCACCATGGAGGAGGATCCATCGAAGATTTTTCGCTGCAACTTCATACAGAGTACCAAATCATTCTTACAAGGTATCCCAGTACAGCTGAGTTAAGCATCTGGGCTATCTTGATATATCTCATGACTACTTTTCGTTTTAATAGAATCTGGAACACTGGTATTTGACAGTCCAATCATAACTCAGGAACTGTTTATAATGGCAGAGAAGATGATGAAACTACACTACAAGCCCTATACACAGTGACCTCTCTCTCCCTCTTTAGATATGAATATTTAGAAGCTCTAAAGTCTGTGAAATTATTCCAGACAGGAAAAGATATATAGTTGACTTTTATAGTTATTGGGGCAATATGTCCCCACACACTATTTATTGGTTGATCTTTTCTGTACACTACCTCTTCAGTCCTCATTTATCAAAGACCTTGTCCAAAAGCATATG
The DNA here is from genome assembly GCA_024509875.1 of Oreohelix idahoensis. Lineage (NCBI taxonomy): Eukaryota > Metazoa > Mollusca > Gastropoda > Stylommatophora > Oreohelicidae > Oreohelix > Oreohelix idahoensis. The sequence continues at coordinate 505,620 of JAMPIV010005596.1, read as the reverse complement.
GCTGGACAGGGCAAGAATGTAAATCAGTGGGTACAGAAAAAAACATTCATTTTCGGAGCTAGCATTTGCTGAAAAACTTAATCCACTGATTTGTTTTATTAAGTCTCATCTCCAACTCCTCTAAGAAAGTCTAAGGGAAGTGTTTAGATTTGTGTTGGATGGTACCATCATTTCATTTCTCTCCCTATCAAAGACACTATGGTGACATCATCATACACCAGAACACTAGAGCCCAAAATAGTGACCGTTTTGAGATCTAGGAGGAATGCAGTTAGGTTGTTGCCCTGCAAATATTCATAGCATCATCTTTAATGAGTCAAAGGGGCACTACATGATGCTTGACCTCACCACGGAATTGCAGACACCGATTTCAATTCTTTTAGGAAACCATCAATAAACCGGATCCCCACAAATCAAAACTTTGCTACACTCCTTATAGAGCAAGAGCCACGCCGATTGGCAGACCTTGCTCCACTCTTTGCAGGAAGTCTTTGCACCAAACACAGGCTAGTATGCTCTTACAATTCTGTATATTCTTTCTTTATCAAACTCTCATATATGACACATCTATTTTTGGTCTCAAGTAAAGTTGGTGGTATGTTCTCAGGCCTTCCTTACCACCGATACAGTTTTATTATTCCTCAAATTGGGCTGGTCAAGACCCAGAGCTGTCAACCTCTGTTTACCTCACTCACAGGAGCCAACCATTCTGGAGGACATGTTTTTACTTTTCGTTCTCACTCAAACACTGGGATGCATTCCTTCCAAGAAACTCCCTCACACTGAGGACGCAATCCCTATGATTCCCTCACCATCACAAGCATTCCTATGATCTCGCTTCAACACAACCACGACATTTCCTAATGTTCTTCCTTTCAGGAGAACACACCGCATAGATAGTCCTTCACTCACACACTCGCTTCTCAAACCTTTACAACCTCACGGTAGAAGACAGGCACGCAATCCTAATGATCTCACTCACACACACACACTGTCGACTATGTTCTCACTCACAATACATCCCACAGGATTCCTCATGTGCTATCAATGTTTCTCCTTCACTACAATACACGCATTCCTATAGTTCTAGTTCCTTTAAACAGACGCAATTCCTAGAAGTTCTCCTCACAGCAGACACAGATCCTATGTTTTCACCTCACACACGACAAGCAGGATCCCTATTTTTCCTCAACACAAGATGCATTCCTAGTGTTAGTTCCTCACACACACAACGCATGCCTATGTTCTTTCTTTTCTCCTCACACTATGCATTCCAATGTTCGTCATACACAACACATCATGCCAATGTTTTCCTTACACACATGCATTCCTATGTTTTCCTTACACAGACGCATTCCTATGTTTTCCTTACACAGACACATTCCTATGTTCTCCTCACACACATGCATTCCTATGTTCTCCTCACACACACGCATTCCTATGTTTTCCTTACACACACGCATTCCTATGTTCTCCTCACACAACAACAAGAGAAGCAGAGAGAAACACCATGCACTTCCTATGTTTCTCGATCATCCCCAGACACACGAATATCACATGCAATTCCTATGTTTTTCCTTACAACACCAACTATCAGACTCCATTGGTCATTCCTATGGTTCTCGCTTAACACAAACACCATCGCTTATCCTATGTTCTCCTCACACCACATGCATTCCTATGGTTTTCCTTACACACACGCCAAAAGAGCAACAACCAAACGCATATCTTCCTGCATGTTCTCCTCACAAGACACAACCACTACACTGTCTCATTCCTAATGTTCTCAACACACATGGCAATATCCTATGTTCTACCTCCACACACATGCATTCCTATGTTACTCACTCCACATGACACAACACGCATTCCTACATGTGTTTACCTTACACACAGCGCATTTCCTATGTTTTCTCCTCACAACACACTCCTCACACACACGCATTCCTATGTTCTCCTCACACACATGCATTCCTATGTTTTCCTCACACAGACGCATTCCTATGTTTTCCTCACAACATTTCTATCTATGCTACTTTTAATTTGCTGAATGGACAGTATTTGCAACTGCAGTATGCGCTGATAAAATGAACAAAAAAAGATTTACAAACTGAGATATGAGAATAATGAAATGTAAAAACACAAACAACTGGAAGTTGTGCTGTAGCGAATAAAGTATAATAATTTGCATATCTGAGTAGAGGACAGCAGGTAAGGAACACAGAACGATATTACAGCAAGATTAAGAAAGTTTCGGACAGTATGTACACACTGAAGGACTGTGGAAAACTATAAAGGACACCACCAAACAGTATAGTGTAAAATTAGAACAACTCTACAGCTCAGACATGTGGGACAACTACAAAACACACCAAAAGCTGCAAACAACTGTAGTTTCCTGCTCCTTCAAGATTAATAAATGCTACAATAATCACCACTGAAACAGAACAAATGATATAGGACTCCTTACTGGTGTTCCAATGCTTCTGTAGCAGCACACCAAAAAAAAGGGGGGTGATGTAACATTCTCAGTATTAAATGGCAGATTAGCACGTACAAAGACAAAGTATAAAAATATAAATTTATGAATTGTGAAAAGAAAACATAATACACACTGATCACATGCAACAATAAATACTGACATGGGAGACTCCAGGACTGAGTGAGCATCTAGGGATATATGGATGATAGAGACAGAGAGAAGTTGGTCTCATGTGTCAAGGGACATAATAGATGAGAGAAGTGGGTCTCATGTCAAGGGACATAATAGATGAGAGAAGTGGGTCTCATGTCAAGGGATATAACAGATGAGAAAGACTGACAGAAATTACTCTGTGTCAAGGGACATAATAGATGTGAGAGTCAGAGAAGTTGGTCTCATGTGACAAAGGACAAAATAGATGTGAGATACTGAGAAGATTAGCTCTCACATGGAGCATTGCAGACATTAAATACAAAAACAAGAGAGATACACATAGATATATCTTGTCTATACCCCAAGATATACAAACATCTAAGGAGACCAAGTCAAGAACTTGTTAATGATTAAATTTATGGATAGAACTGTTACTTAACTTGTCTTTTTTTTCTTTGTACCGCCATTTTAAAAAATTTATATTCGTTATCAACAACTATTATTACCAAAAGTCAATTACTATAAAACCATTTATGATTGGATCTTTTATGTACATATTCCAAAAATACTGCATGGAATCTACTGGGTGAATAAAGTGTGGTCTGCAATGGGAATATACAAATTTAACAGTCTTGACTGTTAATTAGCTAAGTGGCCCTTATGTGACAAACACTCATGCACGAGCAATCTCGCATCTCGGAGATAATAGCGTATGGCCTTTCTCATACTCTGTGTGTGTATATATATACTGAAGCACATTAAAAACGCACCACCTGTATAATCCAGGAACAGGGTGTGAAATAGAGGTGGGCGAATCGATACACTCCGTTGTTTACGTGACAGCGGGTTTCAGACTCAATTATTTATACTGTGTCAATCAGTGTGGTCGAAAACAGTGTGTCCGACACAATTGCCCTATAATAATGGGGAGAAAGAAGTCTCATATAGACAGGACCGGGGCGGGTATACATGAATTGGGTGAGACTAATTTCTCAAGATCTTTTTACTGTCGTGTATGAAATTCAATTGGCCTCTTCGTGGTGACCACAATTCAATGGTTTTAACACAGGATCATCATTAATGATGAAATGAACGTAGATTATGATGATAGCAGCAGTATATGGGAAAATAATAAAAAAAAACAACAATAATCAATCACAACGTAAATAATAACACATCATAGGGATAAATCAAACTAGAGTAAGTCTAGTTTTTGTGTAGACTTGAATTCAAATCCAACCGAGCGTATGCCTACACAGCTATCAGCATGCAACTACTAACAGATCGTGTCCATGACATTTATAAACGAAATTCACACGGACACTTTTCAACGGTTAACATTCAGCGAGCCTAAAAACTTGAGACAACTGCGAGCTGTTGACCTAGAATTACTCCAGTGTTCTAGAACTTCTTGCACAAAAATAGTAGATCAACAGTTGCGTAATTGAACTCAAGTCCATCACTAGGATGTTCCTATAGATATGACAAGTCTGGTGAGATTCCCATGCCTAATGTTTGAACGGTTTACGTCACAATGTTTACAAATGACCCTGCCCCGGAAAGAAAAAAAAGTGCTACAGCGTGTCCTTTGCAAAACAGCTGAGTGCAGAAACGAACTGAAACTGTATGTCCATGTGTCGACTCGGTGCATTGATTTTAACTCATTACACACAAGTAGCCATCGGATACTACTGCAAAACAGCGAGGGCAGACACGAACCGATACGGAATCTTTATTCATTTATTCCCTATGAATCCATGCTGCGGTCATTAATTTGTACATTTGATTGTTATCGAAAATTCATTGCATTCTGTGCAGGCAAGGGAGAAAACCAAAAATGCAACCAATAAAAAAAATTCATTCACACTATCCTCAGTATCTGGTATGTCCACCGTTTGCTGCAAACAAGCTTGGCAGCGGCTCCGCACGGAACGCACAAGTCTCTGAAGGAAATTCCGGGGAATCAAGTCCCATTCACGTGTAAGAGCAGCTTCGAGCTGTTGCAGATTAGCTGAGAACCTTGCCTGTAGACTCTGCGTCCAAGCTCGTCCCACAGATGTTCTATAGGGGACATGTCTGGTGATAGGGCAGGCCAATCAATCGTCACAATGTTCTGCTGCTGTAGATATTGCTGCGTAATGCATGCGGTGTGCGCACGTGAGTTATCCTGCTGGAGAAGCTGCAAGTCTGGATAATTTGTGAACGCAGGAGCAACCAATGCATCCAGAACCTCATCTCGATATGTCACAGCATTAACATTTCCACGGAAGACGTGAAGAGGCAAGCGATGGTGAAAACTGAATCCTCCCCAAATGTGAATACTGCCACCTCCAAATCGGTTGTGCTGACGAACACAGCAATCTGCAAAGCGCTCTCCACACTGTCACCAAATCCGCATACATCCATCAGCAAAGGATATGTTGAATCTGCTCTCGTCTGTGAATAGGACAGCAGTCCACTGCAGTCTAGTCCATCTGACATGTTGCTCTGTCCATTGCAGGCGCTGCTGACGATGTCTGTGAGTCAAGTTTGGCCCAACATAAGGTCGCTCTTGCTGTTTGACTTGCCGGGAGAGAACGATTCCTTAGGTGACTCAGCACAATATGATGATCTTGCGCAGGGGTAGTAACTCGTGGCTGGCCACTCCGAAGTCTATCTCGGGCACTGCCAGTGGTTCCGTAACGTTCATTGAGACGTACAATAGTGCTGTGGTGGCAATTCATCTTTCTGGCAATGGCCCACGAGCTCATTCCGGTCTCCAACATACCAATGGCTCATTGGCGGTCGTTTTCAGATAGTCGTGGCATTTCAAGCACATGTACTGGGTGTTTTGTCTCAACGGCCTTTTTATACCGAGTATACTGCCACAACGCGTACACATTTTCAGGGTCATAGCTGTTGAGAATCGTGTTGCACATGTAACTTTCATTGTTTTCATGTAGTCTGTACACAAACCCGTGGGTTGAATCATGCACTTTCCATTCCAGCAGCCATTTGCTCTCTACCTCATGACAAACACGGGGAAAATCCATTTCCACACTTTTTTTTTCCAGCTTCTCGGCATCAGTATATATAATAGTGGTGCGTTTTTAATGTGCTTCAGTATATATATACAATTTTGGAAATACCAGATGATCTACATTATTGGTCCACCCTCCTCCTATTAGTCTGTTCATAAGAAGTTAGTTTTGTAGTACAGGGAAATTAGGTACATTTTGCGTAATGCTGTAAATCAAAAATTGTACCCAGGTAAAACAGCGTATGAACTCCCACCATATATTCATAACAAGAATCAGTCCACTGCCCTGGCAAAATTTCAAATTAGAAACCTACCCACAACAAAAATATTTATAGAATGTGTGATTCCTACAAGGGACGGTCAAAAAGTAATGACTCGTAATTTTTAATTTCATTGAAAAGGCAAGAAAACAGATAAAATTCACATTGAAATGTAGCCTCAAGTCTGAACTTCCAAAAATTTATTTCTCAATGTAGTCTCCGTTATTTGTTACAGTTTTTGTCCATCTTCTCACAAGGGCATGTATCCCCGCACGGGAAAAATTTGTGCCTTTTTCCTAAACTACTGGCGTACGGCGCGTTTAAGGGTCTCGGTGTCCTCAAAGTGATGTCCGCGAAGATCTTCTTTCAGTGGTCCAAACAGATGGAAGTCAGAAGGTGCAAGATCGGGACTGTAAGGGGGATGTGGTAATAATGTCCAGCCAAATTCTGCAATCGCATCAATGGTGCGTTTAGCGGTGTGTGGCGTGGCATTATCGTGCAACAGTAGTGCAGTTCTCTGATCTTTTAATGGGTAAAGTCGCCGAAGACGACCTCTAAGCTTCTTCAAAGTTTCAATGTAACGGTCTGCATTCACCGTGTTTCCCTGTTCCAAGAAGTCGAGAAGAATCACACCCTTCTCATCCCAAAACACGGAGGCCATAACTTTCCCTACAGATGGTGAACTTTTGAACTTCTTTCTTGTCAGTGATGTTGTGTGATGCCATTCCATTGACTGCCTCTTGGATTCTGGATTTAAAAAAATGAACCCAAGTCTCATCACCTGTCACAATATTCGATAAAAACTCTTCTCCTTCAGTTTCGTAACGGTGCAGGAGGTTGATGGCTATGGTTTTCCTTGTTTCTTTATGTCTGTCTGTCAACATTCTATGACATAACGTTGTTTTAACCCAACGTCTTTTGCAGCCATTTTTAAACTGTTACAGTGGTGCCACCTGTTACTGCAACAGGTTGGTAATGCTATACAATGCAGAAGAGTGTTTGAGGAATCCTGCTAAATTTACAAATTGCACACCGATGCAGTATTTACATACATAAAAAATAGGAGGCATTACTTTTTGACCTTCCCTCGTATATAAACATATTGGGATTCTCGCCGGTGCTACGGAGTTCATGCACTGTGCTGAGATCCTCCTTGTGTGATCTAAAGGAGGAGATCGGAGCACTGATGGAGTAGTCCGTGTGCAATGAAGATAATCCTTAAAAACTAAACCTAACCATAATAAGAAACATTACACGTACACTTACTCTGAAAAACAAAAAAAAAGTATACAACATACCCCTGTATTAAAATCTACTTGATTTGGCATCCGAATGGGCACTCTTGGACCACCTGGATACCTGGGTGACATAAATGGCTGGAGAAGACATGAGATTAAGCACAATTAATCATTCAACAGGGAAAGTATTACTTTGTTAAATATCATAAAATGTGAAGAAAAGATTAGCTTGCGACTAGTATCTAGGTAAAAACTGTGTAAATATAGATTATCCTGATAAGAAGTCATATTTAAATTATTCATTAAGCTCACTATATGTCACATGGATTTAAAGATATCTGTGATAAAAGGTAAAGCTAGTCCCATAGCAGATACCGCCAAAGGAGAGTAAAGTGTTAGAGACTTCACTATACCAGGTCCAGCTTTATGAGCTTGGGTGACCAGTTTCCCTTCCTTGCTGTCTTTACCTTCCCAAACTCAAGAGCAGAGTAAGGTACCCATTTCCAGCTGGGGAGACTGCAGCGCAGTGTTGACACTAGCAGTTTTCAAATCTGGTATCTCTGCTGCAAGAGACAAGCACTTTAATCACTCTGCCAATCAGATGGTCAAATATAAGTGATACAAACACATAATGTGCCAGGAGACATAAATACATGTAGTGTAGTACTTGTCTAGGGCCACAAGCAGGAGGGGGGGGGGGGTAGCAAAAAGCCACTCATGAGTCACATGTTTTAAGCTCTTCCTTCTACTGAGCAATGTTAGTTGACTTTTAGACATAAATCCCAATTTATGGTGCCCTTTTGGGAAATGTCGTGTTGTATGGAATATAAATTGTGCCATCTCACTATTTCATGATGTTCCATCCAAGATCCAAGAGACAATATCTCACAAAGCAAAAACAATTCACTTTAACTTATTACAATGCAATGAGGGAGCTGCGCTAGCGTAGTGGTTACAACACCGCTCTGGCGACCGGGTGATACAGGATCAAACCCGGGCGACGGCATTTGAAGATTTTTCGTCGACCGGGATTTGGACTGGATTAACTCGAGACCTGGCGAGGACATTTGAAGGAGTGTCGTCGACCAGGGACTGGCGGCTCCTGAGCCGACCCAGCTGCAATGGGTACCTCCGAAATCGGCGAGTATTTGCCTGAATGGCGAGGGACACCTGTCTCTGTACAAGAAATAAAGGGATACTCACGTAAAATCAATGTCAGGTTAGACATAAATAATAACCTGAGATTTCGCCTCGAGTATTAGCGGGCGTACGCAAAAAAAAAAAAAAAAAAAAAAAAAAAAAAAAAATGCAATGACATTTTCTTATGATACTTCTGAGACATCCCCATTAATGAAAAAGGTCTTAGTCAATCCAACGAATATCTAAATTGCCTTTTGTGAAATTCAATAGACCCAGTAGATTTAAAATATTATCAAAAGTAATATACGTCATAATGCTATCATTAAACATCCATATCCAAGTACTGTCTGTAGTTTTTGTGGGTGATAGGACTATTGCTCTTTCAGGCATGTTGCACAAGATGGCTAATATCAGGTTGTGCTTGCGGCTGGCAACCTCATCCTGCTAAACAAAATGCTATAGAAATGACCACGGCAAGAGTCTGTGCTTTGGTGTAGTCTTCCTCAAGGGTGGCCATCTGCCAGTGGTGGCTCTATCTATACTCATATACACATATAAACAGACAGCAATTCAGTTCTAAAAACAGATATATATATAAAGGCATTCTACGAGTAGGTTGGTTATTCAAACTGTATTATTAGTTAGAGTATTTAGCTGTAAAAAGAATTTAGTGGCAATATTTCTACGGACCTAAACGCACCCGTAATAGTAGCTAGTTCCAGGGGTTCTGTGAAGAAACAAAAGAGAAAAAAAAATAAGACCACTGCACACTCAGACATTGAAAGAATAAAAGATACTATTTAGAGGATAATCATTACCCAGCTGATCAGGTTGGATGCACTGATCCCTCCCACACAGAAATAAGCCACAAGAAACTTACTTAAAAAGAGAATACAGGTGAACTGAATTTCCTAAACAGATTATTGTTCTAGACGATAAATTCTTTCTAAAGCATCCTACAAAGGACATATTGGGCTGGACAGATTCATCATGTTAAAAAACAAACTGCCATTTGAAACAACCACTTACAAAGTACATGAATTCATAGAAAGATTTCTGTAAGGGGACCAGTTTAATGCTAGTAGATGGCATGCAATGCTTAACCATAACTTTTTCATAGCGGTAGAAGAGAATACATGATGATCACTTTAGAAGAATAGTTCAGTAAAGACAAAACTGGACCACTCATTCGCGAACTGAGATATAGTATTGAGTGGTCGCACCTTCGGAGTGGGTAATGGTTTAAAACATTTAGTTTCAGATTTTCTCGTTAAAGCTCGGATTGAAAAGATTATCATGCTGCTTCCTAATAAGCATGACTTGAAACAATTATGGTTTAACGTGTTATTGAATTAAACATTATATTACAGATGGGAGCAAACTAAATGGACATTTACACAACACTTTAAGTTATTACAATACTCTGAGACATTAGTACCATCTTATCTTAAGGAGGCATAACAACAAAGAAGTATAACAAGTCACAGGAAACTAAAGGCACAGAACAATATTCTTAAAAGCCAGCCCTTTATGTTTCAAAGATTTCTAAAGCATTTTAATCACCAAATTCCCCCCCCCCCCCCCCGCCCCCCCCCCCCCCCCCCCCCCCCCCCCCCCCCAGATTCGCAATAAAATTAATTTCATAATACTTTGATAAAATTAAAAAATACCTTGACAGAACAATAATGATATAACATTACAAATAAAGATTAAGGCACACCAATAGAAAAAACAAAAACGAACAAATGTACAAGAAAAAAAAACATTCTACAACATCAAAACAGAAGTCACATCATAAATAATGTTACAACTTTGCATTGAGGTATTGACATGAAATGTTAAAAAAAAAACGGACGTTAAAATGCCTCTTCTTTGACTAGCTAGGAGTTAATTTACTATAAGCATGAACGAAGACGACACAGATCACTAGATTGGCAACTGTGTATCTTCTATGAATATGCATGTTAAGAACTAAAGAGCAGCAAAGAATAACCAACACAAAACATATATTGCTTGTGCAAAAACAGAAATAAGCTTGTGCGCCACCTGAGGGGGGTGAAAATATTAAGGCATTAACAGAAATAAGCTTGGTGCGCCACCTGAGGGGGGTGAAAATATTAAGGCATTAACAGAAATTAGAAAACAATAATGATACAATGAGCAAGAGCAGGATTTGACACTCCCTTCTGGGTCGTGTCTCCTGTTCTACTCACCTGACTCTGACCCATCATGGGATTGTGAGGTTGCGGGTGAGGGGATGGCTGTGAGGCGGGAGGCTGCAAACACACACACAAGGGTAGAGAGACCAGCCCAATCAACAGACACAAGACAAACAATCAAGGAGGTTTACATATCCTGTCATTGACAGGGCCCGGGGACATAAGATGGAACAGCACAATGCATTCAACCAGCACATTTCAAAAAACACAATGCAGCTAATGTAGAGACCAACCAATTGTACTCTCTTAGAAATAACTAGTAAAAAGTTGAAGTACTTTATAATGCAAGGAAGATATCTTCAAGGCTACGCTAATACTACATTTTTTTAACAGCTCAAAGCTGTCACAATGTAATTATACATTTTTATGTATCAAACCTAGAAAAAAAAAGTTGTTTCCTTACACTTGAAACAACCCCCCCCCCCCCCCCCACACCAAAAAAAAACTCCAATTAAAACAACTGAATTACAAACAGGCGCCCAAAATATCAGTCCTCAGTCATATGACTCCATCTTAATATAGTACAACCTACTGCAGTGCTCACGATGCACACACATCACAGGATAGTGTGGATTCTCATGTACATAGAATGATCTAAGGGAAATAACAAAGGATTTGCTAGGAAAGGGCAGAGAAACCATGAACCAAATTAACTTTTGCATTAATCTCAGTTTGTGCCCTTCGCGAGATATACAGTATAGTGTATTAGCATCGAGGTGAGGCACTACAATCAACGGCTGCTTGAATTCTGGCACGTGACTGCCCTGACAAATCGTGTGGCAACAATAACAGTCATTGGACCATTAACACCAAAAGGTCTAATAATGCTTTGCCAAAATGAGGCAACTCGTATTCGAAAAAGAAAAAATAAAGAAAAAAACAATACCAGCTGGCAAATTAAGACCTGCATTTTTTTCTCCCTCCAGACAGCAGACATCAGCTGCACAATTATGTCTTCTTTCAGAAGTCACTACACAATACAACTTTTTCCTTAATGAAGCTTTACAAGTGACTGGGATTAACCAAACTACACACAAAATTGTTGTCATCAGCAATCAATGACATACAATCAGAAAGCTCAACTACTATCTGGTCCACAATTTGGAAAGAAATGCTGGACAGTCATCATACAACCTGCGAATGTGATGCCTTATGAATCTCCCTCTTCCAATATCCTCAGCAAAATTCATCAGCTTAAAACTCTGATGGTTAAAAAAGGCAACAGTTGTCTAAATGTGAAAGACTTGTGAGCACATTATAATTGGTGCAGCAAAGAATACAAACTGTGAAGGTGCGAAGCTGTGATAACAATGTCCTTGACTGCTGTACAGAAGTGTACACTTTCACAAAAGTACCAAAGTCTAAATTTTAATGTTATGTAAAACTTGAATCTATTTCACAATCAAACAACTCATGCATCAAAAAAAGAACATTAGCGTTTTAGCACTTTAAATTTACACCCCACTATTAATTCAATTGATTAGAACACTGATTGCCCGGGCACTTTCAGACTAGTCTGGCGTCACAAAAATTAATTTACAATTCAACAGTGACCATTATTCCTCTTTTACTCTCCTTAAGGAATAAGTGGTCACCGCTGCAACTGACCATCTTGTGGTCACCACTGCAACTGACCATCTTGTGGTCACCGCTGCAACTGACCATCTTGCAGTCATGGCTACTGCAGCAATTTGTTTTACTTGATGAGGTTAGCTGTATGCACACCCTCACATTAGCCGCCACTCATGGTATGACTAAGGAAGCATTAAAAAATTACAAATTTAATGTCCTCCTGTGAAGTGAATGTCTGTCCATCCAGCCAGCCTTTTTGTTACAAATCTTTTTCCACAGCATGCCATTTCACAAATCTCCCACTTCCACGGCAAGTCTTGTTATAAATCTCACTTTTCCTCATTCTAAACCATCAAGGTATTTGCTGCAAGCTCAAATATCTCCACTGCTCTCTGTTAATGTCTGTATGTCATCATTTTTTTTTCTTTTAACTACTGTTGGTTTTCAAGCTCCTGTTTTAACCTTTTATTACCAATGCCACTGTCATCATCTTGATATGGAATATTCCATCAACACTTTTAACATCTGCTATTTTCCTACTTCAAAATAGCCAAACCATCTTAAACCTAGTAATCTGTTTCTGACATGCAACTTAACTACCCTTTTTTTCATACATGAAAATCACATCATTTTAAAACAATGCAAGACAACCAAAAACAAGCACACAAACACCAAAGGCATTCTCCAAACTGACAACAGTTAACACTACACATTAGGTCCCTGACAAATACCCAGTCTGCTGTTATTACAGACAACCTGCTATCCTAAAATTTAATTTTTCTTGAAATCTCTGGTACAAAGCCCTACAACCAAAGCAAATAGCTGACTTCACCAAGAATGTGCAAGATGTAAGCAAAATAGTAAACATGTAAGCATTTATTCTGATGTATACAAACACAGGTCACAGAGATAAGTCTTACTGTGACACAAGAACAACAACAGATGTGTTTATTTTGTGCCATATTTAGGCTGTTCCTATTATCTAGTTTACTTTGCATGTTTATATATAGAAAATTGGGCCTTTATTTTTGAATATTTATTTCTTCACTCTTATCCAACCAATTTATATGAAACAAATATCAAAATAAAGCAAATAAACCGCTATTTCATTATATAAAGTGGCTTGTCACATTCATAATTAAAGCTTAGTGTGAGATCCAGCCTCCTCAACACATAATTTTGTAGCGGGCTGCAATTTTAGCTGTCTCCTGTAACGTCAATGTAATGGCCACTTTAGATTTTATTTTATTCTGTTTCTAGAAATAAAAAGTAAAACTTTTAAAACTTTTTAGTGAAATGTCAAATATCACTTCTTGTTTTGACATTTGTTTCATATATATCCAATAGTTAAAAGTAAGTACATAAATATTTAAAAACAGGAAGTGGTTTTTCAATCACATTATATATCTTCACTTATGTATAGTTTTACATCCCTCCCCCCCCCCCCCCCCCCCCCCCCCCCCCCCCCCCCCCCGACATACTCTTATAAATATCTCCTCGCTTGGTAAATAAAGAAATCATCTTTGCAGCATGACTGCATCGCTCAAGATACATTTGAAGATTCAGAGACATGAGTCCTAAGTTTCAACTCCAAACATATATGCTCCTCAGAATACTGCTACAAATTTTGTAGTACGGTATGGTATACATCAGTGTACTATAATCATCTCCGGTGTGTATGCTTGAGGCTTACATCTGCTGTCTGGTACAGGCAAAAGTATGTGTTGGTACATATTCCTTTGGCCTTTTGCTCATTAGAGCACATAATGCTTCTAGATTCCAATATATTTATTTCCCTTTTGCTCATTAGGACGCATACTACTTCTATATTCTAAGATATTTCTCTCCCTTTTGCTCATTAGGACACATACTACTTCTATATTCTAATATATTTCTCTCCCTTTTGCTCATTCGGACACATTGCTTCTAGATTCTAATATATTTCTCTCTAATTCACTTACAGGGAAAAAACTGGGAGGCATGGGACCACCTGGCATACCATCTTGAGAAGGCATCTGACCCAATGGACTTGGAGCCGCTGCATTCTGAAAGACACATAAAAAAGCTTAACTTGTGGAAGTCTTTTTTGTGATCCATCTTCAAACTGAAACACTTATTCTTATGTTAAAGTTTAAACTGTACTGACACAATGGCATAACAATGAAAATCACCTAGTTTAAATAGCAACTTTGTGAAAGTGGGGAAAGAATGATAAAAAAAATGTGCTCCACATAGGACTAAAACTCTCATATGGTTTTTATTTGCTTTCTGTTTTATATGTACTCCAAGCCACCCAGCGTTTGAATATATTTTTGAACACTGAGCAATGAAGTTAAATATCCTTTTTTAAAAAATTTAATGATGACAAATATCTGATAGGTTATAATTAAGATTCATATTGTTTTCAATTCCAAATAATATGAACGATGTGGGAAAGTGGCATCACACCTGTAAAATCATTGTAAATAGGGCTAATCATAATTACCAATTATGCTTGTATGTTTAAGATAAAACCTGACAAAAACATCAAAAATAATATTAAGGGGGAGGGGCGTAAATGCATGGTTGTTCCAGTTATATAATTGACTTTAATAGATAATTTAAAGGGAGCCGCGCTGGTGTAGTGGTTACCAAACTGTGCTGGCGACCGGGTGACCCAGGATCAAACCCGGGCGAGGACATCTGAAGATTTTTCGTCAACCAGGATTTGGACTGGATTAACTCGAGCCCTGGCGAGGACATTTGAAGGAGTGTCGTCGACCAGGGACTGGCGGCTCCTGAGCCGACCCAGCTCTAATGGGTACCTCCGAAATCGGCAAGTATCTGCCTGAATGGCGAGGGACACCTGTCTCTGTATAAGAAAAAGGGATACTCACGTAAAAATCAGTCTCATGTTAGACATACTAACATGAGACTTCGCTTCGAGTAATAGCGGGCGTACAAAAAAAATAGATATTTAATCGACTTTCACTGTCAAATGTCATATGTATTGTAAGAACAGCATCAGACTTTCACCTCCCCAATTACTATTTATTAACTTTTGTTCTCGTTAAATACTGTTTGACTATATTATGCAGTTCCTTGGTCTGTCTATTCTCAAAGCCTCTTCTATATTTATATGTAAATTTGATGCCTGAAAATAATCTAATATTGGGATTCTCATTTGTCTAATCGACAAATAAGAGAAGACTCTAGGCAGAAATATGTCTCCAACTATATAAGGAAAAGACGATGGTCATATATCGGTCATGTCCTACGAATGCAAAACAATAGAATACCATTGCAGGCACTCACTTGGGTTCCTGAGGGTAAGAGGAAAAAAGGAAGACCAAAAGAAACACTCAGAAGAACAATAATAAGAGAAGGAAGAACGTTGGGATTAAACAATGTGCAAGAGTTAAGAGGAGTGGCGTCACAACGTACAACCTGGAGAGCACTGGTTTCTGCCTTATGCGCCGTGTTTGGTGCTTAAAGAATTTATTATTATTAATTGTTGATAGTATGTTCAATTGTCGCTATTTGATTACAGCATTATCCCTCCTAGCTAATTATACTCAACATTGTATAAATGAAAATTTTATTTGTGCGCGTCTCGCCACCCCCCCCCCCCCCCCCCCCCCCCCCCCCCCCAGTTAAATGATAGACTGCTTCTACGCACGTTGTACCTTGCTTGTGAGTTTTGCTATGTGGTATTATTGAAAATATGCATTTTTCAAACATACTAAAACCATTAAATCGATGTTTTCTGTAATTTCAAGGCAACATTTCGTTTTTAAAATGTCTTGTCCGTTTTGTAAAACTTTTAAAGTACCACTAAACTTTGGTTACTACAGTTTGGTACCTTCAATGAAACAATGGCATTTTAACTTTCAGTTAAAAAAAAAAAAAACAACGAAAATTATAGATATACACACACTCCATTTCACAAAACACAAACATTTACCACCCAAATATTCAGTGCATGCAATGCCTTCACAAATGTAACATTTCGAAATAATATAGCCGTTTTACTTTCGTTTCGCAACGACGTACGCCTTACTTTTACAGCTGCTCTCAAAACAGGCTGTTCCCTTGACTGATCGAACTCCCGCCACATGGCAAAACCCTCGGCAAAGTGTGTATCACAACTACACACATCGCGGCCTTCCCTGACCCAGCCGACCTGAGGCTGAACCATTGGCGCGCCTGGGGGGTGTGGGCATTTTTATTTGAGAGCAATCTGGCCGCGGAGTCGCATTTATCGGTGGCGCTAACGATAGAGTTTGTGGCTGAAAGTAAAAAATATGGAAAGCTGTGACAACATGCGCTATGCTCGCGACAAACGTCCTGACCGGGACACTGCTGTGAAGATGACTGACGCAAGTCCAGTTTGTTGAAAGATATTAAGAAACAACAGAATTAAGACTTTCACAAATGCTGAAAAAACCCCCACCGCCTGACTAAATGTCCTAAAACAACGTGGCAGCATCAACGTGGCGTTGCTCTTTCAGAGCCTATGCGATGCAGAAAAACATTGTCGATTCGAATATCCTTATCATAAATAAGAAGGTGCCTTTTCATATAACTAAATAATTATTTACACGACCATGTCTCAACAATGTTCAACCCACACGGCTATTTATTACATATAGTACGGTAATGTTCTTTCACGGCGTTGTTATTGTTGATCAGAATCGACGTCACTGCACTCCGGGGAAACCCATAGGTGCTCAGTCTCCCTCCGCAAATGTTGAAGAGTATGAATGCTAATTGTACATGTAGGACGCTGGTTGTACATACGACGGACGAATCCTTTCTCACGACCATCTCTGCTAGTCCCACGTTTCATGCCCTTTTATCCATGCCCAGTGTCCCCACTATGGGTGCTCTCGAGGTCAGTCTGTCAGCTCTCTCATTGCCACGTACCCCTGCATGACCAGGACAGTAGATCCACACCAGTTCTTGAAGATTTGAGGATTCTATTGATGCTTTCCATTCCCACTTCCGCCGTTCTGAACTTTCCGAAACATGGATTGAAAGTCTGACAATATAACTGCCCTGGTTGATGGAGTTTCAGACAGCCACCTCAATGCTGCAGTAACTGCCTCTACCTCCATTCTAATGCTGGAGGTTGTTGTCATGTAGGCTCCACTCTGTTCAGCAACGACCCTGCTCTTTATTCTCGCAGAGAAGCCCCATCCTGATTTCTCACCACCCACTACAGACCCATCACTGTTTACTATGGCGTCATCATCCCCAGCATGATCACTTATCAGCTGATTAATCTCCAGCTCTGCTTTTCCACTGCCCCGAGATCTGCACTCTCTACCAAGGGTAATGATGACTGCTGGTAGTTTATCCAGTTCTCCCCTGATTTACTCCACTCTTTTGGATATATTTTCAACCCTGGTCACCTGACGGCGTTGTTAAAAATCGTCCAGTGTAATCTGCCTCCTGTCTTTTTCTGTCAATTTTCTCTGTTGCCACAATATGTTCTAAGTGTACTCTTCCACAACATGGCCTCATTTAAAATGGACTGTCTGTATGATGTCTGTAATATAACTACCTTTCCACATTGGCCTCACAAAACATTCACTGGATCATACAACAATTCATTTCAGCTATTGTATTCTGCAAAACCACATCTTTCTGGTCTCCCTTTGTTAAGTGATTTCCATGATTCTCTTTCATGATTTCAGAGACGTGCATCGTACGTCTAATCTCTGAGAAAACCCAACACAAGAGTGTTCAATAGGGTGATCTGATTTTGATAAAACAGGACTATCGCAATGAGGTTATGAAAATAATGCGTCCAATACGGTTATTTATTATTATTACGTTTTTAAACCGATATTTAAAACGCAAAAACACACTAGAGTAAGAATATTCATAGCGTTCATGCCGACTGACGTAAATGATCATGGTTTTTTTTTCTTTTTCTAACCATCATCACCACACTTCATCTCTCCAAGAGACATAAGCCTTTAACAAACTTATGATGTCTTCCTAACTCGTGTCATCAAGTCACGGTCTGTATGTCTCTTCATCCCCTGCATGTCTGTATCCAGGTATCCCGTGCATGTCTGTATCCGCATATCCCGTGCATGTCTGTATCCAGACATCCCCTGCGCGTCTATATCCAGGTATCCCCTGCAGGTCTGTATCCAGGTATCCCCTGCAGGTCTGTATCCAGGTATCCCGTGCATGTCTGTATCCAGGTATCCCGTGCATGTCTGTACCCTGCACGTCTGTATCCAGATATCCCCTGCACGTCTGTATCCAGATATCCCCTGCACGTCTGTATCCAGACATCCCCTGCACGTCTGTATCCAGACATCCCCTGCATGTCTGTATCCAGACATCCCCTGCGCGTCTATATCCAGGTATCCCCTGCAGGTCTGTATCCAGGTATCCCCTGCAGGTCTGTATCCAGGTATCCCGTGCATGTCTGTACCCTGCACGTCTGTATCCAGATATCCCCTGCACGTCTGTATCCAGACATCCCCTGCACGTCTGTATCCAGACATCCCCTGCGCGTCTATATCCAGGTATCCCCTGCAGGTCTGTATCCAGGTATCCCCTGCAGGTCTGTATCCAGGTATCCCGTGCATGTCTGTATCCAGGTATCCCGTGCATGTCTGTACCCTGCACGTCTGTATCCAGATATCCCCTGCACGTCTGTATCCAGACATCCCCTGCACGTCTGTATCCAGACATCCCCTGCGCGTCTATATCCAGGTATCCCCTGCATGTCTGTATCCAGGTATCCCCTGCAGGTCTGTATCCAGGTATCCCGTGCTTGTCTGTACCCTGCACGTCTGTATCCAGATATCCCCTGCACGTCTGTATCTAGATATCCCCTGCACGTCTGTATCCAGACATCCCCTGCACGTCTGTATCCAGATATCCCCTGCACGTCTGTATCCAGATATCCCCTGCACGTCTGTATCCAGACGTCCCCTGCACGTCTGTATCCAGACATCCCCTGCACGTCTGTATCCAGACATCCCCTGCGCGTCTGTATCCAGATATCCCCTGCACGTCTGTATCCAGATATCCCCTGCGCGTCTGTATCCAGACATCCCCTGCACGTCTGTATCCAGACATCCCCTGCACGTCTGTATCCAGACATCCCCTGCGCGTCTATATCCAGGTATCCCCTGCGCGTCTGTATCCAGACATCCCCTGCACGTCTGTATCCAGACATCCCCTGCGCGTCTGTATCCAGATATCCCCTGCGCGTCTGTATCCAGGTATCCCCTGCACGTCTGTATCCAGGTATCCCCTGCACGTCTGTATCCAGGTATCCCCTGCACGTCTGTATCCAGGTATCCCCTGCACGTCTATATCCAGGTATCCCCTACACGTCTGTATCCGGATATCCCCTGCGCGTCTGTATCCAGGTATCCCCTGCGCGTCTGTATCCAGACATCCCCTGCACGTCTGTATCCAGACATCCCCTGCGCGTCTGTATCCAGACATCCCCTGCACGTCTGTATCCAGATATCCCCTGCGCGTCTGTATCCAGATATCCCCTGCACGTCTGTATCCAGGTATCCCCTGCACGTCTGTATCCAGGTATCCCCTGCACGTCTATATCCAGGTATCCCCTACATGTCTGTATCCGGATATCCCCTGCGCGTCTATATCCAGGTATCCCCTGCGCGTCTGTATCCAGACATCCCCTGCACGTCTGTATCCAGACATCCCCTGCGCGTCTGTATCCAGACATCCCCTGCGCGTCTGTATCCAGATATCCCCTGCGCGTCTGTATCCAGATATCCCCTGCGCGTCTGTATCCAGATATCCCCTGCGCGTCTGTATCCAGATATCCCCTGCGCGTCTGTATCCAGATATCCCCTGCACGTCTGTATCCGGGTATCCCCTGCACGTCTGTATCCAGGTATCCCCTACATGTCTGTATCCGGATATCCCCTACATGTCTGTATCCATGTATCCCCTGCACGTCTGTATCCAGATATCCCCTGCACGTCTGTATCCATATATCCCCTGCACGTCTGTATCCAGTTATCCCCTACATGTCTGTATCCAGATATCCCCTGCACGTCTGTATCCAGTTATCCCCTACATGTCTGTATCCAGATATCCCCTGCACGTCTGTATCCAGTTATCCCCTACATGTCTGTATCCAGATATCCCCTGCACGTCTGTATCCAGTTATCCCCTACATGTCTGTATCCAGATATCCCCTGCACGTCTGTATCCAGTTATCCCCTACATGTCTGTATCCAGATATCCCCTGCACGTCTGTATCCAGTTATCCCCTACATGTCTGTATCCAGATATCCCCTGCACGTCTGTATCCAGTTATCCCCTACATGTCTGTATCCAGATATCCCCTGCACGTCTGTATCCAGTTATCCCCTGCATGTCTGTATCCAGATATCCCCTGCATGTCTGTATCCAGATATCCCCTGCACGTCTGTATCCAGATATCCCCTGCACGTCTGTATCCAGTTATCCCCTACATGTCTGTATCCAGTTATCCCCTACATGTCTGTATCCAGTTATCCCCTACATGTCTGTATCCAGATATCCCCTGCATGTCTGTATCCAGATATCCCCTGCACGTCTGTATCCAGATATCCCCTACATGTCTGTATCCAGATATCCCCTGCATGTCTGTATCCAGAAATACCCTGCATGTCCGTATCCAGGTATCTTCTCCATGTGTTCTTTTGTCTCTTTCTACCTTTCTTTCCTTGGTGATTCCAGAACAAGGACTGCCTTGTAATGCTATCAACAGGTTTCCTCTAATTGTGTCCCATCCATCGCCAGCGTCTTCTCATCTCTTGTTCCACAGGTACTTGTCTCGTTCTTGTCATCGGTTCCAAATTCGGGATCTTATCATATCCCTTCAATTCTTCTGTTCTACACAAGCACCCATTTATGAAAGTATGTAGCTGTTGTTTTCGTTGTTCACCATGTTGCAGAGCCATACAATAGAACTGACTTGACATTTGAATCGAATACTTTTCTTGTGTATTAATTCTATTGCAGACTGTTCTCCACGTCAGATGTTAAAATATCCTGTATCGCATACTCCCCTCCCCCTCATATCATTACTGCCCGTTACCGTGTGCTATAGCGTTCTCCTCTAATAACACGCCCACTACAAAATTAACACTTTCCAATGTGTGTAATATGCTCCTTTGGCTTTGTACCTCTTGTTACTATATGATTTTAATTCTTTTATTATTAAGTTCTATGCATCTCATTACTTTTAATGTGTACTCGAATAAAATTTGAACATTTCTTCTGATCATGGTAGAATACTGTTAGTACCAGTTATTTATTGTATACCTTGATGTTAAAATTATGATGTCACACCCTGCAGAGATAGAGAGACAGAGCGAGAGGCCTAATCCTCAACAATTCAAAAATAAAGTTCGTTCATTCGAAGGATTAGTTGCATATGATGCTTTCTTACTTCCACTAACACAGATTTCTTGCAGTGCTTTCAATTTTCTTGAGTGTTTATTTATTTATTATTATTATTTGCTGGGGCTGGTCTCCTTTCTTTTTCCTAATTGACCTTCCCTCTAAAGTTATTAGTTTAAAAAAAAAAACTAATGACCTAACATATACTAAAGCACATTAAAAACGCACCACTATTATATACAGTATACTGATGCCGAGAAGCTGGAAAAAAAAAGTGTGGGAATGGATTTTCCCCGTGTTTGTCATGAGGTATGTACAGACTACATGAAAACAATGAAAGTTACACGTG
This sequence comes from Oreohelix idahoensis, assembly GCA_024509875.1. Classification (NCBI taxonomy): domain Eukaryota; kingdom Metazoa; phylum Mollusca; class Gastropoda; order Stylommatophora; family Oreohelicidae; genus Oreohelix; species Oreohelix idahoensis. The sequence continues at coordinate 483,807 of JAMPIV010005596.1, read as the reverse complement.
CAACAGGATTCCCAACAGCTATGACCCTGAAAATGTGTACGCGTTGTGGCAGTATACTCGGTATAAAAAGGCCGTTGAGATAAAACACCCAGTACATGTGCTTGAAATGCCACGACTATCTGAAAACGACCGCCAACGAGCCATTGGTATGTTGGAGACCGGAATGAGCTCGCGGGCCATTGCCAGAAGGATGAATTGCCATCACAGCACTATTGTACGTCTCAATGAACGTTACGGAACCACTGGCAGTGCCCGGGATAGACTTCGGAGTGGCCAACCACGAGTTACTACCCCTGCGCAAGATCGTCATATTGTGCCGAGTCACCTAAGGAATCGTTCTCTCACGGCAAGTCAAACAGCAAGAGCAATAGTGGGTAGACGTGGGCAAGTCTCTCGAATGACTCAGAGATACAGGCCTTACTGCAAGACGACCTTATGTTGGGCCAAACTTGACTCACAGACATCGTCAGCAGCGCCTGCAATGGGCAAAGCAACATGTCAGATGGACTAGACTGCAGTGGAATGCTGTCCTATTCACAGACGAGAGCAGATTCAACATATCCTTTGCTGATGGACGTATGCGGATTTGGCGACAGTGTGGAGAGCGCTTTGCAGATTGCTGTGTTCGTCAGCACAACCGATTTGGAGGTGGCAGTATTCACATTTGGGGATGATTCAGTTTTCACCATCGCTTGCCTCTTCACGTCTTCCGTGGAAATGTTAATGCTGTGACATATCGAGATGAGGTTCTGGATGCATTGGTTGCTCCTGCGTTCACAAATTATCCAGACTTGCAGATTCTCCAGCAGGATAACGCACGTGCGCACACCGCATGCATTACGCAGCAATATCTACAGCAGCAGAACATTGTGACGATTGATTGGCCTGCCCTATCACCAGACATGTCCCCTATAGAACATCTGTGGGACGAGCTTGGACGCAGAGTCTACAGGCAAGGTTCTCCAGCTAATCTGCAACAGCTCGAAGCTGCTCTTACACGTGAATGGGACTTGATTCCCCGGAATTTCCTTCAGAGACTTGTGCGTTCCATGCGGAGCCGCTGCCAAGCTTGTTTGCAAGCACACAGTAGACATACCAGATACTGAGGATAGTGTGAATGAATTTTTTTATTGGTTGCATTTTTGGTTTTCTCCCTTGCCTGCACAGTATGCAATGAATTTCATAACAATCAAATGTACAAATTAATGACCAGCATGGATTCATAGGAAAATGAATAAAGATTCCAAATATGTAAACACTTATATTTACATTTCACACTCTGTTCCTGGATTATACAGGTGGTGCGTTTTTAATGTGCTTCAGTATATAATAATTACCACATTAAAAAACTATAATTATCTACATTTTTCCTAAATGTCAATTCACGCAATTTGTTCAACTAAATAAATATAAATCGTGGTTCCAAATAATTTCGTCGGTGATTACAGTACCTTTTTTTTTCTTTCTTCTTTACAATTATCGCAAAGGCACTAACAGCTAGAATATATAAAAGCTCCTCATGTTTAAAAATCTGCCACGTAAGCTTAAGCTAAGCTTATTAATTCCCTTGCTAGAAACGTGCAACTACATTTTTTCTGAAAGTTGTGAGAGAGTTTATCGATACTCTTATAAGACTATTTTCAAAGAAGAAAAACCTAACGTGCCTCGCAAACATACATGCTTGCGGGTTAGCAATGTGGAAAAAAAAGGGCAACCAATTATTACAAGCACAATATCCTGGCAAGTTACCGATACTTGTAACAACACAACTATGACAGAAAGGAAAACTATAGGGTGATCAAGAAGTCTCTCCGCAGTGGGTTCAGTGCTTTGAATACTATGAGTCAAGGGAAACAATCCAAATGATAAAATTATTATTATAAGGTCGTAATTTACAACTCTAAATTTCTTTATTGTACATAGCAATTTAAATTATTTAAACAGACACTATTGCTTTATGCGAAAATAAAAATACTAATTTTATGTAGTAGTAAAGTAAATCTAATTCAAGTCAATTAAATAATACTGTTTACTGTATCATAAAATGTTACATTCATATCATTAAAGCACTGAACCCACCTGCGGAGAGACTTCTCGATCACCCTTGTATATTTTCTCTCTTTGTCGTTCTGTGTATCTTTCTCCTTCAGTCACGATCTATTACAGTTTTCTACTTCCTACTCAAAGACAGTGGATTGCTTCCTTTTAACACGAGGGGTGAGCTTCTTTTGCTCATTGACCTCTAAAAGAACATTTTCGTTACTTTTTTTTTGTGTAGCTGTATGTGGTATTTTTAGCATTCGTCTGTAAAACTACATCTCTGTGGCCGCTAATGCTTGTCCTACTTGTTTAGGCTACTTATTGTCCATGACTCACTTCCGTTATGTCAGGATTTGTTCTGTTATAACACTGAAGATCTCTCTTTCTTGCTTCCGCTGACAAAGATTTATTGTTATCTCTATAGGTGATAAATAATTGTCGTCATAAATATTTATCCAAAATGGACAAGGTAAATAATATTTATGCCTGCGAATGGCTTTCTTCTTCTTCTTCCTCGTTCGCCTTCAAACTTCCACATTTATGACTCTAATAAAGGCAATAGAAGACCATACCAAAGGATTGGGAGATTGCCATCATAACACCAATTTTCAAAAAGGGTGACAATCGACAGTGTGGAAACCATAGAGGCATATCCCTTCTCAGTGTCCCTGGTAAAATCTACTCTAGAATCCTAGAGCAGAGACTCCGACGCCTAGCTGAGCCACAATTGGATGAGGTCCAGTGCGGATTCCGAGCAAACCGAAGTACTCAAGACCTAATCTTCACACTCAGACAGCTGAGTGAAAAGGCCCTTGAGTATAAGAGTGAGATGCATCTTTGTTTCATAGATCTGGAAAAGGCGTTTGACAGGGTCCCCTGGAGCAAACTTTGGGACTGTCTGGCAAGGAAGAATATTCCAGCACCTCTGATTCATGCTATACAGAGCTTCTACAAGTCTTGCAGAAATTATGTGAGGACAGCAAACCATAAGTCGGAAGAGTTCAGGACCACCACTGGTGTAAGACAAGGTGATATCCTATCACCTTACCTCTTCATACTCCTTATGGACGATGTCATCAAGGCATGTAAGGAGAGAACAAGAAAGTATTCAGTGGGGTACTGGAAGATGACTTCTTCTTTGATCCTTAACCACCGACCGTCAAAGCAGTCAGTGGCCATCACGCCTAGTGGCGTCTTGTAGGGCAACAACAAATTGATTCCACTTTGCACGGTCGGTGGCCATCCTTCGTACAGTGCCCCAACTCTGGTTCATTCTTTGCATCTCAGCCTCCACAGTCCTCCGCCAAGTTGTCTTTGGTTGGCCTCTCTTTCGCTTTCCTTCAGGGGTCCAAAGCATAGCTGTTCTTGTGATGGCATCGGGGTCTCTTCTGAGGACATGACCAACCCAGCTCCAGCGTCTGCCAGCTATGATGGTGTGCATGTCCTCTTGCTTGCTACGAGTAAGCAGATCTTGGTTGGTGATGGTATTCGGCCAAAAGATTCGGTGAATTTTTCTTAGGCATGTTGTGTGAAAAGAGGACAATTTTGACATTTCCTTCTCTGTGACTCTCCAGCATTCCGCACCATAGAGAAGCACAGAAAGCACGCAACTCTACTGGAAGATGAGACAGGTCTATATTTCGGAGCTGGCATTTGCTGATGATGTTGCCCTGATTGCTAAATCAGAGGCACATCTCCAATCCAACCTGCAAGTCTGGAAGGAAGAGCTGGAGAAGAGAGGGATGGTCATAAGCAGCTCTAAAACAAAATCCATGGTGATATCACGAGAAGAAAGAAAACATCAGATTAAGCTGGGAGAACAGGTCCTGGAGCAGGTCGACCACTTTAAATACCTCGGAGCTATTATAGACCGAAAGGGAGGCATCAAAGAAGAGTTGGCCACTCGAAAAGCAGCAGCTGGGAGACTTTTTCAGGCCATAAATCGAGGATTCCTCAGCAAGAGAGAGGTTGGTAAGAAAACGAAGATGGCTGTATACCGCTCCACCTATGTCCCAGTCTTGACTTACGGATGCGAGTCATGGGCAATGACTACAACCCATAAAAGCCAGATCCAAACCTCAGAAATGAGGTATCTGAGGAAGGTGGTTGAAGTAACAAGAAGAGACATGGTACGCAACCAGACGATACGTCAAGGCCTTAAATCCTACCCCCTGCAGACCCAAGTAGAACAGTCCCAATTAAGATGGTTTGGCCATGTCTGCAGAATGGAAGAAGATCGGATACCACGACAAGCATGGGAAACAAAGAGCCAAGGATCCAGACCCCGAGGACGACCCAGAGTCCGCTGGGAGGACAACATCAGACAATCTTTGAAGGATCGAGGACTAGAATGGAACCAGGCCAGGAGGAAGACAGCCGATAGGATAGTCTGGCGCTCTCTCTTCCAAACCTCTACACCTCACGGTAGAAGGGGAACGACTAAGTAAGTAAGTATAAAGGCAATAGTCAACTCAAGGTTCCCGACATCTCCAAACAGTTTTTCGTTGACAGAAGTGGGTTGTTGCCATATGCTACTCCGAATGGCTTTGAGAGACGAGAAACCAAATAAGGACGATTGCGTGAAACAACAGACAAAAGAGGATTAGCAGAATAAGCATACACTTGGTTTGGTTTGAAGGACTATCTTCATTGCACACGGACTACTCCATCAGTGCTCCGATCTCCTCCCTTAGATTACACAAGGGGACCCAAGACGCATCAAAAGTGAGGAATGCAGTCAGCGACCCATAGCTTGACTGCCTGCGTCAGGGTCAGCGAACCAGAGCTGACCAAGACCCTACTCCACCTGCACGTGGTGGTCCTGGAAACAGGCTGCATCACTTCAGTCTGGCTGAGGAGTAGGGATCGAAGAGGGAAGGCAAACCCGGTCCCAAAAAATGCCGTGCGGAAGTCGGATGTGTTGGCCGAAAGGCGCTAATACCGCAGCTTCACTGTAAACGGACACAACGCAACCAACGTCCTTTTCAGGACGAACGAGGAAGAAGAAGAAGATTACACAAGGAGGATCTTAGCACAGTGCACGAACTCCGTAGCACCGGAAGAATCCCAGCGTGTGTATATAGGAATCACACATTCTATAAATATTTCTGTGGTGGGTAGGTTTCTAACTTTTAAATTTTTGCCAGGGCAGCGGCCTGTAGGCCTACTCTTTATGATTTCCAACTGCAGTGGGATTTTTAACGTGCGCAACTTGCACACAGGACCTCCTATATTTTTTTCGCCCGTATCCCAGAAGGCTAAGCATCCGATCTCACCACCCATTAGACCAGGGGGGAGCGTATGATACCATTAGGACCACTGGTTCTGAAAAAGATTTCCATAAATTATATTCCCACTGCTGGGAATCGAACCCGGTACCTTTAGAATTCGAGCCGGACGTCATACCTCTTTGCCACTCCGACCCCCATACACTTACTTGAGGACAGCAAGAGTGGCTGAGATGGCTGAAGCTGGAGGGGGCGGCTAGATGAGTTAACTAATGAATAAAATAGGCACCCAATGCTGGCTGGCGAGGACACACAAAAGTGGTTGCTCGGCGGGCATACATTCCGGTGAGAGAGGCTATCAGTGTGGACAGACAGCAGGAGCCAGCGATGGCGATACAGAACTAGGCTTAGGAAAGGCAGACAACGACGAGTGGCCGACGAAGAATTAAAAATTAAGAAAACACGTAGTTACTGTAACAATTAATCTGATCATCAGAAGTGGTGCCCCCGTCAGACAAGTGTGTGGTCCTTTTATTTCTTTTACTATCAGGTTAGGGGGACAATTTGGTCAGGGGTTAGTATTCCAATGAACAAACGATAGCAGTCAATCTGTCGTTCCAGATTATTAACTAGCGGTTAAGTCCTATGAAAGGATTAGGACTACCTGATAGTTTCGAAAGCGAAGTACCCATAGTGAGAACCTTGAACCTATTGAACACTGAACGTATCTCCCGTAGTTAGAACCTTGAACCTATCTCAACTACGAACATTTTTGTACAGCCACAGATGCTACACAAATGTTTCTCAGCTTACTAATGATCGCATATAACAAGATCACATATGATGTAGATTTGCAACAGGCTGTCTGTCGTGTGTACACAACAGCAATTAATATATACATACCGTAATCGGAGTCATTTTTTATTTAAGCTGGACGGACGTCGCGTAAGAATTGTTTCAGTGGCGACTGTCTACGTGCAACACTGATTTACTTTTGTTTCAGAATTATTAAAAATATGTTTAACAATCTTTAAGTATGTCCGTCTCACAGTCAACTTTTTAACTCTCAGTCGATCTTCCTACTTCTCAGAAGAAAAACAATATTGTGTTAGCGTGTACAAATAGGGGGGGGGGGGGGGGGGTCTTACAGTATGCAGAGAAAGAAAATCGATACTCTATGGGAAGCAGTCAATGAAAATCGTTCTAAGGCAAGGGACAGGGATGTGGGGAACCCCGACTCGACTGAGGCTTGGGACTGAAAATGCAGGTACGCCACCGCCTTGCTCCTCGCGATGTTTTAGAAACGTCATCCATTCAACGCCACTCCAGCTCTTCAAGAGAAACTAGAAGTGTTAGAACTAGCGCTCATTCATCCATCCACACGCACAAACACATAAATAATACACGATGAGAAAAAAAAAATTACTGATGAGCGAGGACAGCTGTCTGCCGTCCATCTCCTGTAACACACACTTTTAAAATTAGGGTGTTCTCTGTGCCATTTTTCTTTGACGATCTGATGTCTCGCACACATTCTCAAGATCTTCTTCCTCGTTCGCCTTCAGGGACCCAAAGATGCAGCAATAGAGAATGCAGTCAGCGACCCATAGCTTGACTGCTTGCGTCAGGGTCAGCGAACCAGAGCTGACCAAGACCCTACTCCACCTCCACGTGGTGGTCCTGGAAACAGGCTGCATCACTGCAGTCTGGCTGAGAGAGTAGGGATCGAAGAGGGAAGGCAAACCCGGTCCCAAAATATGCCGTGCTGAAGTCGGATGTGTCGGCCGAAAGGCGCAGATATCGCAGCTCCGGTGTAAACAGACACAACGCAACCAACGTCCTTTTCAGGACGAACGAGGAAGAAGAAGTTCGCCTTCAGACTTCCATATCAGTGACTAATAAAGGCAGTAGTCAGATCAAGGTTCCTGGCATCTCCAAACAGCTTTTCGTGGAGTAAAGTAAGTTATTGCCAAATGCTACTCCGTTCATTTCTGTATATTGGTCAAGATGTTCAATCTTTTCGTTTCCATTTTGATATTCCCCATTTCCCCCCCCCCCTCCCTGAGTGGACCTTCCACTTTCCATATGTATTGTTTATTCTGTGCTCAGAAGCGGGATGACGATCTGGTGTCATCTGGAACACATGACGATCTGGTGTCATCTGGAACACATGACGATCTGGTGTCATCTGGAACACATGACGATCTGGTGTCATCTGGCTTACATGACGATCTGGTGTCATCTGGAACACATGACGATCTGGTGTCATCTGGAACACATGACGATCTCTAACGGACAAAGCTGCTTTAAAGTATCCCTTCACGCAGTTCAACTGAAGTAAAATGACTTCACAAGTGTATTGGCGGAAATTGATCTTACATCGGATAATACAACGGCGGTTCACGTTCCTTCTGATTTATGTATATGGTTTGCTCCAATAGCCTTTGACTCACAGAGCCTAAACTGCAAGGCAGCAGGAGGTTTGAAATCAAGAGTTTTTCATCTACGAGATGTCATCCAAAGCTAACGGGCCTCATCTACCAGAAGCAATCTGACGTTAAGGAACGAACGAACGAACGAACGAACTTTATCTTCAAAGGGTTAAGAATTGGGCACGCAGGCCCGTCTGACATTCTGCCATTTCTCTCTCTCTCTCTCTCTCTCTCTCTCTCTCTCTCTCTCTCTCTCTCATCATGTATACTGTAACCTTTGTAGTGAAATTGACAGAGATACAACGGTAAAATCCCTCCAAAGATAACATTTAAGGATAAAAACATAATGCGTAGGCTGCGAATAGTACATGATCGCCTAGACCGCGGGTCATCATCCTCCATAATAATTGACTTGCTAAACAGGAGGGGAACGGCGGATCAAAAAGGAAAAAAATATGACTGGAAAGATTGCGTGAGACTAGAAAGGCTAAGGAGACGCAATTGGGGGGGGGGGGGGGAAGGGAAAAAAGTCACGTTTCCCAAGTTGACATAAAAAGTAAGCAACTCGACAGAAGGGACCTTAGATATAATACGCCACAGTCATTTATTGGACGCTTTTGCAATACCAAGCCCTTGATTTGAATTCAGCGGCTAAAACGCAGATGTTTGGAATATTACAAAATTTAAAAAGTACTTTTTTTCTTAATATTAATGTTAGGAATATAAAAATTAGCTGGCCGGATGGCCTATTCTGAGCAGTGAACTAATATGTTCTTACTTTTACAGACGGATAGATAATATTGAAGATAATGACAAAAGACAGTGTTGTTCACATCATCGACAGACTGTATTGAATCTAAAAGTGTCGCTAATTGCACAAAAAAAAACACGACCTCGAAACGCAGGTGTTCAAATCTACGTAGTATGGAAGAGAAGGGATATTTGTGGTGGCTGTGTCTAAAAATAACTTTTAACGACAAAATTTTGGAGGGGAGAGAAAGGTTGGTTCAAAAATCGAGTACATTTTGTAGAAACACAAGTAGAGACGGACAGACTAACAGATAACCATCCATACTTGACTGAAGCATGACTGAAATGACTTTATGGTAGGAAATTTGAATTTAAAATAAACCTAGGCAGTGATTGGCCACAGACAATCATATCATTAGCGCTCAGACGCGAAAGTGGGGCCATTCTTCAATAGTTGTTCAGTGATAGACACAGATTTTAAAGTGTGGTGATTTCCATATGAAAGAAAGTGTAAGAAATTTAGGGACGCCATACTATAGCCAGCAGCTCAGCTGAGTTTTGCTAGCAGTTCTGTGTTATTTATTCATAATCTGAGCTGCGAGTTTCTGTTGTCAACCAAGCAGTGACTATTCAGTTGGTGACTTTACTCGAGTGTATCTGTGCAGTACTTGTGACAGAGACCACCATTATTGCCCGCCAGCACAGAGAGGTGGGACCACCAGATTTCAGCACCAGAGCTACAACTAAAAGATGAGTGAGCCTCTGGTCTGCTGGACATTCACCAACCCCGTTTAGTTACTAATACCCTCATAAAAAATTCCCACCATTTTCTGGACACTGTGTAGTCAATATAGACAGGTGTGATGAGGCCACCCCAACAGCACAAACATTAACTATCCTCCCAAGTAGATGACTACTAGAACATTTTAATAAAACTACTAGTATAGTACATATATATGTACACTATTGCATTTATGATATAATATTCCATGCATTTCTTTCATAATCTCTAAATCCTTTTATGTTCTGGTCAACCTAAAAAATTGATCCAGAACAAAATAAATGTAATATAATTTTATCAAAAATTTTACACACGTGAGTTAGTTCAGTGTATTTTAACATTTATTAATATTATTAGTCTTGTTAAATATCTGTGGGTATATCTATAACCTATTACACCACACTACATATCATAACCCTAGACACTTTACGTAGCCACATTCATTAAAAAAAAAATTAAGTGTGAGGTCGTAGTGGTAGCAAGAAAGGCCTTCTGACAATTCTCAACTACATTTTATCTCAGGAGCCTTCACAGCTGGCCTCATACAATTACATTTAGTAATATCAACATCATACAATACCATCAACACCACTACATAAATTGGGGTCTTGTCCAGGGATAATTAGCCCACAGTAATATTAGGATCTCCTGGTGGGAGAAATAAAAGTAGGGAAATAAATTGTAAAATTCCCTTTAAAATTAAAAGTGTCCCTGCAGATAAAAGTTGGTGAATCTTCACAGCCAGTAATAATTAATTAGTTAATTAGTTAGTTAGAATTGGTTAGATTATAGTCATAAGAAGTACTTAGTGTATTTACTGGTTAGAGATTTAGCTTGTATATTATTATATTGTCTAAAAAGTATGGCGGAGCTGGCAAAATTTAGATCAGCTGCTGTGCTCACCGCGAAGGAGATGGGAATGGATGGTCAAATTTTAATTCAATATGTAACGGCTGAATGTGATAAATATATTGAACGGGAAGAAAGGAGATTAGAAAAAGAGGCTGAAAGAAAATTAGAGGCTGAAGGTTAGCTGAAGAGAAGAGGTTACAAATTGAGGCTGATAGAGAAATTAAGAGGCTGCAGATTGAGGCAGAAGAAAAACGACAGCAAAGGGAGGCAGAAGAAAAACGACAGCAAAGGGAGGCAGAAGAAAAAAGGTTGACTGCCGAAAGGGAGGCAGAAGATAGAAGGTTGCAAAGGGAGCACGAATTACGACTAAGGGAGCTGGAATTACAAGGCCAGGCTCCTGAAAATGGTGCCAGCCCTTTTGCCTCAGATGCTACGCCTAGTCTGGGAGCCTCAAACTCCGCTATGGGGTTTCATTTAGACCATTTTGTTGAAAAAGACGATGACATAGAGGGGTACCTAGGACGTTTTGAGTTATTAGCTACTACATATGGGTTAGAGAGAGAGAGGTGGAGCTTAAAGCTATCACAAGGATTGAGGGGTACTTCGTATGAAGTATTTGCTAAAATGAACAGGGAAGACCAAGACAATTATGACATGTTAAAGCAGGCTTTGTTATTAAGGTACGAGAAGAATGGTGAATTTTATCGTAAGAAATTTAGAAATGCCAAACTGTTGTCTGGGGAGACCTACCACCAATTCTCTGCCAGACTAGAAACCTATTTGGAGAAATGGACGGCTCTGGGGAAGACCCAAGATCTTAAGAAATGATCATGATTGAGCAATTGAGAGAGTCCATGGCTCCAGACATGAGAAAATTTCTCATGGAACAAGGTGCAGAGAAGTTGGGGGAAATTTTAAATGTTGCTGAGAGGTATCAGGCAGCTCAGGCAGAGGTAAGTGGTGCTAAAAAGAAGCACATAGACAATTTTAAAGCTCCACAGCAATTTAATAAATTTGATAATAGAGAGCAGGGAAATAAAGGTAGGACAAACTTTGAGCGGCCAAGAAATGACTATCGCGACAGAAACTCACAGCTCAATGACCAAAAGTTCAATGAAAGAAAACCGTTGAACCAAGGAAAAAGATGGTGTAAATGGTGCAAGAAGGATAACCATAACACCGAATTTTGTAGAAGGAAACCTTCAAACATTGCTGCCATGAAGTCGGGGACGCAAAGATTAAAGGTTAATCCTAAGGGGACAACAGGAACCTTATCACCCCCCAGTTTGTGAGGATGTTATTTGTAATGGGGTCACCATAAGGTGCCTTTATGATACAGGTTTGGATTATGATTCAGTTGTGAAGTCTAGCCTAGTGGACCCAAGTCAGTATACCACAGAAACAGTGGAAATACAAGGGGCGACTAAGGACATACCACTCATGACACTTCCCATCGCAAGGATAACGGTGAAAACTCGCTATGTGGAAGGAGAAATCAGAGCAGCAGTGATAGATGAACCAATCTACCCTCTGATATTGGGGTGTAGATACGTCTTCTTGGGGAATCCCGAGAAACCTGTGATCATGGCGACAGTGCAGACCAGGTCACAGAAGAAGGAGGAAGAAGGTGAACCTATAAATGCTCATCCAGAGGAGATGAGGAAGGCGCAGGCTGAGGATAGGACACTCAAGCCATGTTTTAAAAAACTGCCCAAATGCCACACACCTCCGAGCAAGGGGGAATATTTCATGAAGAACAAACTCTTATACAGGAAGACAGGAACTAGATCCACTGGTCACGGACAGTTAGTTCTTCCCAAGATATATAGGGCAAACTTAATAAGGAGCTTACATGTTGGAAAAGATGGTGACCATGAGAAAGTCGGTACCATCTGCCAAAAGATTGCTCGAAAATACTATTGGCCCGACGTAAATGTCGATGTTGAAAACTTTGTAGAAGCATGTGGCGTATTTCATGAGGGAACACCCACAAAGGGAAAATATGTGCAGGACCTAGAAACGCCACGGGGCAACTTTAGGCCTGAAAGGAAAACTAATTATACTCGGGTAGACAAAGTGGAATGGGAGCCCCCTTTTCACACCCAGTCTTCACTTGAATGGATTAACATGGCCACTATGTGAAGAGTACAAAGAAGAAATTTTACCCAGGATAGGATGACAATCCCTCGGTCAGACTTATATAAACTGGAAGAACAGACAAGAGAGCGAAGATCTCTCATAAGCAATCTAAAGTGGGGAGACAAACCCCAGAAAAAAATTGGTAGTGGTCGATTTGTGAGTGATGATTCTAGGAAGAAAAGTCCTCACTATAGGGCTTCTAATGGACGGGACCTGACGGGTTCCAGGAAAAATACGTATGATAAATTAAAGATCCAGATGTAGCCCTATTAAGGACCTGGACAGATGAGAAGGCGGAAGAGACTGTTACCTCATCTTATCAATATGTGAACGAACTGACCAATCGTTTGAAAGCTGGATGGAAACTGGCAAATGATAATTTGAAGCAAGCCAGGAAGAAACATGCAGCATATTTTAATAGGAAGGCAAAGGACAGGGAACTGGCAGTCGGAGAGAAGGTGCTGCTTCTACTACCCGGAAGCCAGAATAAATTACAAATTGGTTGGCAAGGTCCATATACGGTTCTAGAGAAGGTGTCTAGAACAAACTATAAAATTGACAAAAAGGGGAAGGAAAAAGTTTATCATGTAAACCTGTTAAAGAAGTATCTGGACAGACCACTCCAGGAAAGCACCCCCTTATTGACCTTGGCTATTGCAACCCAGATGCAAAAAGAACCACTCACCTCACATGAATACCCATTACATCCTTGTGAAACAGCAGCACAGGTAAAAGTCAGTAAGCACCTGACTAAAAACCAGAGGGAGAGAGTTCAGCAAGTTCTGGAGGAACATACAGATGTATTAACAGATAAACCAGGCCATACAAATTTGCTACAGTATGACATGAAACTGGTAGACTCAAACCCAATCTGTATGAGAGCCTATTCTATTCCGTTCGCGAAGGAGAAGGCATTGAAGGAAGAAATAGAGTATTTGTTGAAGGAGGGGATTATTTCGCACAGTGAATCATCTTTTAGTTCTAGTGTCGTTTTGTTGAGAAAACCGTCTGGGGAACACAGACTGTGCATAGATTACAGGAAACTGAATGCTGTCACAGAAGGACAAGTGGATCCATTACCAGACACAAAACAGTTATTTGCCAGACTGAACAAGGCAAAATACTTTTCAAAGGTGGATCTTAGTAAAGGCTATTACCAGATCCCAGTGAAACCTGAAGTGAGACCTTATTTGGCTTTTAGCACTTCGGATGGACATTATGAATTCAATATGCTACCATTCGGACTGAAAAATGCTCCGAGTGTGTTTTCAAGGATGATGCGAAAATTGTTGGATCCCCTGAATAACCCATGTATCACGAATTTCATGGATGATATTCTCGTCGCCACCGAGACATTTGAAGAACACATTGAAGCTCTGGAGATGTTGTTTGATAGACTTCGGGAGGCGAATTTAACTGCTAGGCCAACAAAATGTTGTATTGGATGCAAAGAGTTGGAATTCTTGGGACACACTGTATATCAGGGTAATATGACCCCTGATCCTAAGAACTTGGAAAAACTGCAGAGAGCACCTAGGCCGCAAACAAAAAAGGACGTGCGATCATTTGTGTCGTTATGCGGATTTTATCAGAAATACATCAAAAATTTTAACGCTATTTGTGCTCTTCTGACTGATCTGACTCGCAAGGGACTTCCAGATAAAATTATTTGGACTGCACAATGTGAACTAGCGTTCCAAGAGTTAAAGGAAAAACTCACTAGCAAGCCTATTCTCAAACTGCCTGATTTGACACAGGACTTTGTCTTAAGAACCGATGCAAGTAATGTAGGACTAGGAGGGGCTTTGTTGCAAAGATCATCTTCACCTGATGGGGAACTGAAACCAGTCGCTTATGCAAGCCGCAAATTGAATAAGGCGGAACAAGGATACTCCACAAGCGAAAAGGAATGTTTAGCATTAATCTGGGCAATAAAGAAGTTTCAAATCTATCTGTATGGTAGGACATTTGTGGTGGAGACGGACCATCAGCCTCTCGTGTTCTTGTCTCAGGCTAAGCATGGAAACGCAAGATTGCTGAGGTGGTCTTTATTGCTTCAACCTTATCAGTTCAGTATCCAATATATCCCAGGCAAATTGAATGTCGGTGCAGATTTCCTCAGTCGGCACCCCTGTGATCAAAATTAGAGTAGTGGCAGACGTGAGGAGTAATTTTACCTATGTGTATCGCTGGTTTTGGAACTTGCCATAGGCATGTTTTCAAGTGGGGAGATGTGTAGTGAAATTGACAGAGATACAACGGTAAAATCCCTCCAAAGATAACATTTAAGGATAAAAACATAATGCGTAGGCTGCGAATAGTACATGATCGCCTAGACCGCGGGTCATCATCCTCCATAATAATTGACTTGCTAAACAGGAGGGGAACGGCGGATCAAAAAGGAAAAAAATATGACTGGAAAGATTGCGTGAGACTAGAAAGGCTAAGGAGACGCAATTGGGGGGGAAACGGAGAAAAGTCACGTTTCCCAAGTTGACATAAAAAGTAAGCAACTCGACAGAAGGGACCTTAGATATAATACGCCACAGTCATTTATTGGACGCTTTTGCAATACCAAGCCCTTGATTTGAATTCAGCGGCTAAAACGCAGATGTTTGGAATATTACAAAATTTAAAAAGTACTTTTTTCTTAATATTAATGTTAGGAATATAAAAATTAGCTGGCCGGATGGCCTATTCTCAGCAGTGAACTAATATGTTCTTACTTTTACAGACGGATAGATAATATTGAAGATAATGACAAAAGACAGTGTTGTTCACATCATCGACAGACTGTATTGAATCTAAAAGTGTCGCTAATTGCACAAAAAAAACACGACCTCGAAACGCAGGTGTTCAAATCTACGTAGTATGGAAGAGAAGGGATATTTGTGGTGGCTGTGTCTAAAAATAACTTTTAACGACAAAATTTTGGAGGGGAGAGAAAGGTTGGTTCAAAAATCGAGTACATTTTGTAGAAACACAAGTAGAGACGGACAGACTAACAGATAACCATCCATACTTGACTGAAGCATGACTGAAATGACTTTATGGTAGGAAATTTGAATTTAAAATAAACCTAGGCAGTGATTGGCCACAGACAATCATATCATTAGCGCTCAGACGCGAAAGTGGGGCCATTCTTCAATAGTTGTTCAGTGATAGACACAGATTTTAAAGTGTGGTGATTTCCATATGAAAGAAAGTGTAAGAAATTTAGGGACGCCATACTATAGCCAGCAGCTCAGCTGAGTTTTGCTAGCAGTTCTGTGTTATTTATTCATAATCTGAGCTGCGAGTTTCTGTTGTCAACCAAGCAGTGACTATTCAGTTGGTGACTTTACTCGAGTGTATCTGTGCAGTACTTGTGACAGAGACCACCATTATTGCCCGCCAGCACAGAGAGGTGGGACCACCAGATTTCAGCACCAGAGCTACAACTAAAAGATGAGTGAGCCTCTGGTCTGCTGGACATTCACCAACCCCGTTTAGTTACTAATACCCTCATAAAAATTCCCACCATTTTTCTGGACACTGTGTAGTCAATATAGACAGGTGTGATGAGGCCACCCCAACAGCACAAACATTAACTATCCTCCCAAGTAGATGACTACTAGAACATTTTAATAAAACTACTAGTATAGTACATATATATGTACACTATTGCATTTATGATATAATATTCCATGCATTTCTTTCATAATCTCTAAATCCTTTTATGTTCTGGTCAACCTAAAAAATTGATCCAGAACAAAATAAATGTAATATAATTTTATCAAAAATTTTACACACGTGAGTTAGTTCAGTGTATTTTAACATTTATTAATATTATTAGTCTTGTTAAATATCTGTGGGTATATCTATAACCTATTACACCACACTACATATCATAACCCTAGACACTTTACGTAGCCACATTCATTAAAAAAAAATTAAGTGTGAGGTCGTAGTGGTAGCAAGAAAGGCCTTCTGACAATTCTCAACTACATTTTATCTCAGGAGCCTTCACAGCTGGCCTCATACAATTACATTTAGTAATATCAACATCATACAATACCATCAACACCACTACAACCTTTCATCCTCACATTTACTTTAAGGAGCCAGGGACTTGCCTTCGTCCCTGCCCACGTTAGTTTTTTTTTTTTTTTTAAAGGGTTCACCCCGTTAAGCCCAGGGGCTGGTCTTTTACGGTAAGAGGTTATTTGTAGCGGACGCCATAGAAGCATTTATCGGGACTGAGAGCTTATGCTCAGCCACAATTCCGTTTAAGACATCACATAAACCTTACGTGTAGGGATCAAAGGTCCGAAAAAATATTTCCAAATACGATTACACACCTCCTTCTCTCTATGTCTTGTTGTGACATGTCTAATATAACGTCATGACTCAATCATAGGTCCTCTGTAAAAGCAGATTCTTTCCGAATGGTTCGCTTATTATATCTCTCCCCCCCCCCCCCCCCCCCCCCCCCCCCCCCCCCCCCCCCCCCCCCCCCCCCCCAAAAAAAAAAACCAACTCAGTGACCTCATGATAGCACATGTGTCATAGAGATTAAAGTACCGAAGGCAAGAGAATTAAAATCAGGAGAAAACAGCCAACAGGTGTCTCCTGTTTCGACCACCGAAAACTGCGCTTGTTACGTTACAGAGTGTGCTGTATTCATAGCGTGCGCGTGAGAAGAACAGTGGCGGCGTAAACAAACAAGCGCGAAGAAGAAAAAAGACAAAAGTGGCGCTCAACGCGGAGTCAGGAGTGGAGATCTTCTGCGGATCGATTACAGATTACGGCTCGTCCGATCAGCAGACGCTAACTAACGGTAATGCTGTAAAACTTAAATTTGTATAGGCCTTTATAGGTAAGACGGGCCCAGCCGCGGCGCTGCTAGTATCATCAAATCATGCCAAATAACAAACACGTCACTTCCAGAGCTGTTAGAAGTTTCTTGTAGCAACGATCGGAAGGTGAAGAGATGAATTACATGTTAAGATACATGAAAAAGAAGGTTTAGGGGAAAATCGGAACATGTTTTCGTGGGTAAAAAAAAAAGAAAGCATTCTTGTCACGACTGACCATGTTTACTAAAGCAATAGTGGGGAGTCTTATAGGAAAAACAATTTAAAAATAAAATAAAACTACCTACGTTTAACAGCCAAGCAAAGAAAGCCGACAGTAGGGGTTTCATACAAATGATTACATGTTGTCGACAGATGGTTATAAAATACTTACAACTATATATGTCTCTTAATACGATACCCAACATTCAGAAACTGTGATCCCGTTCAAGTCATTCTCCTTGTATGGGCGTTATTATTTCTTCTGTATTCTTCAAGTTCTGTTTTCCACGTGTGTCTGTG
Organism: Oreohelix idahoensis; assembly: GCA_024509875.1. Lineage (NCBI taxonomy): Eukaryota > Metazoa > Mollusca > Gastropoda > Stylommatophora > Oreohelicidae > Oreohelix > Oreohelix idahoensis. The sequence goes on along the minus strand of JAMPIV010005596.1, from coordinate 466,229 downwards.
CCTTCCCCTATTTCTTTTACACAGCGGATTCCAAATCACGGACTGCCTTATGTAGCCACTGCCTGATTTCCACAACATGTCATATCTAGCGCCATCGTCATATGCTCACGTCTTGGCCCCCCCCCCCCCCCCCCCCCCCCCCCCCCCCACCCCCCCCCCCCCCACCCCCACCCCCCCCACACACCCCCCCCCGTATTTGGTTCTTTTTATTAGTTTCGCATGGGTAATCCTGCAAGAGGGCATTTTTCCATCCTGGAAGGTTGATAGAAATTACTTACTGACGATTTGCTTAAAGTGTTTGTAACTATCTATGTTTCTGGGCAAGGAGGGGCATGGAACCAGCTACCCCAAACTGTAGAAACTTTTAAACCACGCACACTTTAACGAACAATATGGACAAGTCTTACTTACTTAGTCATTCCTCTTCTACCGTGAGGTGTAGAGGTTTGGAAGAGAGAGCGTCATACTATTCTATCGGCTGTCTTCCTCCTGGCCTGGTTCCATTCTAGTCCTCGGTCTTCAGAGATTGTTTAATGTTGTCCTCCCAGGATTCTGGGTCGTCCTGGAGGTCTGGATCCCTGGCTCTTAGCCTCCCATACCTACCGCGACAGCTGATCTTCTCCCATTCTGCAGACATGGCCAAACCATCATGATTGGGACTGTTCTACTTGAGTCTGCAGGGGCTGGGATTTTAGGCCATGACGTATTGTCTGCTTGCGGTCCATGTCTTTTCTTGTTACTTCAACCATCTTTCTCAGATACCTCATTTCTGAGGTTTGGATCTGTGTTTTGTGGGTTGTTGCCATTGTCCATGACTCCCATCCATACGTAAAGACTGGGACATAGGTGGAGCGGTATACAGCCATCTTCGTTTTCGGTACCAACTTCTCTTTCGCTGAGGAATCCTCGATTTATGGCCTGAAAAAGTCTCCCAGCTGCTGCTCTTGGGGTAGCCAAATCTTATTTGATTCCTCCCTTCCAGTCTATGACAGCTCTGAGGTATTTAAAGTGGTCGACCTGCTCCAAAACCTGTTCTCCCAGCTTAATCTGATACCTTCTTTCCTCTCGTGATATCACCATGGTTTTTGTTTTGGAGCTTCTGATAACCATCCATCTCTTCTCCAGCTCTTCCTTCCAGATACGCACACTTCAACAAACAATATGGACAAGTCAACGAAAGAAAATAAAAACTCAGCCATCCAGTACGGAAGGTCTTCTGGTGAGGATATGACCCCGAGATGATGGCAGGCGACAGGAAGACTTACATGTGTTTGTTGAAGGCATGAAGGGTAAAAATGGTAGTGGATGTGTTTGTTGAAGGCATGAAGGGTAAAAATGGTAGTGGATGTGTTTGTTGAAGGCATGAAGGGTAAAAATGGTAGTGGATGTGTTTGTTGAAGGCATGAAGGGTAAAAATGGTAGTGGATGTGTTTGTTGAAGGCATGAAGGGTAAAAATGGCAGTCCCATAGTGGATACTGCTGCAGGGGAGTGAAGTGTTAGAGACTTCACTATACTACGTCCAATTTCGAAAGGTGGAGGTGACCAGTTCCCTTCCTCGTTGCCTCTGCAATCCCTAACTCAAGAGCAGTCAGGTACCAATTTACAGCTGGGTAGACTGAAGCGTGACGCCACGGTGTTTTGAACCCGGTACCTTTGCCACGAGATGCCAGCACTCTAACTACTTTGCCAATCGGACTGAAGGGTATTCAATGACTTGAATGTTTCTGTAGAAATTAATAGCCGCTCGTGTCCAACCCCCACAGTCGCCTTTTACGACATGCGTTGTAGGTCACGGTGCTGCTACAGCATGGGAGAGAAGGAATAGCTATTGCAATCGCGACTGTTTTTGTCTCGATTGAGTACAATGAACTGTGACCATTTTCTCGAGTTGCATTACCACATATTTTCGACTGAACAAGACTGTCAGAAGCTTATCAAGAACACCGAAGGCAACCAAAGAAGATATCTGGGACCATCAGCACGTTTTCACCCCAGTATCACGAACACCACACGTTTCTTCTTCGGCGTTCGCTCTGACACAACCACATTTAATTCTCTTATTAGTTTCTGCACTGTTAGTGTCATTTTGATCATGTCTTGACTGCCTTCCTCCACCATGACAAATATCCTCTGTACCTGTTTTTGTAACCCCCGGGATGGGCAATAGGATTTTTAATCAAGACACAGATGTGGTGAATTTCGCCATTCTTTAGCCACAACAAATAAAAAGCTTCCCAACTACTTTGATAAAAGGGACAATTGTGAAATTAATTTCAATGATTTAACTCAAGCATTGTTCTTGCTTCTGGAGTAAAACACAAATGACGAAAGCATGATATTTTTTTTTAAATCATTATGAATGAAATCTGACCAAACTAGCAACATTTGGCTGAGTATCTGAATTTCGTAGACCTGTTGAATCGAATGTAAATGGAAGAGCCCTTCCGAGTTTTTAGGACAGGCTGGAAATAAAAAATATTTTTTGTTTCAAGAATCTTGTTCATAACATCGTTGTTCAGAATCATGCCTGGTCTAATAATCCAATTCGCCATATTTTTGTTACAAATTCGTCACGTGTCGAATGACCTACTAATTGCCTGCCCCTGCTGTAACAACTATCCATTTAAGGGAGACAGATGGTTGCTATTGCAGTACTCTAAAAATTCCTTAACCGCTTTAAGGAACTTTATTTTTTTACTTTTTCCTTAGGCAGCAGCCTAGATCCTTGCCTGACACCACAACAGCAAATATTGCCAATCATGTCATAATGCCATAGGGACCGAAGACGCAGCAACAGTAATAAATGCAGTCAGCGGACCCATAGCTTGACTGCTTGCGTTAGAGAACCAGAGCTGACCAAGACCCTACTCCACCTCCAAGTGGTGGTCCTGGAAACAGGCTGCATCACTGCAGTCTGGCTGAGAGAGTAGGGATCGAAGAGGGAAGGCTAACCCGGTCCCAAAAATGTCATGCTGAAACCGGATGTGTCGGGCCGAAAGGCGCAAATATCGCAGCTTTACTGTAAACGGCGACACAACGTAACAAACGCCCTTTTCAGGACGAACGCAGAAGAAGTAAAGATAATGCCCTAAGGTCACCAATATAGAACTGCGCCAGTGAAACAAGAGTTGAGCGGCAGACAGGGTCGGATGATCAATTAAGCTAAGTACGCTGAAACCTATGGGCCCGGAGCTAATAGGGGCCCGTGCATAGTTAAAAAAAATTTTAATGCACAGATTTCTGCTGTAGATAATATCTCTGCAGCTAGTGAATTCTTTGAATTTTTCTTTGCAGCTACTGTTTCTTTAGTGCATCAATGCACAGATGGGCACTTCTACTTAATGTTCTTTGTGGTTTACCTGCTTTGAAGCGACTCAGTGATACGCGCTGGTCTGCTCACGCTGATGTCACACAGGCACTTGATTCTGGCTATGAAAGGATAAAATAAGCATTGGACAAGTTTGCTAAGATTCTGAAGAGAAAACCAAAGCGCGACAGGAAGCAACAGGTCTCCTGTTGAAGTTACGTAGTCTGGAGAATGGAATACTTTTGGTGTTTTGGTCATTAGTAATGGACAGTAGTCTTTCCATATGCATTCATTTGTCTTCGCATCTATTTATCGCTTTTGACAACCAACTGCTCTGGAGAACGGTCATTTTCTGCGCTCAAACGGGTTATAAATTATCTACGATCCACCATGAAGGATGATAAACTGAACAATTTTGCATTGATGCGCGTAGAATCTTCTATTCTTAGAAAAACTGATTTCTTGCCAGTTATTGAAGAAATTGTTGAAATAAAAAAAAAAAAACAAGAAAAATTTTCTATAAAATGTGTTTACCTTAATAATAATAAACATTAATAAAAACAATTATTAGGCCTACTAATAAACGAGGTAAGCAATGCTAACAAACTAACATACCAATCTAATACTAGTATATACCATCACCATGCTAAGGGCTTTGAAAAAAAAAATACTAAAATTATTGCCTATTATATTAGATGGAAAAGGGGGGGGGGGGGGAACCGAAGACCAAAAATGCCTAGAGGCCCTTCTTGGCTTAATCCGGCCCTGGCTGCAGATAGATAAGACAAACACTGAGGAAACTTGTCGATAGCATCACCAGGTAATCCTTGCTCAAAATCCTCAGGGGAAGAGGATTAAAGGAGAAAGGTAAAGGATCCCGTTATACGCCCACTGAGGCATATTGGGAATATGGTGTTAGGCCCATATTTTCTTGACCATCTGCACACTAGGGGTGATGTGGTCAGCATCACGCCGGCCGCCTTAACCTTCCCAGAGTTGCTCTGGTACCCAATTGAGGCTGGGTCGACCCAGGAGCAGTTTGCGGCCGAAAAAAAAATCCCACCTCATCTGGGGATCTAACCATAGACCACTGAGCTAGGAAGCCAGTGAACTAACCACTATGCTACCGCGGCTCCCGAAGAGATGTAGAGAGAGAGAGACCAAAAGAACACATGGGGAAGTCAACTGGAGACAGACATGAAGAAAACATGGAAAGGCCATGAGATGATGGCACAAGACAAGAAGACTTGGTATACGTTTTCTGACGGCCTATGCTCATTAAGGGGCTGAAAGGTGATAATGATATCCTAATGCCTCTTCTTTCCACCACTTTATTAACCCTATCAACACTGAATCGAGAATTCGACTCGGTGACGTAAAGCATTTAACCTTCTTGCACAAACTAGGATGAGGAACGTTGAAACCTGCAGTTTCAAGGGCAAAATGCCAGCGGACCCAACAATTCCAACCTCTGTCCCCGATTTCTAAAACCTACACACTGTATCACTACAGCCGTCTCCACCCAAACTTCATAATATTAACAGTGAAAACAAGCAAACAATAGCCTCATACCGTAGGCCTCAAAGCCTCGTGCATCGTCAGAAGGCGGACACAGGTAAGCAACTGCGTTTGTTGCAACTTTCTGCCTAGGCACTGTTTAGTTGTGGTACAGACAGGAAAATAATGCAGAAAAGAAAAAGTCGTTCAGACAGGAAAATACTTTAAAAGAAAAAAAAAATGCTTCGGGGCTAAGAGTTAGGCTGGCGCACGCTAAATTTACGGTAAAACTCCTTACCTGATTTGTGTTCTGCGCCTTGAAACACTTTTAGGGGAAAAGAAAAATTACGGGTGGGGGGAATGAGGTGGAAAAACATTTAAAAAAAAAAAAACAGGCAACTGTTCTTCAGGCGCACTCAAACTGCACATATATCTCCCCTGGTGGGAAAAATTAACATGCAGTAAGTTGGTGTATAATCATTTATGAAACGAAAGATGTTCGAATTTTCAAACAGAATTTTATATTAAGCATCTCTAAACCGAATATAAGATGACATACACACACTCAACTCCAGATACCTGTAGCTGTATGGATGAGCGACTGACAGAAAAGTGGACATAGGAAATACAAAACAAAAGGGTGGGACAGCCAGTAATCAAAAAATATTCAAAGAAGTATTCTTTTTTAATTACTGTCAACACGTACACAAAATAAGCAAATGCCTCAAAGCACTGCAACTCTAACGTTTAACAAACAAACTGATATGTGACCTAAAAAGAAAATGAATCTCACTTTTAACATAAACAAACTGAATCTCACTTTTAACATTTAAAAAACTGAAAGAAGTGTGACCCCTAAAGAGCGAGAAAGCGTAAGTTCTCACTCTTAAACATTAACAAGCTGAAAGACAGATGGCCCAATACAGAGACGCTGATACGGAATTAATACACGAGTAATATTTTCCAATCTGATCAGACAGATGGCCCAATAAAGAGACGCTTTAAGATACGGAATTAATACACGAGTAATATTTTCTAATCCGATCGTACGGTGAGTACGAACTTTATCGAAGAGCATCTCATTTGTAATCCTCACTTCACCAGTGCAGATTATGTGGAATGAATTGCAAATAAACTCAACACCACCGTGCTCCAATTCAAACCCAGTATCACATTATGTAAGCTTTGTGAAATTATAATAACAGAACGATCGGCGTGACGATTATAAGCCTACTAGGCATAAGCCGTGAAAACAGGTGGCATTTTTTATATATATTAATTTTAAAATAAGAAATTAAAACTGAAAAGCTGAACTTAAGTGTCTGAAAAAAAGTAACTTTTAGGTCATTTTCCTGCTACTTTTTTTTCGGAATTTTGATATGCTTTTGCACTTATTAATTCTACCATTCAGGACATTTTATCTACTTTAAAAAAAAATTATTATTTAATTATTTTCATCGAAATTTTTTTTCAGTTTGGTTCGTTAGTTTTCTACTCGTCATTTTGGCGTGTATTGTACATATCCCGAACGACTTATGTTAAAGTTATTGCGCTGGTTCATTACCATCATGAGCTGGCGGGGGTCGGCTGCAATGGATGTCCAAAGTCTTCTGCCTCTCGTCTTGAAGGTGCACTCTGGAATCTTTTCCTGTCCATCTCTTGATGTTATTTTCAAACTTACAGCGCTGTTTTCCTCTTGCACATTTTCCTTCAACTCTTCCTTCTATTAGTCTTCAGTAAAGTGTTATGTTTATTTTTTTCAATGGTCAAAATATTCAAGCTAACTGTGATGACCTTCATTAATTCTCTTTTCATTCCTAGCTTTTCTGTGGCCTCTATTTGCTGGTTATGCTAATGTAACGCTGGACACAATGGGTCTAGATAAAAGGTAATACACGATTTTCAAATTGTAAATACTATCATCATCATCACAATTTTTATTTGCGTTCCTTGTGGAACATGGAGCCAGGTCTGTAGCCGATCCCCTTTGCAGAAAACCTGCATCAAGCATTCACAAGTTCGTGCAGCAGTGGTTTCTGTGGGCAATTTGTTTTACATGATGAGATTGCCAGCCCAGACAGAATCTCATATTATTCGCTGTCTGCAGTACTTTTGTGGATGCAGTAGTCATATTCTTTCTTTGTCTCTTTACACACCCCCCGGGAACTATACGGAATGTGTGTGTAAAAGGATTTAATTCTGGAACTACACAGAAGGGCACATTCCAGCATTTACCATACATCCACTATTAGAATATGCGCATCAGAAAGAAGAAAGAAAGAAAAAGAAGAACAGAAACAGACAGGAAGAAAATGGTTATATTAATTGTACTTACTGGTGCCATGCCATTTACACTGTACCCTGAATTTACAAAACCCTGTGAAAGAGAAAAAAAATATATAATTATGATAAATAAGTTAAAACTCTGAAGTCATCTATATGACTGCTTTCCCATTCATATCATGTCTACTATGGGTTAACAAATATGAAGTCATCCAGAACTATGCTTTCCAACTCGTATCATGCCTAATATGGTGTTAACAAATACGAAGTCATCTAGACCAGTGCTTCTTAAAATATTTCAGTGTCATTGATCCTCGAGTCTTTATTACAAAATTTAATTCACCTGTGACTAAATTTTCCAATAATTTTGGTAATTTTCGTCTTACTCTTCCTTGTGTATAATTTTATATTTAATTCATTTTGTCGCATGAGCCAACAACATAAATTAACTCCTTCCTTCAGTGTTTTTGAACATCTTAAAAATATGTTTTTTTAAAAATAGGACCCGAAAAAAAAAATAACACAAAAATTATTAGCTTTTCTAGTTTACATAAAGTAAAGTGATTAAACAACAAAACTTAGAATTAGTTTCTTAGAAACAAGTTTTATCTTATTGTGTATGTTTACCACAACAACATGGCATGCAGTATACTTCTACACTTACATGCATGTTTTTTTTATTATTATCAATGACTAGGATGTTCATGTACTCCTGTGACAAGCTTCTCAAACTGAGGTTCAATTTCCTTCTCCAAAGCAGCCCGCATTAACATACTGAATTGAATTTCGTATTTTGGTTTTCAATTCTACCAAGGTCAAAAATCCTTGTTCAACCAGGAAAGTTGTCATCATTACTAGTGGATGTAGGGCCTTCAAGGCAATTGATTTGTATTCATGGAGGGACCAGAAGACGCAGCAATAGAGACCGCAGTCAGCGACTCATAGCTTGACTGCCTGCGTCAGGACCAGCGAACCAGAGCTGGTCAAGACCGTGCTCCACCTCCACGTGGTGGTCCTGGAAACAGTCTGCAGCAGTGCAGGCTGGCTAAGCGAGCACGGATCGCAATGGGAAGGCAAACCCGGTCCTTAAAAAATGCCGTGCAGAAGTCGGATGTGTCGACCGAAAGGTGCAGATATCACAGCTACGTTGTAAACAGACACAACGCAACCACCGTCCTTTTCAGGGCGAACGAAGAAGAAGAAGAAGTATTCATGGAAAGCATGTAATCCAACTCAATAGTCTCCACAGTAGGAGTACATCTCAAAAGATGATATTTTTTTTTTTAGTGACATCATAATGAAGCTCCATGAACACTTCTGACATTTCCCCAACATCTGCTCGCTGGATGTGGCTGGTGATAGAATGATTAAATATCCACATCTGATTTTCCAAGTCCAGCAGATGCTTCTGAGGAAAATATGTTTCACAATTTCTAGACAGCAACTGCAGATGGTCAGAAATGATGCCCTTCTGTGTTTTCTTCCCACTCGCACTCTTTGATGAAGCTTTTCAAATGTGGGAAATTGGGAGAAATTGCCTTTACGAATGTTACTATATTAATACATAAGAAAAATATGTTTTAAAAGCCTATTACGCGCCAGTCAAAAGTAATTGTTTGTTGTCAGTGACTTTTTTCTTTGGTGACTGTGTCAGCTCCCTGCATGTTTAAATCATCTGAACACAAATATACTTTGAGAAGTCATGACAGAGAAGTCATTTCTGATGTTTATATTTTCACTTGCATCTATTGGATATACATGAAACAAATGTTTAAACAATAAGCAATAACTGCCATTTGATAAAGATTCTCTCTCTCTCCCCTCCCCCAGAAATAAAATAATAAAAAAAAAAACAACCTAAACTGGCTAATAAATTGATGTTACAAGAGACAGCGAAGACTGATGCCCACAATGAAATCCTGTATTGACAAAACCGCATCTCCCTTATGTCGCATCTCCCTTATGTCGCATCTCCCTTATGTCGTAATGTTAATGTGATAGCATTGTATGTAATATAATGACAGTTAACTGTATTTTCACATTTGTTTCTGTGGTAAAGTGGGATGATATAAATATTTATAGGGGACTTAGTGTACTGACTGAGATCAGCTGTGAAGGTATCTGTATCTAATAGGTGTAGTGTTTTACAGATAACCTTACTTGCTACCACATTTATACCTCAGTCAGAATTATTCTGGAATATTGTGATGACTACGTTGAATGTCTAGGGTATGTATATGATGAAGTGTAAGTCACAACAACAACAGACAGATAAACAATTTAATTTATTCCACAACACTTTAGAACACTGTGACACTCACACACATTTAACACTCTATAAGACTATCTTAAATGAGTCTATGGTAAAGTTTCAAATATATATGTATTAATTACTTTCACTAATATATATCCTGATTCAACTACAAAGTGAACCAGGAATCACAATCAAATGTAATCACAATTTATATGTACATAATTTATAAATATGAACCTTGTAGTGACATATTTTATTAATATTATCCTATGTGTGTCAGTTGTGTAGCAGTACTATGAGGTAATACTGGTTTTGTTTTTCAAGCTATGTTGTTATTTGTCATCATGACTTCAAGTGTTTGTTTATCTTGGAAATAGTATGGGGAAAAGTTCACAGTTCCTATCAATTTACACAATGTATTTTCCCTCTGATTTGTCATTTTATAATGTCCTCTGGCCAATTTTTTCGTGAGGGGGAAACATAGCTTCCCTGTTTCTGAGATTTACACCAGTATACTCCTCCCTAATGGTTACTACGCCTCTGCAATTCCAGCATTAGTTCCTTCTAGTCAATAAGATAGGTGTCAGTGTATTGTTTGGCAATTCCATGCAGTTTTACTTTTCTCCGACACCTTCTGTTCAGGTTGGAGCAATATCTAGGCTTTGCCTCATGTTCGCTACTGAACTACACACATATACAGACATAAATTATCAATTTACATTCAATTTTCATTAAAAAGATATCAAATATTTCAAGCTTACCACAATTCATGAAATAATACACAATTACGTTGACTGGCAATGAATATGGCACAAAATCCGACCTGCTTTTATTTAGAAAAATATAAGCTGAATCTCAACGCACTGTTGCTTTAGAAAGTTTATTTGAAAATGTGGTGCTGAACTGACGCTTCTAATTGCCTATATTGGCGGGTCTAACCAATCGTGCCATGTTTACACAGCTTTTCAAAAAAGTACCTCTATTACTGTTTCCCCTGACAACAAAAAAATTAGTATTGGTAGTCCGACTAATCGTGTTTCTCCTTACATTTACTGCGCTCCAATCAAATAGGATTTAACATGGGGACCTATTTCCCGTACAATGGTGGTTTCAAAATCTGCCACTGAGCGATTCTGATTTTGGTGTTGTCTGACACCCTCACTATTTCTTTTGGCTATAATTTGTTAATTCCTAGACTATTTGCGTAACACTTAACATATTATTTGTCAGCAAGTCCTAAGGAACCCAAATATACAAATTTAAGGGAGCTAAGTGGCTGCGTTAAAAATATGCATTTTCTTCTAGGATAGTCGTGCTGTTGCCACCTCCTCACTTCCAAACTTTATGGTGTCTGCTGTACTGTCATGCTTTCAAACGTAAACCAGTATAATGTCATCTTTCCCAATAAGCATTTTTCAGGTTTTTAAACCTAACTCTCGTATGGGTAGTGTTTTTTATCACTGTCGATTTGAAAAAAATTAGTGCTTGTGGCCTTACACGCGTGATGGTAGTAATTGTATAGCGAGACGCGTGTTAGTGTTGCATGCGTTCCGGCTTTCAGCCCTCCCTTCTCTCTCTATCCTAAGTTCATCTGTCTTTTCGTTTATGTTAACTTAGTGTATAAAATGACATGAATGGAATATTAAATATAGGTCAGCTTGCGTATCTCAAGGTTTTTCTTAGAAATGCAGTACACGTTTTATCGTAGAAAGCGTGTATTGATGCAGTAAGCTTTTACTATCAACGTGAAACGTTACAATTTGCAGACGAAGTAGAAAACAAGGGGGATTTCGAGTACAGTCATTGTGACAGCACTGTTCTTTACCATTCTTCTTTCCTTTTATTGAATTTATGTGTTAGGCTTTACATTTACCTGATAATTTATATATGTGGATTAGAATTTCTCACGACAGTTTCATATAAATTATTTGGATAGAAGTGAAGAAATTATTTAAAAATAGAAAGTGGCTTTTCAATTACCCTTTACATTTATGTATAAATAAATATAATTCCTGATATTGAGAAACAAAACAGCCAGAGAGAAACAGAAATAAAAGCCCTAACCATAAAATAATACAGAAACACTACCCAAGCAACACACAGCAACAACTAATGCAACAGAATATGGAGGATCTTTCTGAGTCTAAAGTTACAATAAAATAGCTGTCAGGGGTACAGAGAAAACTTTCAAGTAACTTCAGAGCAGAGGCAGACATCTAGAAAATTGCAGCACAGGTCCTAATGACAGAGGAAAGCACTGAGAGACAAGTTGCTACCTTCACAGATGTGCTGTCGATAGTTACAGAGCTGGGATGCCAAAATAATACAGACCTAAATGATCTAAGACCCCTGTCTATGTAAAAAAAAAAATCGCAAGTTACGGAAACAACAATAAATGGAAAACCTTTGCTGCGGGACGGACATCCGGAGTCTCAGGCTCGTATGACTGACAGTGGTGAAAGCCGAAAGGAAGCCACTGACATGAAAACGGATGCCCCGACCGCAAAACACGAAACCTGAATTGGTTTTTGGAACGTCAGAACTATGAATGAGGCAGGAAAGCTGAGACAAATCACAGCAGAGATGAGGAACTACAAGATACATATCCTGGGAATAAGCGAGAGCAGAAGGACAGGTAGGGGGAGAATAAAAACAGCTACAGGGGAAACAGTACTTTATTCTGGCATAGAGGATGGTCAGCACAATGAATGTGTAGCCATTATCCTGAAGAAAAGAATGGAAAGGTCTTTACTGGAATGGAAACCCATCAACAACAGACTGATAAGAGCAAGACTAAGAGGGAGGTTCACCAACACCACAATTATACAATGCTATGCACCAACAAACGACAGCGATGAAGAGATCAAGGACGAGTTCTATCAACAGGTGCAAAAAGAAATGGAAACTACACCCAGGTACGATCTCATTATAGTAATGGGAGACTGTTACGGTAGTTTAATTGGCATTGTCTGCTAGAGGTTAGCAGCATGCGATTTTAGGGGTTACAACGTTTAATGTAATGTAAAAGTATTATTAGCCTAGTGAACGCTGTGACGTTTCAGTGTTGGTAGTCAGGCACGGTGACCAAGAGACGGGACCCTTTCTCAAATGACCGGGACCCTTTCTCAAATGACCGTCAAACGGAGAAGACGTGTCTTTATATTCTTATAGTGTCGGGCATGGAATGCCACACAATTATATTGTATTAAATAATGGACATGGGTCAGTCCACTGTTATGATGAAGAAAGATGAATTTACAGGTTAGTAATTGACTAAACCTTGTCGAGATGAATTAACAGTCCGTTTTAGTTATACTAGTGCCAGACGCATAATCTCACTGTTGGTCGTTGGGATTACCAACCACGCGTGCATATAGTTATGTCGTTCTGCCTACAGTAATTCAGATGTATGAGACAAAGGACTGATATGCAAGATAGCTAACTCAACATAGGATTCTAATTTATATTTGTGATGTAATTCATGATCAACGTACGATGTCTACAAAATGTATAATAAAATGTTTGTTTGGACTCTAGCCATGACTTATCCAGTCTATGAACATTTGGGAATTCAATTATCACTATCATGGTCTCAAGGTAATTTAAACCCACATTCGCGTACTTAACATCAAAGGCACAATGCTCTAAAAATGATGAACTGTAAACCAGGTTACCGCGATTGACTATTAAGCTTTCAACAATCCGTTGGGCTGATTCTCCGACCGCAGCGGAATTGGGACAATTCAACAACGACAACTGAAGTAGAGATCTTCATCACATCTTCCCAGCCCCCCACCCCCCCCCCCCCCCCCACCCCCCCCCCCCCCCCCCCCCCCCCCCCCCGCCCCCCCCCCCCCCCCCCCCCCCCCCCCCCACCCCCCCCCCCCCCCCCCCCCCCCCCTCCGCAACAGAGACCTAAATGCGAAAGTGGGAGCACACAATAATTATAACGAAAGAGTAATGGGGAAATGCGGTAGTGGAACAGCAAATGAGAATGGGGACAAATTAATAAGCTTCTTAACATGGGAATCACCAAACGGATGAGACAGAAACCAGATAGACCACATAATGATCAATGGCAGATGGAGACATGCACTACAAGACGTGAAAGTAAGAAGAGGTGCAGATGTGGGAAGTGATCATCACCTAGTAGTAGCAAGACTGAAAGTGAAATTCAGAGCTGCTGGACCAGTTGCAGTCAAACAGAAAAGATACATCACGAAACTGAAGGATTCCCTCACCAGAAAAGCTTTCGTGGTCGACGTAAAGAGAAGATATGAGATTATCAAAAGCCAGGAAAGAACAGAGACCGATGATGTTGACCAGAGATTCAACACCATCTCAACAATAAACAAGGAAAGCAGCAAGTCATGCTTGGGATTCCAGGAAAGAAAGAGCCAAGACTGGATAACACCAGATATGCTAAACACCATAGCGAAGAGAAAGGAAATGAAAAGAAAGAAAACAGAAGCTAAGTCTCCCAGATTAAAGGCAATATATAGTGAACAGTACAGTCAGCTGGACAAGGAAGTTAAACGTCAAACCCGTGCTAACAAAAGGACATTTCTGGATGACCTTGCAAGACAGGCAGAAGAGGCAGCACTGAGAAATGAACAAAGCACAGTATACAAAATAACTAAAATCATCAGTGGAAAACGAGGTGCAAACAATATTACATTAGTAAGAGATAAGCAAGGAAATCTCATCACAACAGTAGAGGGACAGGAAACAAGATGGGCAGAGCATTTCAGAGAAACTCTGAATAAGGAACCACCAGAGACACAATTGAATGTTCCTGAGGCTGAAAATGACTTAGATGTAAATACAGACATTCCACAAAAAGAAGAAATCATCACAGCAATCAAAGGGTTAAAGAATGGAAAAGCTCCTGGTCATGATAACTTAAATGCAGAGCTATTTAAGACAGACCCTCAGCTAGCAGCAGAACTATTAGAACCACTATTTGCACAAGACTGGAAAACAGGGACAACACCAACAGAGTGGAGAAAAGGAATAATTGTCAAATTGCCCAAGAAGGGAGATCTTGCAGACTGCAATAATTGGAGAGGAATAACTCTTCTCTCAGTTCCCAGCAAAATACTAGGCAGGATAATTATACAGAGAATCTCAAAAGCAGTAGACCACAAACTGAGGAAAGAACAAGCAGGATTTAGAAAGAACAGAAGATGTGTAGATCATATATTTACCCTCAGGAACATTATAGAGCAGTGCTCAGAATGGCAAAGACAGTTGTACATTAATTTCGTTGATTTTGAAAAGGCTTTTGACAATATACATGGGAACAGTTTATGGAAAATACTGAGGGCTTATGGAATTCCAAGCTGCATAGTGTCAATCATAAAAAGCCTTTATGCCAACTTTACGTGCAGCATTGGGCAGAGCAACCTAACCTTTGAAGTGAAGACAGGAGTACGACAGGGATGCCCCTTATCAACCACTCTATTTTTAACAGTCATAGACTGGGTGATGCGCCAGACAACAGAGGGCAATCCAAGAGGAATAAGATGGACTACATTTTCTACATTGGAAGATCTGGAATATGCAGATGACATTGCACTGCTAGCACATTCACATCAACACATCCAGGAAAAAACGGATAGACTTAATAAGTATAGCCAGCAGGTGGGCTTGAACATCAATCTAAAGAAGACAGAGGTCATGACGCTCAATGTGAGCAACCCTGAGCCCATATCAGTAAGGAATCAGCAACTGGGACAGATACCTTCACATACCTAGGATGCATAGTAACACCAGACGGCGGAGCAAGCAAAGACATCAACAAAAGAATGAACAAAGCAAGAACAGCCTTTTTTAGTCTAAACAACATCTGGAAGTCCTCTCAGTACAGCACAAGCACAAAATTAGGATTATATCAGAGCTGTGTGCTTTCTGTGCTTCTCTATGGCGCGGAGAGCTGGAGAGTTACACAACATGCCTAAGAAAAATTCTCCGAATCTTTTGGCCGAATATCATCACCAACCAAGATCTGCTTACTCGGAGCAAGCAAGAGGACATGCACACCATCATAGCTGGCAGACGCTGGAGCTGGGTTGGCCATGTCCTCAGAAGAGACCCCGATGCCATCACAAGAACAGCTATGCTATGGACCCCTGAAGGAAAACGAAAGAGAGGCCGACCAAAAACAACTTGGCGGAGGACTGCGGAGGCTGAGATGCAAAGAATGAACCAGAGTTGGGGCACTGTACGAAGGATGGCCGCCGACAGAGCAAAGTGGAATCAAATCTGTTGTTGCCCTACAAGACGCCACCAGGCGTAATGACCACTGACTGCTTTGACGGTCGGCGGCTGTCGCAGAGTGAAGATAATTTGCCTATTTGAAATTTTCTGTCCATCCTGTATATTGCTTTATTTTCTGTCTATCCTAAGTTTCTGGAGAAAAAAAAATGTTTCTCACGTACTTAACTCAGGTGAAGACTCGGTCAACCAGCGTTCAGGTCTGTTAGATTTTCCAGACTCGTCTGTCTAGAAATTTATGGCCTGTCTTCTTCCTCATTGTTAAAACTTCTGAGCTCGGAACCACAGCACGTACAAGTGACATTCAATATGCAAACTATTTTGGCTATCGTGGGAACGTTTAAAATGTAGCGGGTAAATCGAAAATAATTCTTTCTTTCTTTCTTTAAGAAACTAGTTTTAGACTTCACTTGGTGATAAGCATACGGGAAGAGATAGACGCATTTCTTAGTCTTGTAAAGTAAAACTGTGCATAGGGAGACTTGAGTTAAACAAACAAAGTGCCCTCTAGTTTAACTTACAGAATATAAAATTCCGGAGCGGATTTACGCAGTGCAAGTCTTGTCTCGTATTGCTGAAAAGAGGTTACCTTTGGCCAGTGGCCATATAGTCCTCGTCCACCAGTCACAATAATTCCCTTCAATTATTTCAATTACTTCAATTATTCAAGTATTTCAAACATCCTCAACACCAAACCTCACCCTACCATACTCCACCCATTTTAACCCTCCATCCCACCTTTGGAAGCAAATTCGTTATCCGTGGATATCGCATCAACTGTGGATACGTTACACCAATCTTGGATTTATAAAATCGTGTTCAGATTCTGTGCCCTTTGTGGATACCTTATTCGAACAGTGAAGTCGTTACACCAATCTTGGATTTATAAAATCGTGTTCAGATTCTGTGCCCTTTGTGGATACCTTATTCGAACAGTGAAGTTAATTTCAAGCATTGGATTACGTTATATTTTTCCAAGAGAACCCCAGGATATAAGTTGTTTCCAACATTCACACCAAAGGAACAAAGGAACAAACATTCATTTACACACAAACAGTATTTCACATATTTTCCAGCAAAAGCCTATCAGGCCTGCCGGGAACTTTACTAACACAATTCATTCATAATCCTTGTTTTCACTATTGGTGTAATAATTTTTTTTCTTCTTTAAAATCATCAAATTGTTGTGAGTTTGTTTTCTCGTGATAATCTTTATTATTATGTGCTGTAAAATCCTTATTGATTTATTTACATTTCTAAATTGAAATAAATTGAGTTAACCTCGATAGGATTGTTCGTTCAGTTCAGACTACCAAATCCTCAATCTAACTTTACTTCTTTACCCTACTATTTGTGAGTGACACAGTGTGTGCAAAAGAGTAATATTGTCGCCAGAGAAAACAAGAAGAGCTGTGTGTGTGTGGTTTTCTTAGTGAAGAACTCACTGACTCAGCCTGTGCCTTCTGCCTATCTCTCTTGCGCACCACTATCACGCGTCCGTGTGCACTATTGTCCATCACGCCTATACAGCTGTCAAGCGTACCTACTATTAATTATATTTTCATGCGACAATTATTGGGAATCTCGTCCTTGGATTTGAATTTCCGGATTCTTATTTCACAGTGACTATAGGGAATCTTGTCTTTAAATTGTTCTGCAGAAACTGTAAGGAATCTTGAACTATTAGTCTATACTGTGGACTATAATTTTTATAACGCCCTAGACAACGACACTTCTGGTAGTATCTGAACAGAACAAATATAATTTTAAAGTAACAGAACGTTGCTGTCACTAATTTAATTCAGGGTTATATAATTACGTTAAATAGTTAACTAAGGTAATTAAGTGGTACATTTAACAGGCAGTAGAGTGTGTATGTGTGTGAGATATTGAAGGGAATTGTTTATACTTGAGTATTACTCAAGTGATGAGACCTTAATTCAGCAGAAATAAGGAATTGTCAAAAATCCAATTATACTAAACTTCCATTAATGAGTTACATTACTTCATAGAATTAATAGTACTCCCTGGGGCTTAGTAAATTGATTATCAGTTAGTTGTATTGGTTTGTTGTATTACAATATTTCATAGAAATATTAGTAATACCCAGAAACTAGTGTAACATACTGGGAGAGTGTAACAACCTGCACTGAAATATAGAAAATGACTGATTTACTAAAACTAAGGATGGGTCTTTTAAAATACACTAAAGAGGTTGGAATGAGTGAAGAAGAAGGTAATGCATTCATAGAGGCCGAAATAGAAAAACAAAGAGAAGAAAACGAAAGGATACGGGCTCATGAATTCCGGCTCAAAGAACTAGAGGTTCAAAATCGTCCCGCTTCTCCCACTAACGCTTCATCACCTGACAACGCCTCTGCTGGTCTAGCACTCAACTCACCTGCAATGACTTTCCCAATGGAAAAATTTTGCGAGCGAAATGAACAAATTGATCTGTTCTTGGATAGATATGAGCGAACTGCTTCATCGTATGGCCTGCCCAAAAGCATGTGGAATCTTAAACTTTCTCAAGGATTAAGAGGGACGGCTTACGAAGTTTTTACAAAATTAACCTCAGCAGAACAGTATGATTATGATGCTCTCAAGCAAGCACTGTTACGGCGTTTTCAGCTTACAGCCGACAATTACCGAAAGCGTTTTCGCCGATCTCACAAAGAAGGAGGAGAAACATTTGGCCAATTTGCTGCTAGGATTGAATCATATCTCGAAAAGTGGCGCGATTTGGGAAAATTTCCTAAGACTTACGAAGGATTACATGAACTCTTCCTGGTAGAGCAAATCAAGGAAACAATGTCACCAGAGATGAGAAAGTTCCTAGTAGAGCACGGGGCAGACCGACTCGAACCAATCCTTACGTTAGCAGAAAGGTTTCAAAATGCTATAGCAGAGACTCAAACCTTCAAACGGAAACCTGCTGAACTTCAACCTAAACCAATCACCCAGCCCACCCAAAATCAGCGATCACAGGTAAACGCTCCAACGCAGGATACACGCAGAGACCGTTCAACTAACTCAAACACGAAAAATGCACAGGAAAACCCCCCTTACTTCACGAGGAGGGAGAGGAAATATTGTCATCATTGTAAGCAGACCTCGCATAATACAAAAGAATGTAGAAATCGGCCCAGCCCGCACTTGGCGGCGTGTTTACAAGGAGACGCACCAGAACAGCGTCAAGACAGAACAAAATGTGGTAAACCAGAACGGAATTCTGTAACGGATCAGATTATCGCAAACGGGAAATTTGTGCGCTGTCTTTATGACACAGGATTACAGTTCGACTGTATAATCGCTTCACATTTGGTCACACCCGAGCAGATAACCTCGGAGACAGTAGATCTGTGTGGAGCCGTGAAAGGAGACACTCCTATGACATTGAAAATAGCAAACGTTTATATTGATTCAAAATTTGTTAAAGGATGGATTTGAGCTGCCATTATGGAGAATCCAATCTACGACGTAATTCTTGGATGTCGCTATGTGTTCTTGGGGGAACCAAGAAAACCTCTGATAGTTGCAGCAGTAGCTACAAGAGGTCAGGCGAGGACAGAACAGGAACCAGGACCAGTGACAAACCTGCTACCACGGGAATTGAATGATGCTCAACACAAGGATCCAACACTGGGACCATGTTTTAAGAAACTGCCACTTGCCAGTAACCCGTTGAAAAAGGGAAACTTTTATTCAAAATCGGGATTACTATACCGTAGGTCGGGCAACACTGGACAAGAACATAGCCAGTTGGTTGTTCCAACTACTTATAGGTCACAAATTTTAGAGATGGGAAACGCTCTTCCTTTTAGCGGCCACATGGGACAAAATGCTACCATGCAAAGAATAGCAGCGCACTATTACTGGCCTGGGATGAACGGGGACATCATCCGATTTGTGAAATCCTGTGTGCAGTGCCAAAGGGTGGCACCAAGACACTGGACACCCCCTGCTCCATTGGGAGAAATGCCTATTGTCGGTACTCCATTCGAAAGAGTAGCTGTAGATATAGTAGGCCCACTCTTAAGAAAAAAGCGGAGAAATTGCTGTATTTTGACTCTAGTCGACACCTGTACTATGTGGTCAGAAGCAGTGGCGCTCCCTTCTTCTGATTCTGTGCATGTCGCAGAAGCGCTCGTGAGTATATTCACAAGGCTCGGATTTCCACAGCAAATACTCACTGATAATGGATCGCAGTTTAGAGGACATCTGATGGAAGAAATCTTTAAGATCTTCCGTACTCAGCATATTCACACCTCACCCTATAATCCTCAAGCAAACGGACAGGTAGAGAGATATAACGGAACCCTCATCACCATGCTGCGAAAATTAGCACAAGAAAGACCCGAAAACTGGGACTTATTCTTGCCGGCTGCCTTATTTGCCTATAGGGAAGTGCCGCATGCCTCCACTGGTCTACCTCCTGCAACATTATTATTTGGACGGCCAATAAAGGGACCCCTGGAAGCATTGCTTAGGTCTTTAACCGACCAGAAAGCAGACGAATCTATTGTATATGCATCAAAATATGTGCAAGAACTAAAGAAAAGGTTAAAGATAGGTTGGGAATTAGCCAACACTAACCTCCGACAAGCTCGTGCCAAGCATGCAAAACGGTACAATAAGACTGCGAAGGAAAGAGTACTACAACCTGGAGAGAAAGTACTGCTGTTACTCCCAACAGGGAATAACAAACTTCAGATAGGATGGCAGGGACCATTTGAAGTACGAGAAAATCTCTCGAACAAACTACAAAATCTCCATACGAGGGAAGGAAAAGATTTATCATGTTAACTTACTTAAAAAATACATGGAACGCCTCGCTGCTCCTCAAGCACATCTCCTGACCTTAGCGGTTGCAATGGAAGCAGATAATGACCCCCACGAATATGCTGAATACCCGCTAAAACAGGAAGAATCACACACGGATGTGAAGCTCTGTGAAACATTAACTGAATTGCAACAGCATGATGTCAAACAACTGTTAGCCGAATATTCAGAAGTGCTCACAGATAAACCGGGACTAACCAACCTCTTGGAGTTTGATATAAAAGTATTAGATCCTAAGATTTACCCAGTCCCATATGCTAAAGCCAACGCTTTACGAGAAGAGATTGACAAGCTACTGCAAGATAACATAATCTCTGAATCGACATCCCCTTACAGTTCAAGTGTAGTGCTTCTACAGAAACCCAACGGGGAAACTCGGTTATGCATCGATTATAGGTTACTCAACACTGTAACAGAGTTCCAACCAGAACCATTACCGAGCCCTAATGAACTCTTTACAAAGCTGAGCAGAGCAACCATTTTCTCTAAAATAGACCTTAGTAAAGGCTATTATCAAATTCCGGTAAAGGAAGAGATTAGACCATTGCTCGCCTTTAGTACCAGTGACGGACATTACACATTCAATGTAATGCCTTTTGGATTACATAATGCACCTGGAGCTTTTACCCGGATGATGAGAAAACTATTACACCCTTTACAAAGCAACACCATTCATAATTTTATGGATGATATTCTCATCGCAACGGCTACATTTGAAGAACATGAAGCGTTAGCCCTGCTCCTCAGGCGGCTCAAGGAAATTGGTTTAACAGCACGCCCAAGCAAGTGTCTGATTGGATTCAGAGAACTTGAATTTTTAGGACATACGATCACTCATGGTTGCTTGTGGCCAGTAGAGAAAAACGTTGAAAAAATCCGAAATGCAAAGCGACCCATAACGAAAAAGGACACTGTGGTAAAGTGGGATGTTATAAATATTTATAGGGGACTTAGTGTACTGACTGAGATCAGCTGTGAAGGTATCTATATCTAATAAGGGTAGTGTATTATAGATGACCTTACTTGCTACCACATATTTATACCTCAGTCAGAATTATTCTGGACTATAGTGATGACTACGTTGAATGTCTAGGGTATGTATATGATGAAGTGTAAGTCACAACAACAACAGACAGATAAACAATTTAATTTATTCCACCACACGTGACAACACTGTGACACTCACACACATTTAACACTCTATAAGACTATTCTTAAATGAGGCACTGGTAAATTTTCAAATATAAATATGTATTGAGTACTTTTCATTAATATATATGTGTCCTGATTCAAATACAAAGTGAACCAGGAATCACAATCAATTTTAATTACAAGTTATATGTACAGAATTTATCAATATGAATCATCCATGCGCGAGTGACATATTTTATTAATCAATGTGTGTCAGTTGTTTAGTAATGAGGTAATACTGGTGTTCTTTTTTTCAAGACTATGTTGTTATTTGTCATCATGACTTCAAGTGTTTGCATCACTTTCTGTTGGAACTAGTATTGGAGAATGTTCTCAGTTCCGTTCATTTTAAAACAATTAATTCCCCTCTTATTTTTATACAATGTCAGTTTAAGATGGGGTTACATAATGTTGAGCTCCGCTGGCCACATAGGCTTAACTTTCGTGATGGCGGCAGGAAAAGACTCCTCTGCTCGATTGCTCCCCTGTGTTCTGGAGACACCTCACTGTTTGCTATATGGACCAAGGAGTATGCTGTCCGCCTCTGGATTCAGCAAAGCTCTGACCAGGTACTGCTCAATAGCTTTAGGACCACAGTCCCTGAAACAAGAAGGTTGTACCTCCTACTTCAGAACTAATTTATACTCTATTTCTACACTGAGCACAACACTGAGTTCAGAGCGGTAGGCCAACTGCTATCTTCATCTGAAACAATTTTCACCAGTATATTCCTCCCTAATGGTTACTACGCCTCTGCAATTCCAGCATTATTTCTTTCTAGTCAATAAAATAGGTGTCAGTGTACTGTTTGGCAATTCCATTTAGTTTCACTTTCCTCCGACACCTTCTGTTCAGGCTGGAGCACTATAGAGGCTTTACCTCATGTTCGCTACTGAACCACACATATATACAGACATAAATTATAAATTTACATTCAATTTTCATTAAAAGATATCAAATATTTCAAGCTTACCACAATTCATGGAAATAATACAGAATTACGTTGACTGGCACTGAATATAACACAATTTCGATCTGCCGATGTCCCAGGCTTTTATTTATAAAATATACACTGGTGCTCAACGCACTGATTCTGTAGTAAGTTTATTTGCAACTGTGGTGCTGACCTGACGCCTCTAATTGACTATATTGGCAAGTCTAACCAATCATGCCATGTTTACACAGCTTTTCAAAAAAAGTACTCCTACTCACGTTTCCCCTGACAACACAAGATAGTATTTATAGCCCGACTAATCGTGTTTAGCCTTACATTTACTTTCCGCCAATCAAATCGGATTTAACATGGAGACCCATTTCCCGTACAATGGTGGGGTGAAAATCTGCCACTGAGCGATTCTGATTTGGGTGTTGTCTGACATCCCTCACTATTTCTTTTGGCTATAATTTGGTAATTCCTAGACTATTTGCGTAACGTTTAACATATTATTTGTCAGCAAGTCCTAAGGAACCCAAATATACAAATTTAAAGGAGCTAAGTGGCTGCGTTCAAAATATGCACTTTCTTCTACCTCCTGTTTACTTCGAATACGAGGTGGTGTCTGGGTACTGTAATGTTTTCAAACGTAAACCAGTATAATGTCATATTTCCTAATAAGCGTTTTTCAGGATTTTAAAACCTAACTCTGGTATGGGTAGTGTTTTTTTTTTTTTTTTCACTGTCGATTTGAAAAAAGTTAGTGCTAGTGGCCTTACACGCGTGATGGCAGCAATTGTGTATCGCGCGACGCGTGTTTAGTGTTGCATGTGTCCCTGCTTTCAGCCCTCCCTTCTTTCTATCTTTAGTCCATCTGTCTTTCGTTTTTTTTTGGTAACGTAGTGTATAAAATGACATGAATGGAATTTTAAATCTAGGTCAACTTGCGTATCTCAAGGTTTTTCTTAGAAATGCAGCACATGTTTTATCGTAGAAAGCGGGAATTGAAGCAGTAGGCTTTTACTATCAACGTGAAACGTTACAATTTGCAGACGCAGGAGAAAACAAGGGGGATTTCGCGTACAGTCATTGTGACAGCACTGTTCTTTACCATTCTTCTTTCCTTTTATTAAATTTATTTGTTAGGCTTTACATTTACATTTTAATTTATATATGTGGATTAGAATTTCTCACGACTGACACTAGGTCGTTTTTGTCACTCTGTGGTTATTATCAACGGTTCATTGAGAACTTTAATAGTTTGACTGCACCGTTGACTGACCTCACAAAGAAAGGTCAACCTGAAAAGGTAACATGGACGGCTCAATGTGAGAGCTCCTACACCACACTCAAAGAAAAGCTGACGACGAAGCCCATATTACGCCTCCCTGACCTCACAAAGACCTTTGTGCTACGAGTAGATGCCAGTAATCTTGGAATAGGATCAACATTGCTTCAAGCTGATGAAAACCACCCGGAAATGCTTTTTCCCGCGGCCTATGCTAGCCGAATATTGAACGCTGCAGAACGCAACTATTCAACCATTGAAAAAGAATGCTTGGCTCTAGTGGCGGGAGTAAAAAGGCACCACGAATTTCTTTATGGAGTCTCATTTGTCGTGCAAACGGATCACACACCCCTCACGTTTCTAGCAGCTTGCAAAAACCAAAATGCAAAAGTAATGCGATGGGCTATTTTGCTAAGTGTCTATTCCTTCAGGGTCGAGTACATCCCCGGTCCTGAAAATGTAGGAGCAGATTTTTTAAGCAGACATTCAGTAGAGGAACTTGCTAGTAGTGCAGAAAATCATCTTTTAACGCCAGCAGATAAGAAACAATCTGAGGGAACCTCGGAAGAAGGAACAGAGAAGGAATTAATGGACGACACCGGGAATGATACACACAAGCCAAATTATCATCTCTCTCTGATTTAGTTGGGCAACTAACTTAAGTTCGGGGTATCTGTCGCAGAGTGAAGATAATTTGCCTATTTGAAATGTTCTGTCCATCCTGTGTATTGCTTTATTTTCTGTCTATCCTAAGTTTCTGGAGAAAAAAAATGTTTCTCATGCACTTAACTCAGGTGAAGATACGGTCAACCAGCGTTCAGGTCTGTTAGGATTTTCCAGACTCGTCTGTCTAGAAATTTATGGCCCGTCTTCTTCCTCATTGTTAAAACTTCTGAGCTCGGAACCACAGCACGTACAAGTGACATTCAATATGCAAACTATTTTGGCTATCGTGGGAACGTTTAAAATGTAGCGGGTAAATCGAAAATAATTCTTTCTTTCTTTCTTTAAGAAACTAGTTTTTAGACTTCACTTGGTGATAAGCATACGGGAAGAGATAGTCGCATTTCTTAGTCTTGTAAAGTAAAACTGTGCATAGGGAGACTTGAGTTAAACAAACCAAGTGCCCTCTAGTTTAACTTACAGAATATAAAAAATTCCGGAGCGGATTTATGCAGTGCAAAGTCTTGTCTCGTATTGCTGAAAAGAGGTTACCTTTGGCCAGTGGCCATATAGTCCTCGTCCACCCGTCACAATAATTCCCTTACACATGGTATTTTTTGTTTTGTCTAATCAAATCAAGTGGCAAAGTTACAATTATTTCAATTACTTCAATCATTTCAATTACTTCAATTACTGCAATTATTGCAACGATTCTCAACACCAGATATTACCCTTAACAACCATCACCCTACCATACTCCACCCATTTTAACCCTCCATCCCACCTTTGGAAGCAAATTCGTTATCCGTGGATATCACATCAACTGTGGATACGTTACACCAATCTTGGATTTATAAAATCGTGTTAAGATTCTGTGCCCTTTGTGGATACCTTATTCGAACAGTGAAGTCGTTACACCAATCTTGGATTTGTAAAATCGTGTTCAGATTCTGTGCCCTTTGTGGATACCTTATTCGAACAGTGAAGTTAATTTCAAGCATTGGATTACATTATATTTTTCCAAGAGAACCCCAGGATATAAGTTGTTTCCAACATTCATACCAAAGGAACAAACATTAATTTACACACAAACAGTATTTCACATATTTTCCAGCAAAAGCCTATCAGGCCTGCCGGGAACTTTACTAACACAATTCATTCATAATCCTTGTTTTCACTATTGGTGTAATAATTTTTTTTTCTTCTTTAAAATCATCAAATTGTTGTGAGTTTGTTTTCTCGTGATAATCTTTATTATTATGTGCTGTAAAATCCTTATTGATTTATTTACATTTCTAAATTGAAATAAATTGAGTTAACCTCGATAGGATTGTTCGTTCAGTTCAGACTACCAAATCCTCAATCTAACTTTACTTCTTTACCCTACTATTTGTGAGTGACACAGTGTGTGCAAAAGAGTAATATTGTCGCCAGAGAAAACAAGAAGAGCTGTGTGTGTGTGGTTTTCTTAGTGAAGAACTCACTGACTCAGCCTGTGCCTTCTGCCTATCTCTCTTGCGCACCACTATCACACGTCCGTGTGCACTATTGTCCATCACGCAAATGTTCATTTCTACAACAAAAATAAAAAATAGTTATATTCGGCTGGGTAGCACATTTAATCTATCTATATTTTAGAACGTCTGTCGGCCTGTCCCCTACAGAAACAGGGGGTGCAACGATACTTTTGGTAATGAAAGTTGAGACATTATTTGTATTGTTTTCCCTTAAAATTAATCTTGGGTCACTATAGCAATGAATTTCCCATTTTAAGGAAATTTCAACGAGATCAGGGGTCGCAATTATATTGTTAAACCCCCCCCCCCCCCCCCCCCCCCCCCACAAAAAAGAGGGCATGACTGGAGTAGACGTGATGGAGGTGAGATGTATAGGTGCATAGAGGTACAACAGAGGACATGACTGGAGTAAATATGCTGGAGGTAAGAGAGACAATGGGGGACATTATTGGAGTGGATGTGCTAGGAATGAGAAGTACAATGGAGGACCAAACTGGAGTAGATGTGCTGGAGGTGAGAGGCATGGTGAAGGACATGGCTGAATTAGATGTCGTCGGCAGAGGTACAATGGAGACTCTGACTGGAGTAGATATGCTGGAAGTGAGATGTGTAGTTGTCATTGGGTTATCAGAGACTTAACTGTGGAGTGTTGGTCCTGGTTGCTGAGATGTACTGCACCCAGGTGATATATTAAAATTTCAGTTATTTTTTATTTTTTACTTGGGCAACGCCTGGTATATCTGTTAGTGATATAATAAATATTCAGGATTTAAAAAAAAAAAAAAGAAAGAAAACCGATCTTCAAACCATTTGTGTCAAACATATAATTAATTAGTGTGATCTTTGGCACTGCATGTCACTGGCCAGCGATGCTACTGTTATAATTGAAAAAAAAAATTACTGGCCACTTCAAGTTAAATCATAGCTCTTAATTATTTGGATTCCAACCCCCCCCCCCCAAATCTTAACAAAATAAAGACGTGCATATTTATAACGCAAGGAACCATAACATGTACTGTCTGCAGTTCATACGGTATTTCCGACTCCGCTTACACTAGGGTTACTAAGCAAGTCGATTTGTTTTTCTTTTCTTAAGGACGGCAAAAACAAACCAATGGCCTATCGTCGTCGTAGTATAGATCTGTATTGTCCTAAACGGAGGTCTACAACATATCTTCAGTTTGCGGGTGAAGAGTGCACGGTATCTCTATTGTGACGCATCTTCCGTAATTTAAAATTTTTATTTTTGCCCTGATTTTTTTTAAAGGATTGCCATACCGGACTCCAATTTTTTTTCCCTCAATCCTGTCTGGTGTCGGGGGATGGTGGGTATGGTGATGGAAAGAGAAAACAAGTCAACACGAAGAACAGGTCAGTCCATTGCCATGTATTAGAAAGGGGTGCTAAGTTCAGCTGAGAGCGCGTTGATAAAAATCAATTCTTTTTCGCCTTTGCTTCCTGAGCGGTGGTACTGTAAGAACTTCACACATATGGACTCAGCTGTCAATCACCGAACATCTGTTTCTATGCATGATATTTGATGTATTACTGCTCAAGAAGTCAAAAGATAATACGAAAGGTGTTTTCTCGTCAGCATGCCTCCTGTACACGCAACAAGAAAATAACTGACAAGGTCAGCAATAAATAATGATTTAGCACGGATGGAACCAAGTGAATTTATCATTCGGGTTCCATACCAATTTAGACAACTATACTTTTTTTCACTGAGCCAGTTATCAGACGCAAACATTTCACCAATCTTCTTCTGCCCCATGTCTTCCTTGTGTTTTACGCGCTGTCCATTTGACTTCCATTGAAGCACTCTTGGCCCAGCACCTTAAACGCTCGCTCCATTATGGGCTTTTCCTGATCTTTCGTCAGATTCTTTGCTTTAAAAAAGAAAAACCCCTGCCATCGTTGGCTATTTCGGCAACGTTTATTTAGGCGGAGTCTTAAGTACAGTACAGGAATGGCTACTTCAACAACATAAGACAGACGCTAATATTCAAACGAATAACTTTCAATTTAAAAATGAATCATCAAGCGTTTTATATAAAGGTGTTCATAACAGGCGGATCTACTATGAAACATGAGCTTCAGGGCCCCCACTTCCAGTTTTCTCTGTAACATGTTTCTTTCCCATTCCCCAACACTTTTTTAAATAAAAGGGGCCCGCCCAAGAGTTCAAGCTTCAGGGCACCCAAAATGTTGATTCGACACTGGTTCATAATATAGTCCTTGTACAACTTTAAAACCTTTGGATGCAAATATGATAGAAGCACGCTGTAAACGGTAAATAAAGGCATAATTCACTTTTTTTATTGTTCTTGTAATGGTAGTATAGTTACTTTTGCGCGCGTTTATTTTTTGTTTGTCCTTTTATTTCGGTTCCTGTAATTGATTGAACATGGGGACAGCAGAAGATAAGGTTAATGTATGTTATCATTATGGCACAGAGAATTAAAGTCCTATACACTTCATTACTGTATGGTACAGAAACATGAACAATTTATTTTCTTTTAATAAAACAATTTCCCGTTCAACGCTTGATGTTTTAAAATTAAGATATATAGTGTGGTTAATTCAAGGTAATAATTCTAATATCAAAGCATGGAATTATCTGCCTCCTGCATTCAGTCCAAATAGAGTAAATAAACAAAAATTGTAAAATTGGGCGAATGTATGTGCGTATGCCTTCCCCTTCCATAAAATAAAAAACAAAGTACAAAAAACTCTCACAACTGCCACGTTAAGAAGGGGCAGAAGGGTGGGAAAGCTGGTGTGTCGGGGATGACACCCAATCATATGCCATCATCAACAAGCGAGATGAGGCCCCTCCAGAGTCCCACTTTCTCATCACACCATCACTGATCCTTATATATTAATTTTTGTTCGTGTTATATTCTGTTTTACTATATTGTGCAATTCTCTAGGTCTATTCTCAACACATGTTCCACAGTTATGAATGAATTGCATGCCCGCAAATAATCTAATATTGGTTTTCTCTGTTGTTCATACTTCCTATATTTTAGTAGGAAATGCTCTATATTATTTACCTCTAGACACTCTGCACAGTAAATGTTCTTCTACTCTAAAACAGCCCATTCCTAGTTGCAGTCTAGGAAGTTTCTTATTGCTAGGAATTTTTAATTCTTAGATACCTGACAAGTTCTTGTTGGAGCCCTGAACAATTTATATGCATCTCTGCCCTCCAGGTACAATATAGTAAAACAGTATATAGCACAAACAAAAATTAATATATAAAGATCAGTGATCGTGTGCCGATAAAGTGGGACTCTGGACAGGGTCTCAACATGCTTGTTGTTGATTGGGTGTCATCCAATTACACACCAGAGACAATGAATAAGCATTTAGAAGAAAGAATTTATGCTGCCGACCTTGATATGAAGATGGCAACTGATCTTATATATAGTATCATCCCAGAAAGAGAAGGCGATCACGTCTCTTCCCACAACTTCCTGTGCTATTTTTCAATTCTACTGTCGACTTCTTTACATGCTACTTCAAGTATTTTCTCTGTTCAGTCGTTCTCTATCTCTTTTTCCATCAAATAACCAATTTTATTATTTAAGTAATATTTAAGATCCATGTGAGAATAAATGGATTCAGTATGGAAGACGAGAGAAAGGAAGGGCAGAATGTTAGACGGGCCTGCGTGCCCAATTCTAAACCCTTTGAAAATAAAGTTCGTTTGTTCGTTCGTTCAATCTTACATGTTGTCACATTATATTACAGCTGTCCAAAGAACATGGATGGCTTCCCTCTAATGTGAGTAATAAACTTCCTTTGTGCACAGGCTTTTTTTCATGACATCCTCGTTTACTCTTCTTAGCTGTCCCTGGCATTCATAACATTGTTTACTACGATGTTCACGGTTTATTTACTACTATATGATATATAGAACATCCTATAATAATTTATATTTGCAAGATCTAGTAAATAAACACATTAACAGATAACTGGAGAGAGCTGAGATGTGGATCCTACGGCTCACACTTAGTAAGGAAGCCCTGTGAAAAACAGACGAAAGTGGTCAATACGGTAATCAACACAAAATGGGTACAGACAATATTTGGATACGCCATGAGAAGAGAGAAGTAAGAGAATCCGATAATTGGCAAACTGAAGCTGGTAGGCAAACTGAAGCTGGTAACAACAGGTAAATTCATGCTGAGTCCTGACATATGGATGCGAGTCATGGGCAATGACTACAACCCACAAAAGCCAGATCCAAACCTCAGAAATGAGGTATCTGAGGAAGGTGGTTGAAGTAACAAGAAGAGACATGGTCCGCAACCAGACAATACGTCAAGGCCTAAAATCCCACCCCCTACAGACCCAAGTAGAACAGTCCCAACTAAGATGGTTTGGCCATGTCTGCAGAATGGGAGAAGATCGGCTACCATGACAAGCATGGGAAACAAGAGCCAGGGATCCAGACCCCCAGGATGACCCAGAGTCCGCTGGGAGGACAACATTAGACAATCTTTGAAGGACCGAGGACTAGAATGGAACCAGGCCTGGAGGAAGAAAGCCGATAGGATAGTCTGGCGCTCTCTCTTCCAAACCTCTACACCTCACGGTAGAAGGGGAACGACTAAGTAAAGTAAAAAATTCAAGTTGATAACAACAGGTAAATTCATGGTGATCATCATTTTCCCTTTCACTCCACATGGAGCCACCACTGAAGCTGGTTTCCTTGCAAGAAGCCTGCAACAAGCATTCACACACTTCTGCAGTTGTTTCTGTGGCAAAATTGACATAATGAGGTTGCCAACCCCATACACAATCTCATATTTGTCACCTTGTACGACAAGCCTGTGTGTGCAGTAGTAAAATCTACAGATGTGTTGATAGTAATGGGTGATATGAATGCAAAAATAGGAAAAGGAAAATACATGAAAATAGTAGGACAGTATGGACTAGGAAAAAGAAATGATAGACAGACAGACTTATCCAGTTCTGTGAAGAAAACCAGCTGGTTATATGTAATACCTTTTTTGAACACCACCCAAGGAAACTATACACATGGAAAAGACCAGGCGATGTAACAAGAAATCAAACTGGCTTTATCATGATAAAACATAGATTTAAGAACAGTGTCACAAGCACAAAGACACATCCTGGCGCTGACATAAATTCAGATCACAATCAGATCGTCATCAAAGTAAATATAGAGCTAAAAAGAGCAGGAAACAGAAGAAAGGAGGAACCCCAGATAGAAATATCAGCACTGAAACAACCAGATATAAAACAAAAATATCTTGTCGATGTCAAAAATAAGTATGAACAGTTACTGACAGAAAGCATGGAACTGTACAGAAGAGAAAACCCAGAAGAAAAAATAGCCGCAAAATGGGAAGGTTTTAAAAACAAGCATACAATCAGCAAATGCAAATTTACCTTAAAAGGAGCCTAAGAAAAATCAAATTTGGATGACAGATGACATCTTGAATAAAATGGCAGAAAGAAAGAGAGCAAAAAACACTCCAGAATATAAAACAATAGACATTGACATACGTACTATGTGTAGACAAGCAAAAGAACGGTGGTTAGAAACAAAATGCAAGGAAATAGAAGACACGGAAGCAAAGCACATGACAAGAGATATGCATGAAGAAATAAAGAAATTATCAAATAGGTCGCTGTTTGCCCAAGGAGGAGGCTGCATCAAGAACAAAAATGGTGTAATCTTACTTGATGAGAAAGACGTATCAAACAGATGGGCAGAGTATGTAAAAGAACTATTCGTGGACAAAAGAGATAAAAAAAACAATCACCAGATTCTAATGAAGGCCCAAACATTCTCAGATCAGAAGTAGAGAATGCAATACATGTGATACAAAAAGGAAAATCAGCAGGCATGGACAACATAAAAATTGAAATGATAGAAGCCCTGGAGAGCTTTGGTATAGATACAATCACAGATCTATGCAACGAAATATACAATACAGAATATATACCACATTACATGAAGACATCAGTCTTTATAACATTGCCAAAAAAACCTAATGCAACAGAATGTTCAGAACAATCAGCCTGATTAGTCATGCACTTAAAATACTGCTCAAAATCATGGATTTTACTATCATTATGTCTTTCCACAATTTTTAGTAATTCTATTTTCCATATTCCCTCATATGAAGTACGGCAAAGCACATGAAGCATATGCCCTAGATCAGGGGTCGGCAACCCAGGAGCGTTTGGGATCTACTTCAGTAACAATGCCGTCTAAAGGTCTACCATATAATAATACAGATCTACCAGATATATATGATATATATATATATATGTGCACGCATAATTTTAAGCGAGCGGGGGGGGGGGGGTAATGATGAGCCTAACAAAATAAAAATGATAGTGTTCCTATATCAACTCCTCCAAGGCCGGTCTTTAGCCCGGCTGAAAAAGGAGGAGGGTGGCCTGCATGGAGGCAGCCCCTCCACCATGCAAAGGCACAACAGGCCAATCACCTGTTTGCTTTAAATCTCAATTATGAGCAATACAAGAGAGAAAACTGGACTGATTCTAAAGGCGTCGGAACTGGAACGGACTACGACTTATGGAACACAAGAAGTGTAAATGGGAAAGAAGAGGAGCTGGTGGTAGAGATGAGGAAAGCAAAACTAGAAATCCTGGCTATAATGGAAACGAAGAAAAAGGGACAAGGAGTCATGGATCTCGATGGCGACACTACAGTGGTGTACCCACATCTGAAAGAGCTAAAGCGGGTGTGGGTTGCATTGTGGCGAACAACCAAATAGATAATATCAAGGGATGGAACTTTGTCTCGGAGCGCATTATGGTTGTAAAACTAAAAGAAGGAGAAATCATAGTCAAACTTGCCATAGTGTATGGGCCAAATGAGGATGAGAGAGAAGAGATCAAGGAGGAATTCTTCGAGCTGCTTCAAAGGACAGTGGATGACTGCCTAGATGAAATTATCATGCTCGGAGATTTCAATGCCAGAGTTGGAAATGACCATGCTAGAAGGGGTGGAGTTATCGGAAGATATGGAGAAGATACTCTTAATGACAATGGAAAGCGACTCCTTAGATTCTGCAGTGAACAGAATCTGATCATTACAAACACAAAGTTCCCCCATAAGTGCATACATGCTTACACTAGATGTGAACCAACAAAGAATGAGAAGTCAGTGATCGACTATGCAATAGTTAGGAGGAGCTCATTCAAGTATGTCCGGGATGCTAGAGTCTGGAGGGGGCCAGAGATTGGAAGTGATCACTACCTGCTGACCATCAAAAGAACAACTGAAAGAGTTGCTCAGCCTAGGAACTGCCCAACATCACGCAAGAAACTAAGTAATGGAACAGGAGAAATGAGCATTAGGACCTACAAGCTGAGAGAGCCAGAAATTAAGACCAGATATCAGGGGCTTATTGCTGCAGCAGTGTTACTACACAGGAGAACAACCTGATGACTTGGAAACTCTCTGGCTTAAATTCAAGGACACCCATAAAGACAGCTGCTGCAGAAGCATGTGGTGAAGTCCGACTTGGGAACAAGAGAAAGAGGACACCTTGGTGGACAGAGGAAGTTAAAGAGAAAATAAGAGAGAAGAAAATGGCATGGAAACAATAATTAGGAGCTAAAAACACAGCAGGACAAAATAGAGAAATATAGAGAATATGTGACACTCAGAACAGAAGCAAAGAACAAGGTGTTAGCAGCAAAACAGAAGTACTGGGAAGAATTAGAAGAAAAGCTAGAAAAAGATGCGTAAGAAAACCAGAAATTGTTCTATAAGACCCTAAAGAACATGAGGAAGGAAAAGCAGTGCCCTCTTAAATTTATAAAGGACAAGCAAGGAAAACTGCTTACTGCCCCGAAGGAAGTAATGGAAAGAATATTTCTCAGAACTCCTTGATGGTGAGCAAGGTCCAGCATCAGAAATGATAACCACTAGCACAGAAGAGAACACCAATGGTGGTGAAGATGACATAAAGATGGAAGAACTGAAGGCAGCACTGGAGAAAATCAAGATGGGCAAAGCAGCAGGGCATGATGGTATAACACCAGAAATGGTTAAGTACATGGGAGCAGCAGGCGACCTATTACTCTTAAGGGTCCTACAGGCATCATGGTGCAACAAGACCATACCAACGGATTGGGAGATTGCCAGCATAACACTGATTTTCAAAAAGGGTGACAATTGACAATGTGGAAACCATAGAGGCATATCCCTTCTCAGTGTCCCTGGTAAAATCTACTCTAGAATCCTAGAGCAGAGACTCAGACGCCTAGCTGAGCTACAATTGGATGAGACCCAGTGTGGATTCCGAGCAAACCGAAGTACTCAAGACCTAATCCTCACACTCAGACAGCTGAGTGAAAAGGCTCTTGAGTATAAGAGTGAGATCCATCTCTGTTTCATAGATCTGGAAAAGGCATTTGACAGGGTCCCCTGGAGCAAACTTTGGGACTGTTTGGCAAGGAAGAACATTCCAGCACCTCTGATTCATGCTATACAAAGCTTCTACAAGTCTTGCAGAAATTATGTGAGGACAGCAAACCATAAGTCAGAAGAGTTCAGGACCACCACTGGTGTAAGACAAGGTGATATCCTGTCACCTTATCTTTTCATACTCCTCATGGAGGATGTCATCAAGGCATGTAAGGACAGAAC
Organism: Oreohelix idahoensis; assembly: GCA_024509875.1. Lineage (NCBI taxonomy): Eukaryota > Metazoa > Mollusca > Gastropoda > Stylommatophora > Oreohelicidae > Oreohelix > Oreohelix idahoensis. The sequence goes on along the minus strand of JAMPIV010005596.1, from coordinate 431,508 downwards.
AAGAAAGTATTCAGCGGGGTACTGGAAGATGAGACAGGTTTGTATTTCAGAGCTGGAATTTGCTGATGATGTTGCCCTGATTGCTAAATCAGAGGCACATCTCCAATCCAACCTGCAAGTCTGGATGGAAGAGCTGGAGAAGAGAGGGATGGTCATAAGCAGCTCTAAAACAAAAACCATGGTGATATTACGAGAGGAAAGAAGACATCAGATTAAGCTGGGAGAACAGGTCCTGCAGCAGGTCGACCACTTTAAATACCTCAGAGCTGTTATAGACCAGAAGGGAAGCATCAAAGAAGAGTTGGCAACTCGAAAAGCAGCAGATGGGAGACTTTTTTAGGCCGTAAATCGAGGATTCCTCAGCAAGAGAGAAGTTGGTAAGAAAACGAAGATGGCTGTATACCGCTCCACTTATGTCCCAGTCTTAACGTATGGATGTAAGTCATGGGCAATGACTACAACCCACAAAGCTAGATCCAGACCTCAGAAATGAGGTATTTGAGGAAGGTGGTTGAAATAACAAGAGACATGGTCCGCAGCCAGATGATATGTCAAGGCCTAAAATCCCACCCCCTGCAGACCCAAGTAGAACAGTCCCAACTAAAATGGTTTGGCAATGTCTGCAGAATGGGAGAAGATCGGCTACCACGACAAGCATGGGAAACTAAGAGCAAGGGATCCAGACCTCCAGGACAACCCAGAGTCCGCTGGGAGGACATTAGACAATCTTTGAAGGACCGAGGACTAGAATGGAACCAGGCCAGGAGGAAGACAGCCGATAGGATAGTCTGGCGCTCTCTCTTCCAAACCTCTACACCTCACGGTAGGGGAACGACCAAATAAGTTAGTAAGTGTTCCTATATCATGCAGTTCACGAATATATTTTCATAGGGAATGCAAAAAAAGTACACCTGATCCCAGGGAAACCACAATTTTAAATGCCGTCTGAAATTTTTCTAGTTTCAAAAGTCTTTCTTTTTTTCCCGCAGTCACCTAAAGATCTACCAAACCATCCATTGGGATCTACCCGTAGATCAGGATCGACTGGTAGCCGACCCCTGCCCTAATTGGTCCAATATTCAACATTCACAGTAAGTTAACTTATGTTTTCTGCCAGTAAGATTTGCCTCTTCCCCCTCTATCAGTTTAGTACACTTATGTCATTCACTCATTACCCTAAACAGCTTCTCAAGGAGCACAGAGGCCTTCAACACACACTTCCAAGCCCTCCTGCCATGTGTCATCAGCAACATCTTTCCACATATGCCTCATTATTTTTATCTCTGCCATCAGTTCTCTTATACGTTTGTTTTATATTTTTATTAACTACGTTTCACAATAACACCAGTTCCGATGTAAGACAGATTTATTTACATGGCTCCAAAAGAACACCAGTTCAGATGCATAAAAAGGAAAAAAAAAATGTTAACATAACAAAGGAAAATTCTTTTTCTAGAGAAACAATAAGGATATTCCCAAACTATATTATTTATGGAAAGCTCCAGTGGACATGGCGCCAAGAAAGCAAACAAATCCATAAATCTGAGGGAAAAAATGGAAGTTACTGGCTACAGATTGGAGTGTGATAAATGATCTGAACAAAGCAAAATGTGGAACTCTCGTATAATGCATCTGGTTCAAACCAAAATGTACACTTATGGAGATACTTGTAAGAATACAGCAGGGTGTGAATTTTGGCACACAACAAAATAACTGAGGATGACAGTGAAAACCCTTTTGCGTTTACTGAAAAAAATTTGATTGTACTCAAAGAAAATGTCAAAAACATTTTACACTTCCTCTAAAGAACATCAGGTCTTTTGATTCATGACTGGCAAAAAGTTGCATAATATTTTTCCTTTCTGGCACATCTGTAGTCCTGTTTTGTTCTTTGTCTCAGAGATCCCCCGAGAATTACACAAGACATGTAATGCACCAAGACCTTTATAAAGTTTAATTATTGTTTCATTACATGAATGATATGAACAGTGTTGTCTATTCTTTTTCTTGTGCCAAAACAGATGGCAAAGAAATGTTATTTTTGCTAGGGGAAGTGTTACACACTGGTCACCACAAATGTAACCGTCCTTATTTCATGACCACCAGGAATGTAACGTTCCTTTACTGTGTACTGTTATTGTATGGATGTGTTGATGCGCCACTAGAATGTTGAAGGCTGTACGATCTACCTCAATGTTCCTGCACGGTGTTACTGTAGGTTTCTGTGCGTGCGTAGTCAGTACGACCTGAGCCAAACAGCGTTGTTGTGCATGATTAGCTCACCAGGCGTTGAGGCGCTAACAGGGTGTCATGTTGACATTCAAACATCATACATCTCTTGAATGTGAAGTACTCGAAGTTTGTGTGGGTTGATAAGTGATGTGGGTGTGTAGACAACACAAATGCGTTTAGGCTCTTTGACAGGTAAACAATGCACCCACTCACTCACATGCAGTAGTCAGTAATTGTTGCAACTGCTGGAACTTTTCAACCATTTATTTATGAGACACAGTGACATCAACAGTTACAGTCAAATGGACGAGGATCAAGGACATCATATAAACTGGAAATGACTGGCAAAAACATCTGGCATTATAAAGCTTGAACCACTCATCTATCAGGACGTTATCGACAATGGTCTGTCCTTTAACACATAGTTCATACTGCAGCTCACGTACCACTGACTCAGCGCATCAGGTACTTTAACCAACTCCGCCGTACCAAAATACGAGTTCTCAATTGCATAATAATAATAATGCTGCAATTCATCTGGCATAACACGCCAAATACATCTTCTTCTGCTCAAAGATATCGGCCGTAATGTCGAGCCTCTATAATAATGTAAACAACTGTGTATTCTTCATAGGCAGGCATAATCATCCATGCCGAAACATACCGCCAACATGCGGTTTTCATAATAATATCTCTTCACTGGGCTTCTGTATAACAGTTAGACGAATAGTCTTAGTTGGCTACATCGAGCACAAATAATGGACTCTGCATCTCAAAGGACTGTGAGCTCTACTCACAGGTTGCCACAAAATGTTCTGCAACTTAGGCATAATAATTAAGTTTCTTTTACCTTTGACAGAATCCGAGAAATACACAAATAACAACTGTCGTCATTCTTGACGAACAGAATAACTCTGGGGAGAATCACTGACATCACAGTCACACTGAAGACTATCTTTCCCCCAGATAATGCAGAGAAGTACCACGGACATACTAGTCCGGTCAGAACCCAGATCATCACTCCCTGACGGAAGTCTCTCCGTTCGCGCTCAAAAAACTTGCGCATGTGTAGACAGCACAGATCTGAGAACAGCTAACCCTGACTTAAGACAGGTCAACAACAATGAATAAAACAAAGGGAAGATAACCCCAAATCAACCTGTCCCAGGGAGTTCATAAACAGTTCTCTAGCTTAGATCATCAAAAGTATTAAATAGATTAACGTCTTATGAAACCGTCAAAAACGACAGCAACAGATTACCACACCCTCCAGATTTAAAAAAAAATGAACCACATTTTTTTTAAAAAATTCATCAATGAGCAAGATACAACATGCTCATAACGCATGAATGATGCGCTGATGAAACAAACAACATAAAATAATGTATTAATGACAGGCTCAATCGACGCACAATAGAGCGTCTAGTAAGAACAAAAAATCACCTCACAAGATAAGAGAAAATATTTTCTCCAAGTAAAACATATCCGGGAGGTACCATCAAAGAAACCTCAGTTGCTGGCGATGCTAACAAAAATCACATACATATCAAAAAATGCAATATTATAGCAATGCGAATGACAACATATATCGAGAAGTCATATGAACATATGGGACCAGAAGATGCAGCAATAGAGACCGCAGTCAGCGACTCATAGCTTGACTGCCTGCGTCAGGAACAGCGAACCAGAGCTGGTCAAGACCGTGCTCCACCTCCACATGGTGGTCCTGGAAACAGTCTGCAGCAGTGCAGGCTGGCTGAGCGAGCACGGATCGCAATGGGAAGGCAAACCCGGTCCTAAAAAATGCCGTGCAGAAGTCGGATGTGTCGACCGAAAGGTGCAGATATCACAGCTACGGTGTAAACAGACACAACGCAACCACCATCCTTTTCAGGGCGAACGAAGAAGAAGAAGAAGATATGAACATATAAATCTATCGAAGTCTCATGCTATATAATCACTATTATCTAATGGATGGCCATAACAAAATTTGTAAAGTCATTATACATACATATGACAATACAAGAGTACAATCTAACTAATAGAAGATGGCATCCACAGTACAAAACAATACTGTATCCCGAAGATCAATGTAAGCAGCATCCAAATAGTATGTAAGGGAGACATATGGCATCATCATGATTCTCAAAAGCACTCCGTACCTGGTACTAGTTTGCACTGAGAACAATATAAATGACACAATTAGCAACATGCTATAATGTACTATAATTACTACTACATGTTTAAGTATTACATGTGGCCAATTAATTTTTTTTTACCTTTATATTATGTCAACTCAACCTTCTCCATTACACGAAAGATGGTAATGGAGAAAAAACAATTAATTTACCACTCTAAGGTGAAAACAAATGTGTTAATATATATTGTTATAGTGAAGAGACATAAGTCTAGAAGTGTATCAGGAAAAATCTAGGACACAAGACTTAAGTGGACTCATGTGGGCATCTAGACAGTATGTCTGCCATCACATTATCCAAACCACGGATAGCTCGTACCGTGAAATGAAAAGGTTGAAGAGCAATAGCATATCAAGTAGATCTCGAGCTCTTCAAGTTCTTACACTGAATAGCAGTAAGAGCTTTTTGGTCTGTTTCCACAATGAAATGCGCACCAAGAAGGAATCTTTGTAACTTAAGGATTGACCAAACCATAGCCAACAATTCACGGTCTAAAACCGAGTAATTCCTTTCTGCCGCATTCAGTTTCCTAGAGATATACATTACAGGAGTTCCTGAATACTCCAGCATTAGTGCCGCTCCGATCCCTGTGGATGAGGCGTCACTACGAAGAACAAAAGTCTTATCAGTAATAGGTAGCCTTAAGATAGGTGGGGATGAGAACAAATTCTTAATCTGATCCAATGAAGATTGACATTCTTGGGACCAGCGCACTATGTTAGGAGACCCTTTCTTCAATAGGGTTGAGAGTGGTGCCATTATAGAGGATAGATTCTTAATGAATCTTCTGTAGAATTGTATTAATCCCAAAAGACTACATACTTGTTTTTTTTGTCTTAAGAACAGAGATATTTAATATCTTAGAAATGTTTTGGTCCTCTGTCTTCAATAGACCATGACCAACACGATGACCCAGGAAAGAAATTTCACTAAACCCAACATAGGCTTTAGAGGGTTTTGCAGTCAAATTATGCTCGCATAGAGTAGACAGTAATTCATTTAAACCCAAATAGTGATCTTCCCAAGTATTACTGAAAAGACAGATGTCGTCTAAGTATGCAATGACATCTGAACGATATGAGAGAATTCGACACATCATGCGTACGAAAGTAGCTGGGGCGTTCATAAGCCCGAAAGGCATAAAATTCCATTGAAACAAACCCCTAGGTGTTGAGAAAGCAGTGAGAGGTTTGGCGCGTTCAGTTAACGGAACTTGCCAATAGCCTTTCGACAAGTCAAGTTAAGTAAAGAATCAAGAGTCAGAAAGTCTAGTAAGTAGATCTTCTAATAAAGGCATAGGTTCAGCATCGAACTTTGTAACTTGGTTCAATTTGCGATAATCGATGCAAAGGCGTATGTTATTGTCTTTCTTTCGAACAATAACCATGGACGAAGAGTATGCTGAAGTGGATGGTTCAATTATTTTCAATTGTATCATTTCATCCAATTCTTTCTCGACTTGTGCTTGAAAATGAATAGGAATAGGATAAAGTCTTACTCTGATCGGATTATGATCAGTAAGTATAATGTCATGTTCAATGACATGTGTGTGTCCAGGAATGTCGGTAAGGACATTCTGAAATGATTGTAGCGTAGAGGATACTTGTCGCTGTTCCTCAGAAGACAAATTAGCAGAAACAGTAACGTTTTTCCATGATTCCGTAGAAGTAAGTGGAATCACAGGAAGAGGTAGATTAACATCTGAAAAAGTAGTTTCCTCATCCTGTATAACTGACAGGGATGAGATATGACCTTGTTGGACTGGAGAATCGTCTGTCGCCTGGAAAATAGGCTGCAAATAGTCTGGTCGTTCATGATATTCCGTAAGCATATTTATATGGAAGGTTTTATGCCTTCCATCAATATCGACAACATAGTCGACATCGGAAATTTTCGAGACTATTGTATATGGGCCTTTCCATGCAATAAGAAGTCTGTTCTCCCTAGAAGGAAGTAATACAAATGCTTTGTCTCCAGGACAAAGTTGATGTAGGCGTCTCTTCTTATTAGCAAATCACCTTGCCTTTTCTTTAGCAAATTCGGATGAGGAAGTTGCTAGCTTGCATGCTTCAATAATCTTTTGCCTGAGAGCAATGACATACTCATATGAAGATTGTGTGTCATTGTCGATATTATCAGCAGTTATAAGATCATGAAGTAAAGACATAGGACAGCGCGGTCGCGCGCCAAAGACAAGTTCAAAAGGAGAAAATCCTGTATGTTCGTTGGGGACCTCTTTATAGGCAAAGAGAGCCACGGGTAGAACCCTGTCCCAATCCTGAGGATAATCCTCAGTTATCTTCCCAAGTAAGTTCTTGAGTGTTCTATTAAGACGTTCAACTAGCCCATTGGACATTGGGTGATAAATACTACTCAAAGATCTTTTAATGTGCAGAGTAGACATTACCTGCGACATTGTGTCTGATATCAATTGTGTGCCATGGTCTGACAATATTTCTCCGGGAAAACCCAAACGAGAGAATATAAGCCAAAGAGCGTCTGCGATATCGGCAGTGGAGATGCTCTTAAGAGGTATAGCCTCTGGCCAACGCGTGCACATGTCAACGCACGTAAGGATAAATTGATGTCCTCTGGCCGATTTAACCTTAAAAGGGCCAATGATATCTATGGCCATTTTCTGAAATGTCCGAATAGGAATGTGTGCAGCCTGAATAGGTGCAGCATGACGTGGACCTCTAGATTTGACCTCTTGACATATTTTGCAAGACCGGCAATAAATTTGTATGTCTTTATTGACAAATGGCCAAAAGAAAGCCGCCAGAACTCTCGACTTAGTTCGGGAAAAACCCATGTGTCCAGCACACTGAGAGTAGTGTGCATGTTGAAGAATTAGGGCTCTCATACTCTTGGGCACGAGAATTTGAGAATGCATAGACGTGTCTGAGCGTTGTACCATACGCACTAGTATACCATTCTTCATAGTGATATATGATTTGCGATTTGTATTCTGATTCGGATCACCGTTTTTAGCGAGAAGAATTTCTTTAAAGACGGGTCTTTTTCTTGTAGTTTCACAAACGAGTCATGCGAAATCACCAAGTGATCCTCTTGGCTATCTACTTCATTAACTTCAGTAGATGAAGTTTGAGGAATAAGAGCTTGTGCTCTTGTTACCACTGCATTGGCTGTTTGGATATTCCGTTCTTCCCAGGCAATTTGCTGCGGGGTGCATTCCTTAACCCCGTGAATACGACCGATGATAAGATCTGCAATAGGATTAGGTAGAAGACACGCGTGGACATCTCCCGTAAAGAAGGGAGTAGCAATGTGAATAATAGCAGTCGAGTAATTTTCTACTGTGCCACCAAATGTCACACATTTAACCACCTTTCCCGTGGCACAGCGAGGATCTATGAGAGATTGCTTAACCCCAATAGTAGTGCACCCAGAATAAAAAAGCACTGAGACTGGATTACTATCCACTAGACCCTTATGCAAGATAAGCGATCCTCTCCCGTCATGCGCAACTGCAGCAGGAAGAGCGGGAAGAGGGTGACCACAACTTAAAGTAGTTACCGTGGTCGGTTTGAATAATGTTGTGCATTGGGGGCATTGAAATGCTCTCCCAAAATCAAAAGCAGAACAAGTGATAGCATTAGAATTTTTATTATTGTTCACTTGATTACTGGCACCATGAGGCTCTTGTTGTACAGAGTTTCCCTGGTGATGTGATCTCTTTTTGTTGTATTGAGATCTACCGCGATTATTATTTCCTCTGAAATTGTCATTATTAGATCCTATTGTGACTATTATTCTGGTTTGAATCACCATTATTATAGTCACTATTATCATATTCTCGTTGGCGAGAATAATTATATTGTGTTCGTGGAGAATAGCTAGGATAGTTCCTATAGTGGCTACCCTTGCGAAAGTGTTTATAATTGTTGAACCCATAATTATGAGGACTATCAGCTCGTCTCCAGTACGTTGAAGAAAAACCTTTGTGTGATGGATTGCTTTGATATTGAGTGTAATTCTGATTACTTTTCCTATTAACGTTTTGTTGAGCACCTTGAAATTTATGATTGAAGTTAGGGCCATATGGTGCTGCAAAAGCAACCGGCAACTCTTCCTTCACCTTAGAATTGCTAACAGTAGCATGGGGATGCGCAGTGACGTACTGGCAACAATATTCTTCCATGTCTTTTATGTTCTTAGGTTTACGCTCATGAAGAAAAGCAAGGAAAGACTCATTGACAGATGACATAACTTTATCTCGAAGTATTAAGTCCATAAGGGCTTCATATGTTTTGTCTGTTTTAGACAGCTCAATCCAACGTGTGAATGTAAGACATATCTGCGTAATAAAGTCAGAGAACTCTACTCTAGTTTCTGGTAGCATTGTCCTAAAACGAAGACGATAATCTTCTTCTTTTAGTTATCTTTTAAGTAATGTTGCCCTGACAACATCATAGTTAATTCTGTCAGGTTCCTCTACTGCCATTACAGTACTTAATGGTTCACCTGAAAGTAACTCCATCAGTTGTCCGATATATTGTTCCTTATCTACCTTATGCGCTACGCATGTTAATTGAAATCTATCAAGGTAGAACGTTATGTCATCCTTTAAAGGGTTGGTTAAAGAACAAGCCGACAATTTCTGTCAGAACATTGCCCACTCAAATAACATCAATAAAAACATCTCCATCATCAGTGAGGCAATCATCCAAGCAGCAAAGAAGTCAATTCCACGAGGTAAATGACGAGACTACAAACCATACTGGAGTGACAACCTGGGAAAACTCCATAGTGAATTAAATAAAGCACGGGAAACTATGGAGCAAAATCCCACATTAGAGAACACACAGAGGCACAACAGCATAAAACAAGCTTTCAGTGAACAAAAGAAAGCTGAAATCCAAAGGAGCTGGCACCAGAAGACCAGCAGTCTCAACATGGAAAAGGACTCAAGCAAGCTATGGAATCTAACAAGAGTGCTAAATGAAGAAACAACAACCAGCTACTGTAAGACTGTCATCAAGGAAAATGAAAAATACCACACAGGAAAGATGGCAGCAAACATCTTGGCAGATTTCTACAAGGAAGAAAGCACCACATCACTTTCACATGCACGGATCCAAGAAGTACGTAAGGAAGTAAAAGAAAAACTGAAGCACCAAAACCCAGATATCTGCATGAAGTCACCCCTTACTATGAGAGAACTCAGTGCTGCCATAACAAAACTAAAGAACAGAAAAGCTCCAGGAAAAGATGGCATCACAAATGATATGATCAAGAACCTTGGACCTGTAGCCAGGCACAAGCTCCTCCTAATCTTCAATCAGTCATGGAGTACTGGAAAATTTCCAGATCAATGGCGAGAAGCAATCATTGTTCCCATCAGAAAGAAACAAAAGGAAAAAACAAGCAAGTCCAGCTACCGACCAGTTAGCCTACTGAGCTGTCTGGGTAAGGTAATGGAAAGAATGGTGAACTCAAGATTACTGAAACATCTGGGGAAAAACCATCTGCTTGATAACACACAGTCAGCATTTAGGAAAAATCGCAGCACCGAAGACCAACTAGTATATCTAGCCCAGGAAGTAGAAAATGCCTTTCAGGAGAAAAAGAAAGTACTGGCGGTTTTTGTAGACTTGACAAAAGCCTTTGATAAGGTATGGAAAGAAGGACTCCTCCTTAAGATGCTCAACAGCAAAATTGAAGGGAGAATGTTCAACTGGATACTGGACTTTCTTCGATACCGCACAGCAAGAGTAAAACTTGACGGGAAACTGAGCCATCGTGTCACTCTACAACAGGGTGTGCCACAAGGAGGAGTTATCTCCCCCACACTTTTTATCATATATATAAATGATATTGCAGAGAAACTGTCCGGGCATATCTCCAGGGCTCTTCATGCTGACGATTTTGCTGCCTGGTGTGCTGCTGAACATTTGCCTACTGCGAAGTTCAGGATGCAAGCAGCGCTAAATACCATCGGTAAATGGGCATCAGATTGGGGAGTACAGATAAACCTCTCCAAGACAGTAGCAACCTGCTTCTCTCTGTCAAATCGCCGAGAAACGATCAAACTGCAGCTAAATGGAAGTGAACTTCCAATCGAGGAAAACCCAACATACCTAGGAGTCAAGTTGGATAAGAGACTCACCTGGAAGCCGCACATAAAAGCAGTAGAACAGAGAGCAATAAGAAAGCTCTCTATTATGAAGAAACTGGCTGGCACAAGTTGGGGGGCAAATACCAACATACTTAAAAAAGTCTATACAGGCACAGTCAGACCTGTACTTGAATATGGCATGTCAGCCTGGGCCACAGCATCTAAAACAAACACAGAATGTCTAGGGAAAGTGCAAAATTCAGGCCTTAGACTAATCACTGGAGGGATGAAGACTTCTCCAATCCAGGCAATGGAGAGATACACCAACATCCGCTCTCTTGATGACAGACGTGAGGAAAAGGTATTCACTCACAGTGAGAAGCTTCTACGAATGCCAAGTCATCCAATGCATGCCAAACTCCATAGTGTGACAAAGAACATGCTGAAAAGAACCAGCTTCCTAAACATCTCCAAACATCTGCATCGATGCCATGAAGACCTCCTCCCAAATCGATCTACTGAGATTGAAATGTTAATTGATTACGAGGAGCCAGACGACTGCCATGGAAATATATCTATCATCACAGAAGTCCCTGAAATAAAAAATAAAGGCCACCTGACCCCTCAACAACTAAAAACTTTGGCTCAAGAAATGATTGAAGAAAAGTACAACCCGAAGGAGTGGACACATGCATACACAGATGGATCTGCTGAGGGAGCAGTAAAGAACGGTGGAGGAGGCATTTTTATAAGATTACTAAACGGAAAGATCATTCGAGAGGCCTTCCCAACTGGAAAGATCTCCTCCAATTTTAGGGCAGAAGCTATGGCACTACTGCAAGCCCTGAAGATCCTCACCAGACCTGAACAGCAGCCACAAGCTAAGATAGTAATCTTCACTGACTGCAGATCATTACTTGAATCAATACAAAACACCAGAAATGATAACATGATGAATGAGATCAGATCTGAGCTTAACATCATCCAAAGGTCATCAACCATTGCCCTTCAGTGGTTACCTGCTGTTACCGTTGGCTTCTCACTGTTGCCGTTAACACTGTTAATGGGGCTGGTTTATACTGGCTCTTCTATTTACGTTTACATATAATTATCCATTGTCTTTTCTCAGTAAATTATGAAATCGTGCTCTTGATGGTGAAGTACGCGAAGGTGGGATATAATATTGACAACTTCATCATACAGTCAAATTCTGACGTTATAGATTTGATAAGTCCTTTCTCGAGTCCATATACATTTATTATATCGATTCCATACAAGAACAGTTTACACATGGTCATCATGACGAATTATACATAATAAGTTGCAGTTCATAATTCATATATTATTCCTTTATAAATCAGTCCTTTGTCTCCTAGCTTGAAAACATAGTAGTCAGAACCGCATAACTGTATGCACGCGTGGTTGGAAAATCCAATACACCGACAGTGAGATTATGCGTCTGGCATTAGAATAACTAGGGCGGACTATAAATTCACGTTGACAAGGTTTAGTCAATTACTAACCTGTACTTTCATCTTTCTTCGTTATCACATTGGACTGACCCATGTCCATTATTTAATGTACTATAATTGTGCGGCAATACAAGCCCGGCAATATAATATTCCAAGGACACGTCTTATCGGTTCGACAGTCGTCTAAAAAAGGGTCTCGTCTCTTGGTCACCGTGCGTGACAACTAACGCTGAAACGTCACAGCGTTCACTAGACCAATAATATTTTTACATTACATTACACGTTGTAACCCCTAAAATAGCATGCTGCTAACCTCTAGCAGACCATGCCAATAAATCTGCCGTAACAATTCCCTGTCCACTGGGGGGAAAAAAATCTATTAGATAGATTTTTTTTTCAAAAACCTATCTGAATGAATACCAAAAAAAAAAATTTAACAATATCGAAAAATTTAACCAACAATGCGGCATATGGACTACGATGTTCTGTCTAGAACAATGTCGTGGTCATGTCGACTTAATAACAGTCATCTAATATATTAATCATCATATTATACATAAATGTTATACATAAATGGCTAATGTTGATATCTAATTAAATAATTAACTTAAATCATGTCGCAGTGAACTGTCATGTCAGACTAATCTAACGAGTTAAAATTAAATTAATTAATTATATTGAGTGTGTAATCAAAATAAAGTTATTGCAAATCTAATGTAAGAGAAATGAAAGGATATGTTAAGTAGAGAAATAAATAAATGAAGAATAAAGTAGCGAAAGAAAGTAATGTATAAATTTAACTTAATTATGTGTGTTGGACATCAATTAAGTGTAGTATTAAGTTGTTAAAACCTATCTAACTAATTTAAACAATAATATAGTATGTGTACTCTCCATAGAAAAAAAAAAAAAAAAAAAAAAAAAAAAAAAAAAAAAAAAAGAAGTTGCATGATACTGTGGTTTCCGGTGCGCCTTCTGGCCCAGTATCTATGACTTTAGCACCTGTTCAACGGGAGAGTGGGCTCATCCCTAATCTGTTTATGTTCCCAGTAGTAGACTATTCGCAAGCAGCCTGGGGGTGTCACTGCTCTGCGCGGACCTTGTTTACCGAGGCGGCGTCCGAGCTCGTATGGTGAAAATATGGTTGCGTTATCTTCAAAATAGCCCTGTCTTTCCCGTGGCTTTTCTGCCATCCTGCAACTTTGAGTTAGGGAGTTCTGAGCTCCAGTCTCTTTCCCAGGCATTTTATCCTGGCCTGGCACGCATACAGAGGACCCCACTTCTGGTTCTAAGTTAGCAGTTGGGGATAGGTGGGGTAGCACACTGTGCATTCCCCGTCATCCAGGGGGCTCTCCAACTATGCAGAGCTTGCACAATGCTGTGCTCTGATTCGGGGCTCTCCCAAGGAATCCTCACGTCCTGCACAGAGCCACTTCCCGATACCCAACCTGCCAAACCTCCATTGTAGAAATCTCCTGCATGCGGCCATCCAGTCAAGAGCCAATATCTGATCCAGTATTAAGTCTTGTGCCCAAGTGATCCCCCCAAGCTCAGTGTGCAATGCTGGGTTCTCATCATGCTGCAACACAGGAGGGATTGTGATGCTCAGCCATCTCTCTCAATTCTGCACCGATAAGTGACATCGGGGACTTAACTTTGCCTCAGTACTGGGAGGCCCCGTTTCCGGGTACACCACACACAGCCAATTGAGGCAACGGTCGCCATGGGCGTGATAGACGACAAACAGTGAAGAATGAGGCAAGAAAGCATTTAACCCATGAAGTGGGGGTGGATTGGTGCAGACCAGAGCATGTACCACTCGCCGGTGGGTTCTGCATCTACACCTATAGGGTTCCACCCACTCCTCAGCCCATTTAGTCTGGCCCCTCACCCAGGACCTGTCCGGCTTGGGTGACCCTGCCAGGAGTAAAACTCCCGCCGGCATAGCTCCCGGGATCATTGAGGCGCTCAAGCTCTCCAACCACGGCAAGGTAGGCTTACATGTGGAGAGAATATAGTATGTAATGTATCAACCTAATTAATAAACATAATAGTTACATACAATAACATTATCTAAGAATCATGTGAGATCTTATTTTTTTTTCCTTCTTTCAAAATAATTTTTTTTTTCTCTTCTTCAAATTTCATTTCATTTTTTTCATATTTATCTCACCTTTTATTTTATTTTCCATTATTTTAACGTAATTAATTAAAATTAATTAAAGTTGGATATGATGATCCATACGTAGGCTTGATCCTTGTGAATTCCGATTAACAAACAAATATTTACTTTGATAGTGTTTTCTATTATTTTCACTTGATGCAAGGAAATGTGTCCAATAGTTTTGTCATAAATGAAATTCACACAAAGTTCTGGTGTAAATACGACCATAGTGTCACTTGATTTAGTTCATTTCGTTTTCGCAATCGTCTGGACAAGTTATTTAGTTGAATTGTAAGCAAAGGTTTATCTCCATGTTGAGAATTTCGCGATAGGGTTCAGTCTTCTGTGACACGTAATTTCGGTTGACGTATTAGAAAAGTGTCAGTGTTGATTACTAGACATCCAAAGGATTTCTAGATAGTGCGTCTGCGACGATATTGTCTGTCCCAGAAATGTACTCAATCGTAAAGTTGAATGGTTGAAGGAGAATAGCGAATCTGGTGAGCTTTGGACTTTTATGATTAGCCCGTCGTAGTGATGCTACGGCCCTCTGATCAGTTTGTACTACGAAAGGGGCTCCCAGTAGAAATTTCTCAAGTTTTGTTATCGCCCACACGACGGCTAAAAGTTCGCGGTCAACAGTAGAGTATTTCACTTCTGGTGGTTTCAGTTTTCGTGACACGTACAAGTTTGGATGGAGGATGTCGTCATGGTATTGGAGCAAACATGCGCCAATTCCGTGGTTACTCGCATCTGTGCGGAGAATAAACTTTTTGGAAGCATCAACAAGTCTCAAAATAGGTGGGTTTGAAAAGATATTAATAATATTAAGGTATACATTATTACACTCATTAGTCCATGTCACCCTCACTGGCATGTCATTCCTCAGTAATGAGGACAATACAGCCGTGATGGATGACAGGTTAGGTACGAATCTACTGTAATATTGGACTAGACCTAACAAGCTTCTAACCTGTTTCTTCGTTTGAGGAACGGAAATGTTTAAAATTTTTGAAACTGTACTGGGTAGTGTTCGGATATATCCTGCTCCAATAATGTGACCCAAAAAAGTTATTTCGTGAAACGCTACTTGTAATGTAATTTTGTGGGTTTAGCAGTTAAATTGTTATTTCTTAATGTATCCAAAACGTATTTGAGACCCAAAACATGTTCCTCAAAAGATGAACTAAATAAGCATATGTCATCTATGTATGTAATAATGTCTGGTCTACCTGAAAAAATGTGTCGCATCATGCGAACAAAGGTAGCTGGAGCGTTAACAGCCCAAAAGGCATCACATTCCACTGGTATAGACCTAGCGGAGTTGAAAACGCTGTGTAGTATTTAGCTTTTTCGGTTAGTGGTATCTGCCTATAACCTTTAGTTAAGTCTATCTTAGTGAATATAGTTGCTGTCGATAGACGTGGCAGTAAGTCATCGAGAAGTGGATGTGGTTCGCTATCAACTATCGTTTGTGCATTTAATTTTCTATAGTCGACGCATAGTCGGATGTTATTGTCCTTCTTTCGGACAATAACTAATGGAGAAGAAAATGGGGAATTACTAGTTTCGATAATTCCTAAAGATAACATCTGTTCAAGTTCCTTAGTAGTTTTAGTAAGAAAGTGTAGAGGAACAGAATATGGATGTACCCGAATTGGAGTATCATCATTAAGAGTGATGTCATGATTAATGACTGATGTGCGACCTGGAATGTCGGTTAACACATCTTGATAAGATTGTAGAAGTTCAGCAATCTGTTGATGCTGTTGCGGTGTAACCGACGAGGAGATGGTTACGTCCCGCCAAGATTCACTAGGCTGTACTACAGGTACAGGTAACGCTAACTGTACCTCAGGAAAAGATGATTCTTCTTCCTGGATAACAGACAAATTAGAATAGTGACATCTAGGTACGAAAGTGTCATCTAGTTCATGAAAAATAGCTTGTAGATGTTCAGGTCGAGTATGAAATTGCTTGAGCATATTTATGTGAAATATTTTGTGATGTCCCTTAATGTCCAGGACATAATCAACATCAGAAATCTTATTGATAACCTGGTAAGGACCGTTCCACGAGATTAGTAGTTTATTATTGTTATGTGGCAATAACACATAAGCTTGATCTCCTGGAAATAATTGACGTAATCGTCTATTACTGTTTTGGAAAGTTCTAGCTTTCTCTTTTGCAGCCTCAGATGAAGCTGTTGCCATTTTACAGGCATCAATAATGTTATTCCGGAGATTAATTACATACTCATAGGATGACTGGGTATCCTGAGTCATCTCGGAGTCAATCAATAAGTCTTTTATTAGTCCCATAGGACCTCTTGGTGGAGCGCCAAAGACTAGTTGAAATGGAGAGAAGCCAGTTTGTTCATGTGGCACCTCTCGATAAGCGAATAACACAGCTGGTAGAACTCTGTCCCAGTCGTGTGGATGGTTAACTGTAACTTTATGTAACATTTGTTTGAGTGTGCGGTTAAGTCTTTCTACAGCACCATTACTCATTGGGTGATAAATGCTGCTGAGATTTCTATCTATTTGCCAAGTCTTCATTACCTCCGTCATAGTCTCAGATATAAATTGAGAACCATGATCTGACAAAAGTTTTCTAGGAAAACCTACTCTAGAAAAGATCAGGTGTAGTGCATCAGCTACATCTGTGGTGGTGGTTGTTTTCAATGGGATGGCTTCTGGCCATCGTGTGCATAAATCGATGCAAGTGAGAATAAATCTATGTCCTCTGGCTGATGGTAAAAGTGGGCCAATGATATCAATGGCCATTTTGTCGAAAGGTCTCACAGATATGTCACAAGCCTGAATAGGCGCCGTGTGAAAGGCTCCCCGTGCTTTCACTTCTTGGCATATCGTACAGGAGCGTACGTACTGTGAAATATCTCGTGATACTCCCGGCCAAAAAAAAAGAAGATAATACTCGCGAACGTGTACGAGTATAACCCATGTGACCTGCACACTTAGAATCATGTGCGTGTTGAAGTATGTACCGCCTAAAAGCAAAAGGTACCATGACTTGTTGTCTTATCTGAGTTTTATCCATAAAACATCTTAATAAAATGTCATTTTTAATACTAAACCAATGACTATTATTTTTGTTCATAGCAAGATTGTCAACTTTGTTGACCAGTGAAAAAAAATTTTGTTAGTGACCTGTCTTCCCTCTGTTTTGCAGCAAAGGATACTCGGTCAATAGCAGAATGAATCTCGATACTTTCATGATCGTCTGTTTCCTTGTTTTCAGTGTCCATAGTCTCTAATTGTTTCGTATGTGCTCTGGTTATTGCTGCATTTCCGATGCATAGATTATTTTTTTCCCATTCAATAATCTCTTCTGGTGTGCAATCTTTACTCCCGTGTATGCATCCCACCATAAGGTCGGCAATTGGGTTTCTTAACATGCATGCTTTAACGTTACCTGTGAAAAAAGGTGTATCAATATAGATAATAGCTGTTGGATAACATTCTATGGTTCCACCAAAGGTCATACACCTGACATGTTCTCCAGTTGCACAATTCGGATGAACAAGTGTCTGACGGATTCCGATCGTGGTCGATCCCGAATCTCTTAAAACTGAGACGATGGATCCATTAACCTTTCCTCTGTTGAAGATCAGCGAGCCTGTTCCGTCATTGACTGCTAGACTGACTTCTGGTAGAATGTGTCCGCAGTTCAGAACTGTCTCTTTTGCTTTCTGAAATATAAGATTACATGTTGGGCAACTATTTGCCACGTTATAATTCATTGCAAAACAAGTAGATGAAGACTGTATTTTGTTATCAGTAGGTGAACTCTGAACACCAGGGGTTGTAGCAGTAGTAACGGCTGCCCCTGTATTATGGTTATAATTTGTCGATCTACGAGAATGAGAACGATGACGAGAATAATTAGATGAATTATCCCGTTGTCCTCTATTGTAACTGTTATCTCGATGTCTCGAGTTATAATTATCGCTATTGTTCCACTTGTTACCATTATTATAATTATATGACCGATTATAACTTGAGTTACGTGGATTACTGTTGTATCTTGACTGAGGTGAATAATTTCTGTTTTGTGGTCTTCCTCTATTAAAGTTATTGTTAAAGTTATTCTGTCCCTTATGAAAATTAATGTCATAGTTTCCTTTGAACCTACCTCTGTCCACACTGTGTGTTCTAGGTTTGTTATGATTATGATATGCCATATTGGAGGCTACAGGAAGTGGTTCTCTTATCAACGAGCCAGAAATATTAGCATTCGGATGAGCTGTGCAGTAATTTAAAGAAATTTTTTCTAACTCATCAATAGATTCTGGTTTTCTTTCTTGCAGATAAGCAAAGAATGGTGGGCTGACAGAAGATAATACTTTATCCCTCAATAACAAATCGACTAACTTGTCGTAAGATTTGTTGACACCTGCCAGTTCAACCCATCTGTTAAAAGTATTGCGTATGTTAGCAATAAAACCTGTGAAATCTTTATTGTTATCTGGCAACAAACTTTTAAAACGTAATCTACATGCCTCTTCGTTCAAGTGGAAACGACGTAATAACAACGTCTTAATGGCCTCATAATCTGTTGCTAATGTTGGATCTATATTTTGTGCTGCACTTGCAGGTTCGCCATCCAGAAATTCCTTCAGTTTAAGTGCCCATGCAGTTTTGTCAAGGTTATTGACCTTACATATATCCTCAAAGCGCGCCAGCCACGATGAAAGGTCGTCCAAGTGTAACTTGAATGGTGGTAATTTAAAGTAATAATTGCCCTTAAGTCGGGTGGATGAAGATCCAGATTGAGCATTATCATTTTGGCTTGCTGCAGCACTCTGCGAATTAAGTTTTGCTGTTTCCAATTTAAGCCGTTGCAGTTCCATTTCTTGCTGCAGTATGATTTCTTGTCGTTTCAATTTATTCTCTTCTTCAATCCGTAGGATTTCATCTCTTGCCACCTTTCTTTCTTCTTCTTGTCTTAATTCTGCTTTCTTTTCAGCCTCCTTTCTTTCAAGTTCTTCCATCTCTGCCTTAGCAATAGTTTTCCTTTCAGCCTCCTTTCTTTCAAGTTCTTCCATCTCTGCCTTATATCTTGACAGTTGTTGTTGTTCAGCAAATTCAAGGAGTGCCTCTCCCTTTTTATTACAATCTTTTCCAATTTTAATGAAATGGTCCAAGGTAAGCATTCTTGGAGTTTAATTATTTAAGTATTTAATTACTTATGTCTTGTAATCGACAATATAATCTATGTCGATAATTATAATTACTCAACGAATGAATAATTATTATACGAAATTGTAATATTACTGTATTGTTATGTATGAGTTCCACAAACTATAATATTTTATAAAAATATTATATATATACTCACTGATATCTATCATAAATAGTTATGATAGTTAGTTATATAAGCTGCTGAAATTATATCAAGCGCTTAATATTAATATTTAATAATTATGTGTATTATCCCCAAATAATTAGTCTTAATTGTCACTAAGTTCACAATATAGTACTGAGAAAGTGTACTAATTTCTATTAAATATGTATTATTATGTTATAAAGTTTTAATAATTAATCATTATAATTTATGCCTTAATCATGAGGCATAAAGTGCATTGCCCATTTCTAGGACCACTACTGCAAATATGTGCAAAGTCCCTAATTCCTCATCAAAGCTGATAAAAATTTAATTATATTCATTTATACTCTTATTAATGAAGAAGTTATAGCATTAATAATAAATTATAGAAGGATGAAATGAATACAAACAATACCATGGGTTAACCAAGGATTACAGAACAGTAGCACCACAAGACAAAGACATTTTCACAATAAAACTGCATTAATAAATAAGGTGACTAAACCGGAAGTGAGATCTTAAAGAATGAACTGAATAGATAATTAACCTGTGTACACAAAAATTAGTGACGTATACATGGACTCATTGACGAATGTACAAAAAAAAAATTAAACTGAATGATAGTAAGGTCAGAAAAAACACGATAGGTTACAAACATGATTACTGAAATGAACAAAAATTGAAACTAAATACATTAAAATACACCAATTATAACTTGACTGGACATCTAACATGCAAGGTCAATTAATTGCAATTACGAACGAACGAAATTCATCGGAAGGTCGTCGATGGGTTCTTCGTTAAGAGCAATTAACTAACGGCCCTAAGGAACATTCAGAATGAATATCGGCATCCTGAGAGCCATTTTTATTCATTATGAACCGCCGCCCAACCATACCCGCAAATAAAGGACAACATCAACGGACAAAAAGAAACAGATATAACATCGATAAACAATTAATAGAGAGGACATGCCTGCAAAATGGTATGGACTCGTTAGTGTGTTAATGAATGACAATCGTCCTAGGTCTAAACTTATCTTTAGAAGGCTCCGGCGATGTCAAATTCGTCAACGGACTAGACTAGTGCCTAGTACTGTTTGCTCATGATTGGCTGATCACAGTATTCTCTTGTCTGGTCTTCTTGATTAAGCAAATATTAATCAAAACTGGAATGAGTTGACGGTTGTTCCTTTCGAAGCGCGGCATCTACGCACGATGTAGTGACGTCAGATTTGCATTGCGTAGTCATGTGTTCAACGTAGTGTTATGCAGATCATGTGACTTGCTTGTAATGGTAAACAGTTGGCAACACATGTAAACAAGAAAATCTTTTTTTCTTCGTCCCCGCGATGGCCCACCACTGTTACCGTTGGCTTCTCACTGTTGCCGTTAACACTGTTAATGGGGCTGGTTTATACTGGCTCTTCTATTTACGTTTACATATAATTATCCATTGTCTTTTCTCAGTAAATTATGAGATCGTGCTCTTGATGGTGAAGTACGCGAAGGTGGGATATAATATTGACAACTTCATCATACAGTCAAATTCTGACGTTATAGATTTGATAAGTCCTTTCTCGAGTCCATATACATTTATTATATCGATTCCATACAAGAACAGTTTACACATGGTCATCATGACGAATTATACATAATAAGTTGCAGTTCATAATTCATATATTATTCCTTTATAAATCAGTCCTTTGTCTCCTAGCTTGAAAACATAGTAGTCAGAACCGCATAACTGTATGCACGCGTGGTTGGAAAATCCAATACACCGACAGTGAGATTATGCGTCTGGCATTAGAATAACTAGGGCGGACTATAAATTCACGTTGACAAGGTTTAGTCAATTACTAACCTGTACCTTCATCTTTCTTCGTTATCACATTGGACTGACCCATGTCCATTATTTAATGTACTATAATTGTGCGGCAATACAAGCCCGGCAATATAATATTCCAAGGACACGTCTTATCGGTTCGACGGTCGTCTAAAAAAGGGTCTCGTCTCTTGGTCACCGTGCGTGACAACTAACGCTGAAACGTCACAGCGTTCACTAGACCAATAATATTTTTACATTACATTACACGTTGTAACCCCTAAAATAGCATGCTGCTAACCTCTAGCAGACCATGCCAATAAATCTGCCGTAACACCTGCCCATTGTGGAATCGCTGGTAATGAGAAAGCAGATGCTCTATCAAGAAGTGGCAGTAAAATGGAACAATACAGCCACCCATTGCCCTATCGGGAAGCAAAAACCATCATCCACAACAAGTACAAAAATCAGTGGAAGGAGGAAGGGGATATATACAGCAGAGATGACCCAATCCACCACCTAAACAGACACCAACAGACGACAATTTTCCGCCTGAGAACTGGTCACTGCAGATTACTTGGACATCTCTATCGCCTCAAGATATCCCACACAAATGAATGCCCATGTGGAACTGATATCCAGACTCCAGAACACATTCTCCAGAACTGTCCAACCCATGATAAATTGCGACGTACGACCTGGCCAAAAGGTGATGAGCTCCAGCAGAAGCTATGGGGCTGCCGCGCCGACCTGGAAAAGACTGTGGACTTCGTCCTGGCGACAGGCCTGCAGATTTAGCATGACTACAAACCGAACGCAGAAGAAGAAGAAGAAGAAGAAAGGGTTGAAAGGAGGTAATTTGACTTTATAAGAACTCTCCTTTATCTTACCCGAAGTTGCTTGAGCAGCACTCATATTCATCAACTTTAATTTCTCTAACTCCAAAGATAAAAGTTTTTCCTCATGTTCCATTTTTGCTTTTCTTTCTTCAGCAGCAGCTTGAAGTTTCCTCTCTTCAGCAGCAGCTTCTCTGTCTAATCTTTTATTCTCAGCTTCAGCTTGAAGTTTTCTCTCTTCAGCAGCAGCTTGAAGTTTTCTCTCTTCGACAGCTGCTTCTTTTTCTAATCTTTTGTTTTCAGCTTCTTTTTCTAATCTTTTATTTTCAACTTCCATCTGGAATTTCCTTTCATCTGCCTGCATTTGCAATCTTAAATTCTCAGCATCTGCTTTCTTTTGTTCAGCTTCTATTTTCTGTCTTTCATTTTCCATTTTCTGTTTCTTTTCTTCCAACTTCAGCGCCTTGGCATATTAAACAGTCGCAAATTCTTCCAATTTCTCACCAGTCTTGCCAAGGAATTTCCCTTGCTCAATAAAGAAATCCAATGTAGACATTCTGTCTAATAATGTGAGATCAGACCTGAAAAATTAAATAAATTACCTTATCCCAACCTCAATGGGAGACAAGTCTGTAATACTAGACTTGTATACTCACTTCACTTTATTCTATCCCAATCTCCATGGGAGACAAGTCTTTTAATCAAAAACTTGTATAATCACCTTGTTTCTCTATAATAATATCATCATAAATAACCTCTATCTGAAAAGTGCATCATATTAATAATAATAATAGTCCATGACCAAGTATATATATATAGACTGTGTATGATAAACATGTATACGATAACAATACAAAGACAAGAATATAGAACAACCAAAAACGTTCGCAGAAGTCAAATAAACACTACAGCGAAACTAAGGAAAATATCACAAAACATGTGATGATAACTGCGAATAATCAACAAAAACAAATGACGCCACAATATATAAACATAAGTGTGTATAAAACTTAATGAAAGGAAGAGGAGGCAGACAAATACCAACAAAACAACTGAAAACTAAAGAACAGAAAAAATATTCCAAAAACAACGAAAGGTACACTTCGTCACAACTAAACGAAAATAGCAACAAATGTTGCTAGCAAATTCCACAAAGTGAAATTTGCACAGTCCCTACAGAACACTCACAATAGACCCTCGGTTAAGTGGGATATCTATAGGAGTCGCCGACCCAACCAGACCCGCAGAAACACGCACACCAAAGAACATGTAACATAAAGTAGCATTAATAAAGTGTGTTGTAAGGAGGCTCAGTTATACACAATATAACGGTACAAAGTTTCCGAAAAAACAAACCGCCACTTATCTTAAGTACAATCCTGGCCTTAGTCAACAATGGTGTATAACAGTATACAGCAATGAAAGGAAGCTCCACCGTTGAAAATTACAGTGACGAGGACTTGTCAACAACAGCTGAACTTGTATGCAAACACTAGTCGTGATCGTTCACAATGAAGGACATCGACGAGTTTCAAACTGTTGAAGGTGTGTTGCTGTTATGTGCTGAACAGTATAAATCATCTTGTCCAGTTTCCAATGTGTAGTTCCACCATGAATGTGTGTTATCATAGATAATGTCCTCAATCAGTCCAATGCGCAGCTTAGACCCACTGATCTGGCCTACCGCAAATGTAACAGTCCTTATTTCATGACCACCAGGAATATAACGTTCCTTTACTGTGTACTGTTATTGTATGGATGTGTTGATGCGCCACTAGAATGTTGAAGGCTGTACGATCTACCTCAATGTTCCTGCACGGTGTTACTGTAGGTTTCTGTGCGTGCGTAGTCAGTACGACCTGGGCCAAACAGCGTTGTTGTGCATGATTAGCTCACCAGGCGTTGAGGCGCTAACAGGGTGTCATGTTGACATTCAAACATCATACATCTCTTGAATGTGAAGTACTTGAAGTTTGTGTGGGTTGATAAGTGATGTGGGTGTGTAGACAACATGAATGTGTTTAAGCTCTTTGACAGGTAAACAATGCACCCACTCACTCTCATGCAGTAGTCAGTAATTGTTGCAACTGCTGGAACTTTTCAACCATTTATTTATGAGACACAGTGACATCAACAGTTACAGTCAAATGGACGAGGATCAAGGACATCATATAAACTGGAAATGACTGGCAAAAACATCTGGCATTATAAAGCTTGAACCACTCATCTATCTGGACGTTATCGACAATGGTCTGTCCTTTAACACATAGTTCATACTGCAGCTCACGTACCACTGACTCAGCGCGTCAGGTACTTTAACCAACTCCGCCGTACGAAAAGGCGAGTTCTCAATTGCATTTTTTTTTTTTTTTTTCGTACGCCCGCTAATACTCGAGGCGAAATCTCAGGTTATTTTATTGTCTAACCTGACATTGATTTTTACGTGAGTATCCTATTTTCTTGTACAGAGACAAGTGTTCCTCGCAGATACTCGCCGTTTTCGGAGGTACCCATTAGAGCTGGGTCGGCTCAGGAGCCGCCAGTCCCTGGTCGACGACACTTCTTCAAATGTCCTCACCAGGTCTCGAGTTAATCCAGTTCAAATCCCAGTCGACGAAAAATCCTCAAATGCCGTCGCCCGGGTTTGATCCTGAATCACCCGGTCGCCAGAGCGGTGTTGTAACCACTACGCTAGCGCTGCTCCCCTCAATTGCATAATAATAATAATGCTGCAATTCATCTGGCATAACACGCCAAATACATCTTCTTCTGCTCAAAGATATCGGCCGTAATGTTGGACCTCTATAATAATGTAAACAACTGTGTATTCTTCATAGGCAGGCATAATCATCCATGCCGAAACATACCGCCAACATGCGGTTTTCATAATAATATCTCTTCACTGGGCTTCTGTATAACAGTTAGACGAATAGTCTTAGTTGGCTACATCGAGCACAAATAATGGACTCTGCATCTCAAAGGACTGTGAGCTCTACTCACAGGTTGCCACAAAATGTTCTGCAACTTAGGCATAATAATTAAGTTTCTTTTACCTTTGACAGAATCCGAGAAATACACAAATAACAACTGTCGTCATTCTTGACGAACAGAATAACTCTGGGGAGAATCACTGACATCACAGTCACACTGAAGACTATCTTTCCCCCAGATAATGCAGAGAAGTACCACGGACATACTAGTCCGGTCAGAACCCAGATCATCACTCCCTGACGGAAGTCTCTCCGTTCGCGCTCAAAAAACTTGCGCATGTGTAGACAGCACAGATCTGAGAACAGCTAACCCTGACTTAAGACAGGTCAACAACAATGAATAAAACAAAGGGAAGATAACCCCAAATCAACCTGTCCCAGGGAGTTCATAAACAGTTCTCTAACTTAGATCACCAAAAGTATTAAATAGATTTACGTCTTATGAAACTGTCAAAAATGACAGCAACAGGAAGTAATTAATAATTTTTGCAAGCAAAGTCCAGTTCACTGAACTCTATTAGGTGTCTATTTTTTTTTCTCCTCTCCATTAAAATTTCAATGCTATCTCCAGGAAACTAAGACCCACCTGGTCAAAACTCTTATTCCGTTGTTTTATTAAACATATGGTCTAAGATACGTTTGTTTTGTGCCAGTGGTACGGATGATGGAATAACAAGCAAACAGATTACAGTTGACATTCAAAAATCCGGCCATCGATAAGCCGGTTCCTTCTGATTTCCGGCATGGATTTTGGAGCGCATTTTTAAATTTACAGCGTTGGCGCGCCACTGTTTTCTGGAGCAGTTTATGTTTTGATGCAGCTGTTGGGTCTTGCTTGCACGTGTTAACAGGCATTCCTACTCATTCCTTCTCATTTTATCATTTATTTGCTGCTGTTTAGCCCCATTATGGATTCAGCAAATAAAAGAAGTGTAAAACGTAAACATCGTGCATTGTCGATCGCAGATAAAGTGTACAGGTAGTCATTTTCTGTTAAATATATACAGAATATATAACCATAAAAAATCCGGCATTTTCAAAAATCCGGCACTCCTCAGGTCCGGAGGTTGCCGGATTTTTGAATGTCTACTGTACTTAATTAAACATCGATGATCTGATGGCTTGAAGAAATGCGCACAGCTTTAGCTCGTTGGGAAGTAACATCGACAAAGGAGGAGGAACAGAACATCAATGCCAGATCAGTAAGGAACATTACCTTTTCCACAAGAAAACAAAATTAGGTTAAACTCAACTGTCCCACTCTATGGATCAGTAATGCCATGTCACTCCAGACATTTATTTACCAACACATGCTTCCGTCATATTTTTGTCTTAAATGTCTTTTAGACATTCATAAATGGGTGCTTGCACAGAACAGAAAGATGAACCAGATAGATCCCAATCAAACAAGAGATAAGAAGATACTGGTTGTCATAAAATTAACAGTGATACAACGTAAAAATATCTCCAAAGGATAAAATGTAGGGATAAAAAGAATGCGTAAGTTACTAGAAGGCATGATCGCCCACGCCGCGGGTCACTACCCTCCATAAAAATTGACTTGCTAGACGGGAAGTCAAAACGGTTACCATTTGAACGGGATGAGAACGGCGGATCAAAAAGGAAAAAATATGACTGAAAAATTGCGTGAGACTAGCAAGGCTAAGGAGACGCAATTGGGGGGGGAAAGGAAAAATTCACGTCCCCAAATTGACACGAGGTACGGAAAGGGACGCTTATGCGATACCAAGCCTTTTATTTGAATTCAGCGGCAAAAGCATTACAACGCAGATGCTTGAAATATTACAAAATTAAAAAAGTAACTTTTTCTTAATACTAATGTTAGGAATATAAAAATTAGCTGGCCGGATGGCCCATTTTGAGCAGTGAAATAATATGCTTTTATTTATACAGACGGATAGATAATAATGAAGACATTGACAAAAGACTGTGTTGTTCACATCAGCGAAAGACTGCATTGAATCAAACATGTCACTAATTTGCACAAAAATCGTGACCTTGAGACTCAAGTGTTCAAATCTAGTTAGAATGAAAGAGAGGGACATTGGTGGGAGCTGTGGCTAAAAATAACTTTAAAGACAAAATTTGTAGAGGGGACGGATAGGTTGGTTCAAAAACCAAGTACGTTTTTGTGAAAAACGCAAGTAGAGACGGACGGACTAACAGATAAAAATCCATACTTGACTGAAGCATGACTGAAATGACTTTAGTGTAAGAAATTTGAATTTGAAAAAAACACAAGGCATTGATTGGCCACAGACAATCATATTATCAGCGCTCAGACGCGCTTTTTTTGCCATTCCTCAATAGTTGTCCAGTGATAGACACAGTAAATTTCAAGTGTGGTGATTTCCAATGAAGTAAATTGAAATAGTTCAGGGACGCCATACTATAGCCAATAGCTCAGCTGAGTTTTGCTAGCATTTCTGTGTTCTTTATTCATAATCTGGTAAGATTGAAATTATTTCTTTGTATATTTTAAATATTGTTTAATGTTTCGAGTGATTTGATACTGCCATATCGAAATCTAGCCTTACAACAAGTAAGGATTTGCTCTAGACCCCCCGCCCTAGTTCAGGGTCTAGGGACAAACAATATATATAAACTCCAGCAAGGATTAGGAAGGACAGATCAAGTGTTGAGATCAGTGGAACATATCACCTATCCTATCCTATGGCAAGAAGCTAATAAACATATTTCGGAATATGTAATCTGGGAGAACTTATCCTATGTGAAACCAACTTGGTAAGATGTGTTGTATGGTCAGAGAGATCTGACCCTGTCTAAGTGGTGTTATTGTAAATTGTTACGTGTAGAAGTGGCTCCTTAGGTAAGGTTCTGAACCTAAACCAATACTTTATTTCAGAGCTGTGAGTTTTTTATGTTGACACCAAAAGGTGGTGTCAAATGCTGGGTAAATAATTGACAGTGAGGACCCGTGCAGTGTCGCATCTCGGCAGAACAGCCTTGTATTGCCCCCAAGCACGGAGAGGTGGGGCCACCCGATATATTGCCCCCAAGCACGGAGAGGTGGGGTCACCAGATTCCAGCACCAGAACTACTCTTTCAAAGTTACGTAAGCAGGCTGGTCTGCTGGATTTACACCAACTTCATAGACATAGCACCCAAAGTGAATTACTACTAAAACATCCCATTTCCTTCCATCATTAATGGACAATGTTTGGTAGGCATAGACAGGGAGGGATGAAGCCACCCCAACAGCACATCTATTCATCGTTCTCCCAGGGAAAATAAAATTATGAACTGTAGAAATATTAACTAATCGTGAAAATTGTATACGTACACACCTTTTATTTATCATGCCATTCACTCATAAATTCCAAAATCTTTCATATGTTCTGGCCAAAATAAAACCTTGGTTCAGAACAAATAAATTTAAAAAAGATTTACTTTCTAAAATTTCACCAGCTGAATTTAGTTCATTGTGTTCTAAATTTTATTGATAATATTATATTATTTAATATCTGTGTGTGTGTGTTTGTATATGTCAATACAACACATTACATTCAGTACCCTAGATTTTAACGTAGCCACATTCATTAGAAAAAAAGATAGGTGTGAGGTCGTAGTGGTAGCAAGAAAGGCCTTCTGAAAATTCACAGCTACATTTTATCTCAGGAGCCTTCACAGCTGACCTCATACATCACACTTAGTAATATCACCATCATACAATACCATCAAAACCACTACACTGGTGATGGATGGGATACACACACAGACTGAGGAAACCTGTTGATATTGGGAATGCGGTGTTAGGCCCATATTTTCTTGACCATCGGCATGTGGTCAGCATCACGCCGGCTGCCTTAACCTTCCCAGAGTTGTTCTGGTACCCAATTCATGAGGCTGGGTGAACCCCGGAGCCGTTTTGCGGGTCTAAAAAATCCCACCTCAACTGGGGATTGGACCATGGACCACCGAGCTAGGAAGCCAGTGCACTAACCAATATACTACCGCGGCTCAACTGGTTGAATGAATGCAGATAAATACTGTAGACATCTCACAAGGTTTATTTACAATCCATACAAACGAGTTATGGTCCGCAAAGGAGTTATGGTCTGCGACATAATTAAATAATGTCTCAGAATACTCATCTACTTTATAAGAATCTCCTAGCATCAATAGGTACAAACACTTTCCTTATACACAATGACAAACATAGTGGCCTCAAGAGAACACACATATATCGCAGCCTGCCCGGCTGGCAACACCTCCAAAAGTCAACTGCCGCATGAGCATTTAAGTATACTTTATTCTACGTCATCCTACGCTTAGCAACCCTTTTGTTGACCACCACAACGTTTCAATATAATGAACACATTGTGATATGCAAAAAAAAGGTTCAACACACACGTTATATCAAGACTGGGACCCAAAGATGCAGCAATAGAGAATGCAGTCAGCGACCCATAGCTTGACTGCTTGCATCAGGGTCAACGAACCAGAGCTGACCAAGACCCTACTCCACCTCCACGTGGTGGTCCTGGAAACAGGCTGCATCACTGCAGTCTGGTTGAGAGAGTAGAATTCGCAGAGGGAAGGCAAACCCGGTCCCCAAAAAATGCCGTGCTGAAGTCGGATGTGTCGACCGAAAGGTGCAGATATCACAGCTCCGGCGTAAACAGACACAACCAACGTCCTTTTCAGGACGAACGAGGAAGGAAGAAGAATATCAAGACTGAACTTGCATGAAAAGCCCCAACAAGATGTATCATCATCATTTTCCTTTTTGCACCTTATGAAGCATGGATCCACCACTGCAGCTGGTCCCATTGCAGGAAGCCTGCATCAAGCTCTAACAATGATAGTTTTGTTGTAATTTGTTTGATATGATGAGGTTGCCAGAATCATGCACAATCTCATAATAGTTACCATGTGAGGGAGCAGTGGGTCTATCTTTCTTTGTCTACACGGAGCTACAAGATGTATAATCAACATTATATATTGGCAGCAATATAGATAAAGCTGGAGGAACTGAAAGTGATATCAAAATAAGGATACAGAAACGCAAGTGAGAATTTCACTGACTGGGGTAATATATGGAAATCAAAAGAAACAAAAAAATCAGAATCTTTAACTCAAATATCAAGTCAGTTTTACTGTTCGATTCTGAAACATGATAGACAACAAAAACAAACATCCAAGAAGCTCCAGGCATTCATAAATAAGTGATTGCATAGAATAGAAGTATTAAAATGGTATGAGAAGATCACCAATGTGGAACTGATGGAAAGAGAAAGTACCAGACAAATACCAATGGTAAAAGAGGTGAAGAAAAGACATTGGGATTAGAAAGGATACATGCTGAAAAAAAAACCAGCTAACAGTATTACATGGCAGGCCCTAGTTCAGTAATCCCCAGGGTAAGAGGGAGATTGAAAACACAAGGAGAAAGAAAAGAATGTAAAAAAAAAAGAATTAAAAACATGAGATAAGAAAAGAACGTGAAAAGGATGAAAAACACAAGGAGAAAGAAATGAATGTGAAAAAGACGAAAAACACAAGGAAAAAGAAAAGAATGTGAAAAAGATGAAAAACATAAGAATGTGTAAAAGAAAATACTGAAAGACCTTGAGCAAATGGCACAGGCCAGGAGAGCCTGGAATAAAAATCAGATGGAGGTCTATGCTCCTTGGGCAGATGTGGGTAATGAATGAGCAGTTATGGTCTCATGTCTCCTACTGAACAAAAACAAAATAATGGTACTGGTGGTGATAGTACTAGAGATTTCACTATAAAGGTCTGTATCCTTTTATCTGAACACCCGATAACCAAAATATTCTCAAAATTGAAAGTTTCTTTGGGCGACTCTGGGACTATTTTTGGGAGATTTTCAAACACATTTTGGGTGATTTGGGATACTTTTAAAACGTGATTTAAGCGACATCTGGAAACCGAAAAAAAAAAACGGTTTCTAAAACATAGCTGTCTCTGACAAATTCAGATAAAAGAATACGGACCTGTACTAGGTCTCAGCTTTATGAGGTGGAATTGACCATTTGCTTTCCTTGCTGCCTTTACCTTCCCTAACTGAAGAACAGAGGCTGGTACCCTTTTAAAGCTTTATTCTTCTTCTTCCTCGTTCGCCTTCAGACTTCCACATTTATGACTAATAAAGGCAGTAGTCAACTCAAGGTTCCCGACATCTCCAAACAGTTTTTCGTTGACAGAAGTGGGTTGTTGCCATATGCTACTCCGTTCATTACAGTAGGTTGGGCAGTACTGCAGCAGGTGTTCGACTGTCATCGGGCTGGTACCGCAGGTGCAGAGATCTGTTGCACCAATTTTGTATTTGTGGTATAGATGGTATCTCAATCTGTTGTGCCCAGTCCGTAGCCGAAAAATGATGACCTGTTTCTTTCCTGGATAGTTGATGATATGCGTCATTTTTCAAAGGGCCCGGGTGCTCTCTTTCCCATTTGGACTTGAATGTAGCCTTTATAGTAGTCTTTGCCATTGCGTAAGTTGTCTCTATATCATTTTGTTGTAAGGCACCTCCTTCCTTAGCAAGTTTGTCTGCCTCCTCATTTCCTGGTATGTTGCAATGGACTGGTATCCACTGGATTGTGCACTTGTTGAAGCAGTAAACTTGAATTGAGAAGCATTAACTCTAGCCACTCAACATTAAAGTATATGCAAATAAAGAAAAGTAAAGAGATAGGGACTGTTACAGAAACCACCACAGAAATACTAAAAGCAGACATGAAAATAGCAAAGGAGATCGTATTAAAGTTCTTATAAGATGAAAAAATAATGCCAGGAAAATACAGAGACACATGTTTCAAGAATTAAACTAGAGAAGAAAGAAGATAAACTGTCAGAACGCAAAATCACAGACAGATGATAATCTTAGATAGCATAAAAGGTCTCAGTAAGGGTCACTGTGTAGATAAAACAAGCATTCACGTAATAATGGACGAAACACCAAAATATATCAGAATATCTTTTGGTTAAATTGTTATATGCAATAAAACCCTGCTGTGTTGTACAGTTAGATTATCATGTAACCATCAGTTGGGCTTTATAGCTAAACACGCTCAAAGTACACAAGCTTTAACGAAAAATGCAGCTAGTTACTCGCATGAGCGAATTAGTTGAACTACAATTACTGTGTCCGGGAGGGTGGTGTTTAGCTATATTTCTGGACACTCTTTAACAGTCTAAAGAGAGTGACTTTGAGAAATAAATTAACCCATCTCATACAAGTCATGTACCCACTGTCTGAACTGTGGTACAGGGGGCACAGGGGATTTGTTGTTGAACTAGGGCACAGGGGATTTGTTGTTGAACTAGGGTACAGGGGATTTGTTGTTGAACTAGGGCTGCTGAGCTTCTTGCTCTTTAGCAGCCAATACCAAGTTGGTATTATCTACACTGTAGATCTAGGCTTTCCCTGTGACTTTTCTGTCATTACGAAAAGTGTTGAGTTGAAATCATGAGCTCCAGTTTCTCCAGCTTGGCTTGCATTTAAAGGATTGTCACATCTGGTCCCAAGCTAGGATTAAGAAGTGTGTGGCATACTGTATATTCCCCGCCATCCAAGGGGGCTCTCCAACTATGCAGAGCTAAAATACTGTACTCTGGTTCTGGGCTCGCCCAATGAATTGTCACGTCCTGCACAGAGCCACTTCTCAGCTTCCCCTGCCTATCACTGGGTCCAGTTAGATCCTTCTGCATGCAGTCAACCAAGTCAAAGAATTATGCATGAGGCTCAAGTGACTTCTCCAAGCTTAATATGCAATGCTGGGTTCTCAACAAGTTTCACCACAGCGGGAATCCCTGGAAGTGTGTGGACGATTTCAAGAATCAATGAGGATGTAATTAGACATAGGTTCACTTCCAAGTACATACATAGTAGCATTGTGCACAGCTGGTGATCATATAAGGATGACTCCAGATATGCCTCCATGCATATGCCAATGGTAAAATATGGGTTATCTCATCAGGGTTTCTATTTCTGTTAACATTTATTGGATTAAAAGAAAAATGAATCCATCACAAAATGGAAACAAATTTTAATAGTAGTGGAACCCATGGACACGGACGAACGATTCTCCAATTCAAATGTCAAGGCAGTCCTACCATATGGCTGTGAAACATGGAGAATGACAAAAATGACAACCAGGAAGTAACAGACTTTCACAAATGGATGTTTACGTAGAACAGAACGGCTGAAATGGTATGACAAAATCACTAATGTGAAACTAACAGAAAGAACCAAACACAAGTGAAACAAGAGTAAGAGAAAAACCCACTGGATATAACACACAATGTTGAAAGCAGCTGATAACATAACAGGGCAGTTCTTGTTGTGATTATTAAAAATGACTGTTCTGAAGCCACTATGGTAAAAGCAATAGATGAAGAAAGGAACTGGAGATCAGCTTGAAAAACAGATAAAGGAGACATGGAAAGAACTTTATAAAACAGTTGGTAGAGGACAGGATGGTTTTGGTGTGAATGTGACATTAATAAACATCATCTCACTCAGTTAAAGAAAAAAAACTGAACTTTGAGAACTTCCCAAATTGGAACATAACTAATGAAGGCTGCATAAATTTCCTATATTTAACAGCAGCATAACCACACGTAATCCTGAACTTAAACCCACAGGAAGAAAAAAAAAAACCAGGAGACAAACAGTCAAACAGGAAGCCAAGGGCCAAGCTGTAAAGGACGGCTCAAATTAGAAATCAGTGCAAAGCAACAAGCATAGACATATGTTCCATGTGGAATAAAAATAGACTAATGATGATGGATTTCTATGTGTGGTATCGTAATACTGCCCACGACATCACAATATGAACTTTTATTGTTGTAGATTTCCTTTATTTTCTAGGGTCTAGAATGTTTGTTTGTTTTTAATGTCAAAGATTTTACAGGATTCCAAGCGGTGCAGGAACTCTGATTAACCAACTGTCTCTACAAGTTAAGTGGTGACCACAAAAAATACATAGGCAACGTACAAAGCCTGTGCTCAAAATTTACCATAAGCTGAGTTATCCAAGCTTAGTTGCAACCCATTGCGTTATATTATGTCCCTGTTTTGATCATTACGACTTTTTATTTATTTTGTCCCACATGTGACCAGTTCTGGTGAGAACTAAGATGATATATTGTTTCAGTGCATAAGGGATCGTGCATTCATTCGTATCAAGAAGTCATTAACACTCTAATATAACTTTCTGAACTTGTGATAATCATTTCTAAAATGCTGTTTCATTCTTTCTCCACCATCCCCTCACACCATCTCTGCGTTAGAGAAATCAACTGTACAATTTCAAGACAAGCTACTGTTGTGTGAATATCTTCTTTACCTGATTTCTTCTTTTTTTTTTTTTTAATTAGATTGCAGCAATGTGAAGGCACACACAAATTTTTAGGATTAAATACACAAGTATTGCGCATGAACAAGAACACAAAACAGAGACAATGTAAAACAAAACACTCAAAAACTTACATAATCATGAAATGCTTTGGCTTCACTGCTATGATCACAGGTTTCTCTCCTCTCAGGAGCTGCACAATATAAATCCCAGAAAACGCTGCAGGAAAAAAAAATTACACATGATTATCATAAATCAGAACAATTTTAGTGCTTACATTTAAACAAAGGGGAATAACTTGGAACAAAAAAAAAGGTCATCTTATAAGCAAATAGTCTGCCTCTAGATATTTAAATCCTAAGTAGATAATTCATCATTTTCCTTTTCCCTCCCTATGCAGCATGAATCCACCCCGGAACATTGTCCCTGTCCAAGAAGCCTGTACAAAACATTCACATGCTCTTGTAGCAGTGGCTTCTGTGGCAATCTGTTTTACATGATGAGGTTACCAGCCTCAAGCACATCTTCATGTAAGGCGCTTTGTCAGACCACCCCTGGCTTGAGAAAACAGTAGTCCTTTCTTTCTCATTAGAGAATTCTGGGAACTACAAGTGCATAAATGCCTCTGAATATTTAAAACTAAAATACAACAAAGTTAGCTATCAAGAATTATGTTCTTTCTTAGCATTGTTCTTTTTTCCGGTTGAAAGATGCACATATCACAATAAATTAATGATAGTCATCATTCAGTTATGATTGAAGGGGCTTATTATTAATCTGAATAAATGATTTTTTTTAACATATAAATTACCAACAAAAATACAGTTAAAAGTGTGTACTTCAATCCATTAGGAAAATACATCAACTCTCCAAATAACAAAATAATACTTACCACCACCACGAGTGGAGAAACCCTGGTGGCTCACCTAATGTTATGTTCTTCTCCCATCTAATCTGTAATTAAGAACAACAAAAACAACTGATAAGAGCATCTTTAACTCATGTCATTCTAAAAATTGAATGCAGCAGAGCGTGGGTGTATATATAATTTTTTTCTTTAAATAATTATTTTGCTAATGAAAATGCAACAATAACAATGCAGAAATAACTGTGCAAAGGCAAGATACACAAATCTATACTTTCCTTGTAAAAAGCAAATACTGGATTTTTGTGTAGTGATTTTTTAAAAGGCGGCAGATGACATAAGTGCAAAGGTAATTTCTGCTTTTTCCACAACAGGTAAGTGATATTTAATTAAAATTTGCAACAACATTATACAGAGGATCAGAAAAACATATCAGTAACAGAGGTTGAAGTGTTTTTCAAGTGGGTGATAAGTTGTGAAATATCAACTCTATATAAATGTATTGCAGAAAACAGGAACTTTGCAAAAACCTGAACAACTTGAAATGTTGATATAGAAACAGCCTCCAGATTTTATTTAACAACGATGAAAATTTGACAATTATGACAGTGAATTTATCAACAAATGTCTCCTGCGCAAAGGTAGTAATATCTCTAGACACCACTGAACATCTCTCATTTTATGGGAGGAAAACTTTATACATATTCTCTGCTTGCTAAAATAACCATTTTCTTTATACAGTTCTTGATACATATGACTAGCTATAGTAGCTTTGAAAGAAAAAAGACATATATAGCATGACTTTTGAAATATGCGAAACTATAAATTTTAAAGAACCACTATGCAATCAAATATATACAACTTAAAATAATGAAATTTAACAAACTTAAAACCAGCAGGGATGGATGTATGAGAGGATGGATCAGGTGTGTATACAACCAGCTCGCTACAGGAACAATCAGCATTCATACCCTTCAGCAGATGCTAGGTGTCGTATGCGCAGCTGAGATAAAAATGGCGACTGTGCTTGTGGAGTGTACGACTGAAGAACAGTGTGCTTTTTTTTTTTTTGGGGTAAAAGGACTTCCTGCAAAGGATATTCATATGGAAATGTTTACGGTGAGAAGTATTTGTCGCGTAAAGCGGTACATAACTGGGTTGATAAATTTTCTCAAGGACGCTCAAAAAATTGCTGATGAAGACCAGGTCGTCCTCTTCAGATTGCAACAGAAACATATGTGTGCGAGTGGGGGAGATGATTCGAGCTGACAGGCGAGTAACGATAGACAGTGTAGCAACTGCAATAGGGTGTTCTCATGGTTTAGCCTACAGCATAATGCATGATCGTTTGAATTTCCGGAAAGTGTGCTCATGGTGGGTGCCCAGACAACTGGACTGAGGAACACAAATTGAACCGAATGGGCCTGTACTCGCAACATCTCTCTTGATACGCAGATGAAGGAGAAGAAATGCTTAACAGGATTGTTACTGGGGACGAATCATTGGTGCATCACTACCAACCCGAATCAAAGTGTGCTTCAATGCAATGGAAACATCCTACTTCGCCTTCTGCCAAGAAATTCAAGGTTACGCCATCAGCAGGGAAGGTTATGCTTAGTGTTTTGGGATTCTGAAGGAGTGCTGTTTACCCATTTCCAGAAGAAAGGTGAGAATGTGAACGCTGCATCATACTGTGAAGTTCTGTTGATGCTTCGGGATGCAATTCAAGAAAACATCCAGACCTACTGACAAGAGGAGTAATGTTCCATCACGACTGCCAGACCACATACGGCTCGATTAACCCAGGAGAAAATTGAACATCCGCCTTACAGCCCCGTCTTAGCACCGAGCGATTTCCACCTGTTTGGTCCACTAAAAACTCACCTTGGCGGCAAACGTTTCGCGGATGATGAAGAGGTTGAGGTGCGAATGTGGCTTAGACAGCAGACCAAAGACTTCTATGCTACAGGTTTTGAGGCACTGATAAAGCGATGGGATAAGTGTATCAATGTTGGTGGAGATTATGTTGAGAAATAAGGGGAAATATAAGTGCAATAATAAATGGTTTTCAAGTTCATGTCTCATTTAGTTTTTTTTTTAATTGCCATTTGTGACCTATTTACTGACCTTGCCCTCATAACAGGGAGGTCAGGTATCAGAAATTCGATGTCAAATATTTTTATGATATAATTAACGGACTTGTAGATTTATATCAAAGGACAATAATCTGTAATATTTTGTAGTAGGGGACCAGAGTAGCGTTGACACCCCTTGATTATCACTGTTCAGTACGACCGACCTTGACCAGGAATTACAATGTTAAGTAAAAGTTGTTGCTAAACTGAGTTGCCTGAGAGTTCACTTTTCTCGTGCGAAGAATGAATTAGTGAACTGTTTGTGAGAAAGTCTGATCTAGAAAGTTCGGAAAGAGTTGTAATGGTAAATCGAAGTTTGAAATATAGTCAGTCAGATTTTGAAGCGCGTTAGCGTAGGTTCAGAAATGGGCCCTCTCCCAAGTGTATAATGATAGTATTTTATAAGTGGCTGTCGCAATAGGGAATTATTATTGAGTGATAAGTCCAAATGAGTTTGGCTTGCTTCTGTGGTGACAGAAAAGTTTATAACTATCACTCAGACACTCGATCGCCTATGTCACTATTGACAGTTTTTGTGAGCTATTCCGAGGACATGAGACAGTGTTGCCATTTCAGGAAATTTGGGTGTTTTCATAATGGACAGGTATGTTGAACTTTTAAGAGTCTATGCTGGTTGGCGTCTCAAAAGAAATACACCAAGTAAAGACTACAGAAAATTAAGCTGAACAGAAAAATTATAGCAGAGCATTTGAGAAGTCAATGTTACCATACGACGAATTAGAGGATAGGAAAATATCGAAAGCAGTAGTTATCAAGTCGTGACCATCAAATACCAATAGAGACAGCTAGAAGTATTGAAGCAGCAAGAGTGAACGAGAGAGCAAGACATAGTAGAAAATATGGATCTGAACATTGTTGCTGTACAAGCCTACCAACCATAGGTGAAGGTTGGGCAATCATTTTTATCCAACTGTTGCTGATCTTCTTATAAATAAACTTCACATTAATGTTCACTGCTGTCAGCGTGAAGTATGTTCATCAAGGTGTTGAATCACCAATCAATTGTAATCGTTTGTGAGAAAGAAGTAACTTAACATCCTCAAACTAAAGTTGCCTACTGTTAGGGTAGTGATAAGAACCCACTATACAATCATCATCATCACCAACGGCCACAAGATCAAATCAGGTACATCTGGCATATAAGTGCATGTGTGATCCGACCTTGAAGCCAAGGATTTTCTTTAGTGATGAAGCTCTTGACAGTGACTGGTTCACCAACCTTGAATCAGGAAGATCTGAATCTGTATGAAGTGACTACCTGTTCTGCCTGTCATCAATAATGACAAATGTGTTCTTGGTTGTCATCAACAGGTTATTTACCCAGAATAGCATTTAGGAATTGTTCTGTAGGCAAAGAACTATTTGTCTGGTGCAAAATTGTTGTGTGTTCAGTCTTTAGCAGATTTTTGTCGTGACAGATTTGATGGTTCTAATGAGATGTTCTGCCTTTCCGTTCGATGCAGGATGGAAGGGAGCTGTAGACATACAGAACTGCTTTAACTGTAGTGAAATTAACTGTATACCATTGTTTGAAAGTAAAATTTCCTTGTAAGCAGACAAGTTTAAATAATAATCAACAAATGGTTTGAGTAAACCACCTTTTCAAGATATGGAGCCTGACCATCCTTGCTGCATATATTTGCAGATTGATAAGTATTTCATCTTTGGACATCTCTGGCTCAAAGTATGTATAAAAATTGGTAAAGGTAGTCCCATAGCAGATACTGTCATATGGGAGTAGAGTGTTAGACTTCACTATACAAGGTCCAGCATCAAGAGATGGGGTGACCAGTTCCTCTCCTAGCTGCCTTTTCCATCCCTAACTCAAGAATGAAGTCAGGTGCCCATTTACAGCTGGTAAACTGGAGCGTGAATCAAACTAGGCACCTTTGCCGTGAGAGACCATCACTCTAACCATTCTGTCAACCAGACGCTCAAAGTATTTATACATTTATATAAAATGTGTACATCAAACTGATCTGATAAATGTTTGAAGTAAAGTTCTCATTGATCTTTCTGTGTCAAGTTCCAGAAATGATGGAATACTATACTGAGGGGCTTGTGTAGGTGTTGATGGTTTCTCATTTGTTGCCAAGATGAAGAGTTTTCCGAATGTGTGATAAGTTGCAAAATAACAACTCTAAAATACATGTACTGCAGAAAATAGAAATTCTGCAAACACATGAAACGATGGTGCTGTTGAACAACTCCTGATTTGATTTAACATTACAAAATCTACTTACAATGATAACACCAACACTGAATGTAATAATAAATGTCTTACGACTGTAAGGTAATAATGTCTGTAAGTGCTGCTGAACATCTATATATAAGTATACCTAAATGTTGAAACAAAGAATAGTGAGATGTGTGTCGATGCAGCCTTAATTAAAAAGAATTCAGAGATGCAGTAATAAGGGGTAAAGGTTAGGTTTAGGAATCCTAAACCATAACCTTAGTCCTAACCCTAAAGATGTGGGCGACCTATCTGGATGGCATCGAAAATTATTAACGTTCCACTGTTTTCACGATGTAGGCAGTTTATGTGGATGATCGAATTACAGAACATACTTCATTTCAACCGACCTGAATATATTGGGTAGGCTACTTCCTATGATAGTACATTTCTTGATATGCCCAGGTATAGTGACTTTTAAAGGCAATAAACATGTACAACACATGGAGTTCATGATACATTTAACAGAACTCTTGAAAATCAACTGTCCTGTCAAAAGTACTTTCACTAATACCTAAAACTTACTTCTGATAAAAAGGTCTGTGCTGACTTTTGTGCTCCAACATGAAGTAAATATTCGTAAACATATAAAGCAAGTCTGAAACGAAAGAAGAATGAAATATACATTACAATGAACAGCTAGACCGCGGCCTAGAAAATGTGTTGATATTTTATTTACTTACTAAATTGATGATGAAAAATATCCCGTTCAGCCGCTAAAGGGTTATAATTAGGATATATAGTGTAGGCCTATTCATACCCAAATAATATGTTCAACTGCCGATATGCGAAAGTGGCATTATATAACCTATTTTATAAATTTATACTTATCTATAGGGCCTACAACTCATGGCAAAAGTTAGCTATATCTTAGGTACTGACGATAATAAAACAGAAGACGATAACTATGTTAAGGGACATCACTCGTAATAACATACAGTTTCAATGACTGGACCCGGTTCACTGACTTATTGGCAGCCATACTTGAACACGATCGATGTTTGATTATTATTTGTATAGTTTCATATCGGCTGAGAAGGCAGACTGTTACGGCATTTTACTCATTCAACGGCGTTAATAAATAGGATCAGGGTAAACAGTTAACTGGATGTAATTTATGTTTTTCCTAGAATGTAAACAATGGTACGAAGAAATGTGCGATGATGTGTATGCTTAATAACTGGAACAGCTATTATACTTAGTGTTTGAATGGGGCATCCTCGTGTGCAGGTGGAATCGAGTATGAACAAAGAGTATACTAATCATCCATTTATGAGCATGCGGTTGAGAGAACTTAAGAATAAATTGAAGTGAAAATTAAAAATATGGTTTACTCACTTTTCTCTTGCTTGAGCATCTGAGGGGACAATAGATCCTTTCCCTTTGGCATACATGCTGAGAGCTGAACTGTCACGCACCTGTCAAGCCATCAAGAACGACACTGACCCCGTTGTCTTGCCAACATCAACCAGACCTGTCAGTCGCTTTTACCTGATTGGTTGATGAAAATAGCACTTGTGCTGTGCTGCAAAACCGACCTCACACTAACTCCGCACAGCCCGGCGACAAAGACGCGTTGGCGAATTGCCAGTTATTTAGTTTTGATCGGATCCAAGTAAAATTTTTAGCACTCTACCGATTGTTTATAATCTCTAGCAATAATTTAACAAATGACAAATCGTTCTGTTAATCTTTTATTTTACTAATATCAAAATTGCTCGGAAAAGAAAAACACACTAGTGGTCATAATCTCGGGATCAATATCGTTCTTTTAACTTTAAAGTTATGCAATACTCCCCACAAATAGACTTGAAACAAATGTCCAGTATGTCTTGATACATCATAATGCATCAGATGATCTATTGACCAATTAATCCACCTATTAAGAAGCATAATAATTTCAATGCGATGAAATAAATGCATGTATATACATTGTTTCGTTATGTATATGAGATAGTTTCACTTAAGACTTCAGTGATGTGGCATTACGTGTTGCAATCCGGAATAAGATAAAAAAAAAAAAAGGTTTCGTTCATTATTTCCCCACCGAGAGATCCATCCCTTTTCCGTTATAAAATCTGTGAAGAAAAAAAAATATTTAAAAAGAAAACATTTGCTAGGGGTGCAGATTTCAATAATACACTTTTAACCATTGCTATGACCTATATTCCTCAATATTTTGCTCAATAGTTTCTGAAGTGCTGCGAGACTGGTCGATGTTGGGCGAGTCTATAACACGGTGATTTTACTCTTCCTTTTTTTTATTTTTCCTTACACTTTGGGTCTCAGCTTTTTTTTTTTTTTAATCACGAGTAAGCAACATTTAAAAAAAAAAGCCCACAACTTTGTCACCGAGCATGATAACTTCTCGTCCAAGTGTTTTTTTTTTTTAAAATCTCAACGTATG
This sequence comes from Oreohelix idahoensis, assembly GCA_024509875.1. Taxonomy (NCBI): domain Eukaryota; kingdom Metazoa; phylum Mollusca; class Gastropoda; order Stylommatophora; family Oreohelicidae; genus Oreohelix; species Oreohelix idahoensis. Next base: position 389,332 of record JAMPIV010005596.1, on the reverse strand, counting down.
TTTATGTGTAGTATTCACGGCATATGTGTCGTGTGTTAACGGAACTGGAGAGCGTGTACCATCCAACTTCAGGACGTGTTAACGCCTGTAGAGTTTCGCGAGAGACAGGGGTAACACGGCGGATGTCCAACACAAGTCGCCCCAGCTAGTCATTTGCCGAGCATACGCAGGTTCGATATCTCATGCAATGATGAGTTCAGAAATCTCGTCGAAAAATGCGTCGATACATCCAACAAAATCGATGACATGCGACTCTTAGAATATAGAGACTGTTGGTTTTTGACATAATCAACTGACAACTGCTCCAGCATGCGTAAATTATATACTTGGATCAGATTAAGAGAACTATTACAAAATATATTTAGAGCCATCAATTCACAAACTTAATACAACGATGCTAAAACATGTATGATTAAAGTTGTCCTGAAACTAAATGAAAAGTTTACTAAACATCGTTGTAAGTAATAATCTGTAATGGTTTGAAAGATTTTTCAGGAATAAATAATAAGAGGCGGACATTTTACTTCACTTTATTTACAATAATTAGACAGGAGATCAGATGCCACGTTCACATATCGACAATTGAACATGTAATGTGAACATAGAGACGCTACATTTCCTAATTATAACCCATCAGAGGTTGAACGGATTATTTTTCTTCCTAACAAAAAGTGAATAAAATAAAACTGAATTTCACATTGTTTATGCTAGGAATAGCTAACGAAAGTTCTGGAATATCCTAGTAATTGTTTGTACTAATTTTGTATATTTGTGTACCAAATTCTTGAAACTTGTGTCTAGCCATAATATTCAAATTGCTAACCCATGTACACTTGGTGTACTGGATGCAGGGACTTAATAAGAAATACTTGTTTTGAACTATATTCTGGAAATAAAGACTGCGTTACTTGCCACTCGGCAATCGATTTGTCTCAGTTGTCACCTACATTTTGCATTGTTCTATACTGTACTAAAGTCGATAGCGCACCACTACAACCACAACAAAAAGCCCGCCACCGTCTTCAAAATGTATTGATTTTTTTTTCCCCCCACTTGTTTTGCCTGTAGCATGGCGACATGCGCATGTGCTTAGAAAGAAGGTAGTTTCTGCAGTATGCCAACTGGGAAATGGGAAGAGGAAGACAATTTTATTATAACGACTCTGAAATAAATCTTTTCAAACGAACTCGCTGTTGAATCACCACAATTATCTCTACCACGCCACCACTATATCAAATGCGCGAGCACTCTTGTCACGTCCACTTGTTCACCTTCAGAACCACACGCCAAGCGCCTTAAAATTCTGAAGACCGTCTTGCAAATACAACGTGTGAATTCTAGAGAAAGGTAATTTAGAAATAAAAATGTGAAATCTGCAAATCATATGTCAAAGGCATTGTTTGTAGGAGTTCAAAGTCATGAGCATCAAAAGTTCCTAGCCTGCGGTGGCGGATGATTAAAGGAAACATATTTTGTTTTGACAACGTACACTGTAAGGTCAAGGTAGTCTCATAGCAGATACTGTCGTAGTGGAATGAAGTGTTAGAGACTTCACAATACTAGGTTCAGCATCGAAAAATGTGGATGACCCCTTCCTCGCTTCCTTGTCCTTCCCTAATTCAAGAGCAAAGGTAGGTACCCATCTATCGTACACTGAACTAGAGACAGTGACGAAAAACGAAAAGACAGATACTGAGAAGAAATTCAAAATAAATTCGAAATTGTGCGGTTAATTAACAGTATGGCAGTTCTTAACTTGGAAATCACAAGAAATGAGAAAAGCTATGCATTCAGTCAATCAATACCCTTTAGCTCCCCAAGGAGCATAGGCCTTCAACAAACACATGCCTAGTCCTCCTGTCACGTGCCATCAGCTCAAGTTCTTTCCACGCTTTCCTCATCATTTTCACTTCTGTCTCCAGTTCTCTTCTCCGTATTTTTTGTGTGTGGCCTACCTCTGACTCTCTTTCCTTGGGGATTCCAGAACAAGGACTGCCTTGTAATGCTATCAACAGGTTTCCTTAGTACCCCTTGATACAGTATATAGAGTTACGCGAACTATGTCAGAATCGAAAACGAGGCTGAACGACGTAGACGCCATTTTCGGCTTGACAATACCAGGGCTAGTCGCGAGAATAAGCATCGAGTAAGTTTTTTTATATTTTTTTTTTAATTAATGAAAATAAATATCCCGTTCAACCTCTGATAGGTTATAATTAGGATATATATTGTTTTCAATTCAAAATAATATGAACAACTGCCGATAAGAGAAAGTGGCATCACATTTGTCAAATCATTGTAAATAGGGACAATCACAATTATGCTTTTACGTTAAATAAATAAACAAACAAACAAAAAATTAAATAAAAAAATAAAGAAGAAACTCTGAACAAGAATAATATTAAAATGGAGGGGTGTAAAGGCCTGGTGGTTACAGTTATATAACTGACTTTAACAGATATTTAATTGACTTTCGCCTATTAAAATTCATATATATTGTAAGAACAGCATCAGACCTTCACATTCCCAGCCACTATATATTAACATTTGTTCGTATTAAATATTGTTTGACTATATTATGCAGTTCCTTATGACTGTCTATTCTTAACACCTCTTCTATATTTATAAGATTATGTTTATATATATTTAGATTTATAAATATAATTATAAATTTATATATATATAAATTATATAATTTTATAATTATGTAATTGTAATATATAAAATATAAAATTATAAAAAATTATATAAAAAAATTATATAATATAATGAAATTTTATATTTGTCTCTATTTTGGCTTCCTTATCTTCTATGTTTTGTTTGATCTTTTTAGTAAGTGAGTAGTCTATGATTGGTCTATGATCTCATATGTTATATATATATATATATATATATATATATATATATATATATATATATATATATATATATATATACACATATATATATACACATATATATATATATATATATATATATATATATATATATATAATAAAACTATAATAAAATTGTAATTAATTTTTATTATTTTTATTATATTATTTTATAAGGTAGTATGTTTTGCTAAGTGTTGCAATTCGTACGTAATATTTGTTGCTAAATAGTGAAATTCTAACGGAATTTAAAATTCAACGGAGTATGTGTTAAAAATTCACGCTACTGATTCTATTCAATAAAACGGTAAGTAAACTAGTTTTCTTCTTTTTGTTTTGTTAGTTGAAATACAAAGAATAGTACAAATATGTGCTACTGTATTTGCATTTAATTTTATTTCAAATTATTAGTTAACCTAAACGAAAATGCATACTAGGTCTGAAACTCGCGATTGGGTCCATTTTCCTGCTCTGCTATTCGGGTACAGCCGAAAATGGCGGCCAAATTTTACAAGTAGTTCGCGTAACTCTTATATGATAAAGGGGCACTAGGTTTCCTCAATGTGTGTCCTATCCATCGCCAGCGTCTTCTTCTCATCTTTTGTTCCACTGGCACTTGTCTGGTTCTTGTCATCAGTTCCACGTGAAGCTGTGCATTACATGGAGATATAACATTCAGGATGTCTTTTTAAAATGCATCGACTACCAATGTCTGGCGGTCACGGAGATATGTAATACTTTTTTTTTTTTTTTAAGTCTAAATAGTGTTACCAATCCTTTTTTTTTTTTTTTTTTTTTTTTGAAATCACAATTGACATAGGAAGCATCAAATCATAACTTCATTTCATGCTGGGAACACATGTGCGTTGAATCTTTGCGGACACAATGCGTGTCGTTAATGTTTGTTTGTTCTAACTCAATTTTTGGCATCTTTTTATGTTATTACTACAAACGGATAGAGGCATAATAAATCAACCATGTAACGCGTTATTCATAAGGATATCATCTCTTGTTAAGCTACACGATAAACTCTGATTTGTTCCAGCTCCTGTTACTTTCAATATAACTGTAACCGTGTGGCCAGAAAGATGTAATTTTAGATGGCGTAATTAATTTCCTATCTGGTCTACGGTGAATATTTGTGCTCATGATGGCATTCTCACGCGGGAATGGGCGATTTAAACGAAACACACCTTTGCCATCCGTGAAGAAGACAAACGTGTGAGACATGGGAGACAGTGCTCGGTTGTTAGACATCTCGGCGCTGTCTGACACCAGAAGAAAACACTTTTTTGAGCACGAAACCGTAAGAAGTGTGAGTAGGGCAACGGATATCGTGGGATGTAACAGCCCATTAGTGGGCGGACCTTGAGTTGTCTCGATTAGGAAGATGATCTTGACTAAGATGTGATCTCATGTCATCCATACTGAGCATAGGACTCCTGATTTGCCCCCTAGAGGGATGGGTGGAGCTTTCCCTGACATTTTTGACGTGGCTATCATGTGGTACAGGGATGGAGATGTAGATTTAAACTGAAACAGTGAGAGGCTTGGGTCAGAGGTGAGAAGAGCCAGATCGTCTTCATGTGCGGTATGCATCCTCAATACGATACACCAGAGAGGTAGAGGATTTGATACGCATATGTTGCGTCTGTGCTAAGAGAACTAACGACATTGAGGTATGCTTGCATATGAGCACATTTTTATAATACTTAACGTAAAGTAATATTAGACGTTTCAGGTTTAGAGTTATTGCTTATTAGCGTTTGTCTATCTATAGTTTGATAGAAGCTGATTGGCGATTTGTGTTTTTAAGTGTAATTTCACGTATATCTCATAGCTATTTTCAACCATGAGACTGTGTGTTAAATGTGTAAAGTACTAAAGTGATTTTATTAGAGGAATTCTAGTGCCGCATTGCGCTGTATACAAGTGTGTACGTATTACCAATATTATTATTATTTGTGTAGTGTTAAGTAATAGTTATATTGCATTCTTGTGAGCCGTAAGTGTGGTTAATTTTACATCAGTGATTATTGTGAGAGAAAGATTAGCGTACCCTCTATCTCCGTGAGTAGCCTAGGACTATTACATTTAGTACAGAGCTGTAAGAATATAGTATATATCTGCTTGTTCTTTAGATCAGCTAGGCCTCTAAGATACTGATCAAATGTGCTCATTTAGACCAGTGAGTTGTGTATAATATTTCATCATGGATAGAAGTGCTTCATTTAAGTTTTCTCTTGCGTGATGGTGTAGTTAGTATGAAGGCATTGTTGTTGACTGAGATATGTTTATTGTATTGTCGCGAGAGGTTTGAGATGTTATAAAGAATAAGATATCCTGGACATAAAGGTGTATCAGATGATACCAGAATAGTGCCAGATAAGAGTCTGGTCTTATCAGTAATACCACCTTCTCGGAAGAGAGTAAGGGTGTATAGCCACAAAGGTAGGGTCAAGCTATGTAAGTTCCCAGAAAAGATGCTGATGTAGTACTCTGAGTCCCTAACTGCTACCTCTCCTGATCCGCCTCTGTGATTATGGTATTAAATATGTTTCTGACTCTGCTAAGGGTAATTTATATAAATATATTCACCAACAAGAACTATAATTCAACGTAGAGAATCTAAGAAAGTCTTCTGGTGAATATTTACAATTTAATTAAACAGTTTCTCTTTTCTGTTTGAAAAGTGTTAAACTCAAATATTTTACAACATTAAATAAATAATAATAGTTAACAAATGTTTTTCTCTTGGGTCAAAATGTCTATCATCTTGTAGACAACTTTCACTTGCTTGATCATTCACTTGTAGGATTGTTTATTATTATTACTATAAGTTTATAGAAACACTCTACTAGTTTAGTCATCACAAACTGAAGCGTATGTGTCTTTATTGAATCTGGATAAGCTGTACAGTTGCATTAAGCAACTTATCTTCGTCACTGCAGATGGCTCCCTTATATGCTGGAAATGCAATTCAGATGAACTCGTTCCAGTAGTTAAGAACGTGATGACGGGCCTGCTATCACCAACTGGCACTGCATACGTTGCAACTTTTGTAAGAGCAGCCTCTTCTGATTTTGAGACTTGTGTTAAAGGATTAAACCTGCAATGAATTCTAACGCAATCCCTGTATTTTCTATCCATACCCCTCTTATGACACAGATGTGGACGATAGATAGTTTCAGATAAGCGTGCTAGCAGATGCACCAGGTATAGTGTAGTTATCAACAATCATTTCAATTCAAAGTGATCACAATTTACTTCTACCTTCTGAATTATAAGTATTTTCTCATGATTCGCCTCCATACAATAATTTGGTTGTGAGTAAAACTATTAAATAATATGTCAAACGATACTGTGAATCAATCCCTTTCATCCTTCTTTATGTTCCTGATAGGTGTCTCATTCTATTCAAGAAATACTTCTTTAAATACCTTTCCCAACTTACAGACACAATTAGCCATCTTTCTCAATATATTAAATATATCTGAAGGCGGGCTTTGCTTCTAAAAGTACACATGAGCCTGTAAGTTTCATCAGAAGACACAGTCCATTCCTAACACATCTTATACACATCGTACCGCACTGTTGGATTAATCAATATAATTACACACAATTATATACATTTATCTTTCTTTCTTCTTCCGTCCTTAGCCACCGACCGTCAAAGCAGTCAGTGGCCATTACGCCTAGTGGCGTCTTAGGGCAACAGCAGATAGGTTTTCTTTGCCATTGTTTCCCATCACGCTTAGTGGCGTCTTTAGGGCAACGATATATATATATATATATATATATATATATATATATATATATATATATATATATATATATATATATATATATATGTATATATATATATATATATATATATATATATATATATATATATATATATATATATATATATATATATTCGTTCTTACCCTCAGGTACACACACAGACTAGCCCTCAATGGTTGAATAAGGTCTGCTAACAACTGCAGAATGCAAACGCTGGCATTAATATATGCTCTGCTTTCCCCGCTCTCTGTGTTTTTTTTTTCAAATCGTAACTGACCGGAGTTGGTTAGGCAAGTCTATTTATAGTCTGATATCGGATGTACGAGATGGAATCCCCCTAAGAATGCAATAACTATCCTAAAATGTGGGTACCGTTTGGCCTTTTGTACAATGTAGGAAAACTACTTTTTTAAATTATCTCCGTTATTCCTGATGCGATTTTAGTCAATTAAAGTTTACCTTATACTTCGAATTAGGCTTTACATATCTATATAATAATCTTTTTGGTTACTACTTGCATTTTCTGTTATGCATAGTTTAAACAGCTAAACTTAGGCCAACCTGAAGCTTCGAATGCATTTAACCTAAGATTTCTCCCGTCCTATATTAGTATTAGTAAAAGTATTACTACTTACGGGTAGAGTAACATCCCTAATATTGTTTTGATAACTTCTGCCAAGTGGTACTTCTTCTATACTGCTGTAGCAAAATTCCGAAGTTAATCATGTTACACAACATAGGGTCTGGCCATCTTTATTCTCCCAGCAGTTGTAAACACAGGACCAAAAAAGCGTTTTCATTGGTCGGTGTATCATATCGTTTTACAATGTATGGCGCGCCGCTAGGACCAGAGTTATTAGAATTCGTGATGTGAAACAGATCATTTCACGACATGTATGATTACACATATACACAGACCTGCATGAACACACACACAACACACACATGGTCATTTAAGCGCATCTACTGGCATATTTTCACACATGTGTAACACCACACACAACATACACACACACATGGACATATAAGTGCATGTACTTGCATATTTTCACACGTATGTATGGATTATTACGTAGATGATGTTTGTCCATTAGTACGATGCTAGTTTATTTTGTTTCATTTTATTTGAGAGTCCAGCAGTCTGTGCTGGGTTATTATATGGTGTTACGTAGAAAATACCTAAATAGCTTGGTTATATGGTGTTGTATTGAAATTACCTACAAAGTAAACTTGAGGACAACATTGTTTTCTGTATGATTCATGTGCTACCTGATAGGGTTTCTGTCACGAAGTGGATTTAAGTCTAGAGGTTGTCTTAAGATAGAGACAAGACCCTAATGTTAAGAAAGTCTGAGACGATAGAATTTAGATGAAAGTGACAGTGACTGTGGACAGATGACACTATTGGCTCAAGGGTGAGAACCTGGATTGACTCTTCCTTGCCACTTGTGACTAAAATTTGCTATAACCTCACCCCCCTCTAACTACATTTAAACACAAGGAGATAAGGTGTAAATAACGACCACAGACACCACTATACAGACAACATATAGGTACAGTATAGTATAGAAGCTGATCCAGTCTAAAATATATATATATATATTATTTACACAATAAAACATTAAATATTGTCATCATACAGCAAAGAAATAAATATCGTGCACTGTTGCACAGACCTGAAAAAACAAAGAACCAATTAAGTAGATAGACACATAAAACCCACAACCACATTCACTCTGTCAGTCACCCTGCTGGGGAAAAATAGAATGATTAGTGATTGAAACCACACTCTAACTGGTGGGGCATCCGCTTATGCCTTCTCTGTCTACTACTATAATATTGTCTACTGTCTCTGCCCTGCTGACTCTGCCTAAACGAATGTTTACACAGCTTCCAACTCGTTAGGTGATATGCGCCGCTAACTAAAACACTGGACTGCTACCTAGTAGACTTAGATTACAACTATGGCTCAGAGTCTGTCCATCTAATGGATAATAAAAGACCCTACTGGTCCTGTCTATTTTCTCCCTCCTCTCTCTCTCTCTCTCTCTCTCTCTCTCTCCGCCTGGTCTCAGTGTCCCTCTAACACTCGACGTCTGCTGATGTGGCGTCTCCGTCACGCCTCTTCTCTTGATAACGTTCAGAACCAGGAATGATATCCCTGTCTCCTGCTTCTGATTTCTGCACTGATGACAATTGGTTTTCAAGCTCGAGGTACTTGACTCACTTGTAGAAGCTTCACGGCTGCTGATCGACTTCTTACTTGCCCCGTTAAACCGCTCGAGGTTTAGGGACATACAGCTTTATTATGGCTGTATAAAACTTTAGACCAATCTCCCAGCCACGTGCTGTTGTCGGAGTGGTATAATGAGCTAAGAGCTCTAGATTAAAGACAAATCCTGTTCCCAGCTGAAGATTGTCTTCGCTACCTGGGGAACGTATAGTATTTTTTGCACTTTTCCCGATCTCTCGAGCTATATGCTCTTGAGATGACAACTTGCTGTTGTAAAGGACAGAGGCTGGTTGCCCCTCCTACAGACCGTGAAAACTCGCTGTGGACCAAACAAAGCAACAGCTATATAACACGTCAAAAGTTACACATCTCAAACAATAAACTCCCTTCTCCCTTCTCTATTCCCGCTATGCACAACGATACAAAATTTATGCCCCATAAAGTCAACCTCCCTGGTAATCCCCTCTCTCTCTCTCTCGTTTCCAAAGTAAACATCGGCTGACCCAGATCCGTTGTTCTGCATGACTAGCCACGTGTCACAACATTATTTCCACTGAGGAAATACCTGTGCGAAGATACTCGGGCTACTTTTCTCGCTGACCCTTGGGGTACATTTATCAATACAAAATTAAATCTAGGCAGGCTGGAACCCGTCTCAGAAAACACTTCCCTTATCAAAATAAAATCTACATCTCTTGAAAATAAAAGGAAAATACCATATCAGAAATATATATTACATCTCCTGTCTTCTGACTATACAACAACAAAAATGCACAATAAATAACGTACGTCAAAATTTTGCTAGCGTGTTTAAACTGCAATTAAACTATAAACAATCGAGGTTATCAATGTATCCCCCCCATAGTTAAATACACGTGTTCCTGTGTGCAACATCATGTTAACTTCACCCTAATCTGGGTAACATTCCCGAATAAAAACTCAATACAATAACCGTGCCCACGTGCTTAAAATTACAAAATCCCGCTCCCGTTTATATACAGAAGTTTATCATAAATCAAAGATGCGGGTTTTTCCTACCGACCTTCTTTACAAAATTTAGACCTTCTTTTAAATATTACGGAGCTCACATTAAATGTCTAAAAATCTTTACACACTAGCTACGGCTATTATCATATAAAGAATTCTCTGCACCTCTTACATTAAATACTTTCTCTGAGATCGTAATTGATGGCACTTCGGTTTAAAAATGAAATTAAAACCTCCTTAGGAAAGCTTATACTTTAACCGGCTAGACTCTATTAGAAGCGAATTACAAGTACCACGCTAAATAGTTATGGCTTACCCAATAGATCAAATATCTCACTGAAGAGCAAGTGCCTATGACGTAGATTCTCACGGCTGAATATTCATTGGACAAAAGGCGCCCACAATTAATTTCCTCTAGTATTTATTACAGACAACGAGGCCAGATATGTCATCGCTGGCGTTCCTCTTCCGTCCAATGAAATTCCTACAAAATTAAACAACCGTGCCTACGCCAATAGATTTGAAAACAACGCGCAGACCGCGTGTCTAAAAAAAAAATGCGTCACGTTACGCGACGACCGCGATTCTTTTTAACAAAGAAAAATGAGATTCCCTGATCTCGATTCTCTAGCGAAAAGAACTGGTGAAAATCTAATATAACTCCCCTGTAATTCCTATTAAAACCGCAATTATTAGACCTACAGAAAAAGACCAAACTCTATATATTACAAAGAGAATAAACATGGCAATCACATATAGTTACAAAGGGAAGAAGACTGGTGCAAACTCAAATAGAAGAACGGAATCGGGCCTGTTGAAAAATAAAACCACAGTACTGCATCACAGTTTCATTAATAAAAGTGGGACCCCTGTCATCAAGAGTTTTTCGGTGACTGCGGAACGTGTGTGAAAGTAAGCCAGAGAGAGTGACGACAACATTACACACGAATTCTTATTCTCCTTCACACATCGTCTTCGCACCGTCACATAACCATAAACACAAACTATCGTTTTTCTTTAAAAAGTCACTATTTTGGAGTTAGAACAAACAAGCACTCATGGCGCGGAGCTGTCACGATGTAGTCGATTTGATGGTATTGTATGATGGTGATATTACTACGTGTGATGCATGAGGTCAGCTGTGAAGGCTCCTGAGATAAAATGTAGCTGTGAATTGTCAGAAGACCCTTCTTGTTACTACTACGACCTCACACCTATCTTTTTTTACTAATGAATGTGGCTACGTTAAATGTCTAGGGTAATGATATGTAATGTGTTGTGGTAGTTTACATACACACACACAGATATTTACTAAGTCTAATAATATTAATAAATGTTATAATACACTGAACTAACTCAAGTGTGTAAAATTTGGATAGTAATTTTCTTACATTTATTTGTTCTGAACCAAGGTTTTATTTTGGCCAGAACATATGAAAGGTTTATCAATTATGAAAGAAATGCAAAATATTACATAATAAATGCAAGGTGTGTACATATATATGTTACTAGACTAGTTAATATTATTATTGTTTACAGTATTAATCTGTGTGGGAGAACAGTTAATGGATGTGCTGTTGGGGTGGCCTCATCACTCCCTGTCTATGGCGATTACACCTTGTCCAGTTAATTGATGGAATTTTTATGGGTGTGTTAGGAAATAAGTTGAGTTGGTGAACTCTCAGCAGACCAGGCGCTCACGTAACTTGAAGGTGTAGCTCTGGTGCTGAGATCTGGTGGCCCCACCTCTCCGTGCTTGGGGGCAATATCAGAAGTCTGGTGGCCCCACCTCTCCGTGCTTGGGGGCAATATCAGAAATATGGTGGCCCCACCTCTCCGTGCTTGGGGGCTATAATAGGCTGCTCTGACCAAATATTACTGCACGGGTCCACTCTGGTAAAATTCAACAGCTCATTTGACACCGCATTGGTGCCAACTGAAACTCACAGCTCAGAAATATGAATATAGAACACAGTTAAATAAATGCTAGCAAAACTCAGCTGAGCTGCTGGCCTTATGATGGCGTCCCTCTAAATACTTCAATAGCTTCTGGGAATTACACCACTTAATAATTCACTGTGTCTACCAAGGACAGCTAATACTGAATGGCACAAAATGCGCGTCTGAGCGCCGATAATATCTTCATCTAGGGCCAATCACTGCCTTTTCTTTTTTCAAATTCAAATATCCTACCAAAAGTCATTTCAGTCAGACCTCAGTCAAGTATGCCTTATTGTCTGTTGGTCCGTCCGTCTCTACTTGCGTTTCACAAAAAAACACACTTGTTTTTTGAACCAACCCTGCCTTCCCCTACACAATTTCGCCTTTAAAGTTATTTTTAGCCACAATTCACCATCCCACCCCGTTTCCCCGTCTCTCTTCATTCCACTAGATTTTAGCACTTGCGTCTTCAAGGCCACAATTTTTTTAAAATTAGTGACATGTTTTATCTCAATGCAGACGTTCGCTGATATGAACAACACAGTCTTTTGTCAATATCTTTCGTATTATCTGTCCGTCTGTATAAATGAAAGCATATTATTTCACTGCTCAAGATGGGCCATCCGGCCAGCTAGGTTTTATATTCCTAACATTATTATTAAGAAAAGTTACTTTTCAAATATTTTCTAGAATTTTCTGGAACGCGCTCATCACTGCATTCAAATAAACGGGCTAAGTTATAGCAAAAGCGTCCAATAAATGACTGTGTCGTATAATATCCAAGGTCCCTTTTGTCGATTTCTTTACTTTATGTCAACTTGGGGACGTGACTTTTTCCTCCTTTCCCCACCACTTGCGCCTTTTAGCATTGTTGTTTCAAGCACGCGTTCAGTCAGATTTTCCTTTTGATCTCCGTTCCGTTTTGCCTTCAAGTCTAACAATTTAATTTCCATGGCGGGTGATGACCCGCGGCGTGGGCGATCATGTATTCTAGCAGCTTACGCATTAATTTTTATCCCTACGTTGTATAATTGGAGATATTTTAACGTTGTAGCATTGTTAATTTTGTGACACACGAGGACATGGATGCGGTGTTCAGCTAGACCAGGGTTTCTCAATGAGCAGCCCCGTATGACAGTGCGCAGTAAAACCGTGTTCACTCTTGCACACACCATTTCTTTAGCATCTTGTAGAGTAGAAATTTGTGATAAGCTTTTAGACCTACTTGGTTAAGGTTAAAAAAAAATTTAATTAAAAAACAAAAAAGAAAAACTGAAGTTTCTTCACCCTACACTACTGACTTGCATTGAAGTTAGTTCGTTTGTGGGGAATGTCGCGAGGTGGTTAATTAAGAGTATGTCTGTGTTAAGACAAGTCTGATAGAGATACATGATAGGAGATAGAGATAGAGTCACGAATGTGAATAGAGAGTGAAATATGACCTTCAAGAGAGAAGAAGTTATGCCTATGTATTTAATCTCTCAATTTCCCGCCACACTCACAACATTTGTTAAAGTGTTATACAAACACTCTTCCTCCCCGAAATATAATAATAATTTCAGTAAGGACAGGACAGGTTAACATTCAACTAACAGCTGAAACAAGAAGTAAATTCTGACCGCTTAGAACATATACAAAGGTGAATAATAGTAATCTAAGTGAACAACACAGTAATTCTAACTAGCAGGGGCAAACCCCAGTCTTCAGAAAAAGGACGGTTGCCTCTGTTTCGTTAACTAACTTCAGAGGGCATACACCTCTTTATTTGGAAAAATCACCAGCTGAATATTCTTGCGTCTATCTAACTAATACCAGTCTAGCTTGAGCTAATTAATTCCTCGAAAATGGAAGTTCTCTTCCGTTACTGCTGTCGATTTAACTATGCCGTGGATATCTTAACACAATAATATAAAAAAATCCAAGGGGCAATTATGTGCACAGTTACTGTGGTTCTATACTCTCACTCTCGTGGTATCTGCAGCGAAGACGTTATACGGCCAGTGGCATTTGGCTCGAGTTATCCGGCAAAAACTTGGCTACAGCATGAGTTAAGGATGTCAGAGATGTATCAAAATAGTAAATCCAGAAGACCAGTCTAACCTGGCTGAAAAAAGTGGGATGGGTCTAGTGTGTGACGCGCAACCCGTGTGCTAAGGGGATGCATTGTGTGATCTCTAACAGGTACAACAAGGGATATTGAACTCTGAAATCATGGGATCATGAGCAGGAATAGGTATCCAGCAAAGCAAAACCCAAGCTGGGGATACAGGAAGAGGATCCAAGAAAATTCATATCCAACAAAACTTGGGTCCAACAAACAAACTGGTATCCACTAAATCTGGTATCCTACATGAACATGAATTAGGGTTTTACATAGAAATAGTCACCATAGGCATTCAGACACGCATCCCACTGCTTGGGTAGACGGCGGATGCCGTCCGAGAAAAATGACTTTGGTTGCTTATTGAACCATTTGGTCACCGAGGCCCTGACGTCTGCATCGGAGTCGAATCGTTGTCCCTTTAGAGATTTTTTTTAAGAGTCAGAACAAATGAAAGTCACATGGTGACAGATCGGGGCTGTAGGCTGGGTGTGGCAGAACTTCCCACCTTTTCCTTGCTAATGCTTCCTGCACAATGTTCGCAACATGTGGACGAGCATTGTCGTGCAACAGAATCACACCACGCGAAAGCATGCCGGGTCGTTTATTCTTGATGGCTGTATGCATGTTGTCTAGTGTGTCTTTGTAGCGGATGGCATTGATGTTCACGCCAGGCTCTTTAAAGTCTACCAATAGAAGCCCTTCATGGTCAAAAAAATGCGGTCAGCATAACCTTACCGGCGGAAATCTGTGACTTGAATTTTTTGTGTTTTGGTGATCCGGGATGTTTCCATTGCATGCTCGCTGATTTGCTGCACGGCTCAAAGTGGTGGCACCACGACTCATCGCCTGCCACTATGCGCAACAGAAATGCACCACACTCCTCTTCGTAACGCAGCAGATGGTTCAAACTCCACCCCATGCGTTCTTCCTTATGATGATTGGTCAGCATCCGTGGGACCCATTGTGAACACACCTTTCGATACTTCAGTTTCTTCCTAACCACCATTTGAACTGTCCCAAGAGACACAGCGAATTCCTCTGCTAGCGAACGTAAGCTCCGACGACGGTCCACCCGTATTGCTGCATCAATCTCGGCGATGGCTTCTTCTGTCGCAACAATATGCACCTGACCTGGCCGCGGAAGATCTTTCGTTAACTGACGTCCTTCTCGAAACATTCGTGCCCAGTATTTCACTGCAGTCTTAGACACACATTTGTCACCATACACTGCTTTCATTCGGCGATGAATGTCGACTGGTCGACATCCTTCGGCTGTTAGGTACTGAATCACCGCTCGCTGATCGACCTTGGACGGATTCCTTATCACACCGGCCATTATTTTAACGGTCTGCCGCACAACCAGTGAATACTAGGAGAATGAATACTTACACACTTGTACATTCGTATGTGCTTATTACGTCAAATGTGACGTCATCATGCTCCTCTTAAGAATGTCCACTTGGCGCAGCACGGTCGGGTTTCATTTGAACACGCCTCGTATATATATATATATATATATATATATATATATATATATATTATATATATATATATATATATATATATATATATATATATATATATATATATATATATATATATATATATATATATATATATATATATATAAGTTTAGAAGAAGAAAACTCTTGGCAGCTATTTGCTAACTAAGTGTGTTTACCAATAAGTTAAGAATAATCCTTATAACAACGCATCTGGTATTAGGCTACTGCATCAATTCGACTCTGCAGGTTATAGATTTATCTGGAGGCTACAAGCCCCGAGAGATTTGTGAGTCTAGTATATATAGCCAGAATCTCTTACAAAATCGCGTCTCTAATTTCACACACCTGCATAGAGATCGGCGAAATTCCCCCGCGACAAAGGCCTAAAGAGGGACCCGAGAGTTCTTTCCCCTGCGACTCGAAATCAAAGTGATTACGCATAAAAAGGAAGAAGCAGAGACGCTTCCGATGTCATCCAACTCAAAGGGTTTACAGGACTCGAAGCGTCCGGTCACTTGAAAAGCAAAGCCTCTCGTTCGTGTCCGCTTTTCCTGACTCAAAAGACACGTAGGTCTCAGTCCTAACCAGGATGAAAGAGAGTTTAAAAGACGTCTCAAAATAGCCGACAGGAGCACGTGCAAGAGGGAGGGGTTCAGCCTGTGTAAATTAAGAATGACATGACTACACCAGGAATTATGCTCGTACTCATAGGTGCTTAAAATGAAGAACATGGAATGAGATAAAATCACCGGTAAGAGAGAGAGAGAGATGGTACTAACAGCTAGAAAGTGACAGATAATCCCATTCAATTCACAACGGGGAAGGGGAGGGGACCACACTGTCCACAGTGTATATTGGTGCATCTACAACAGTAGCTGTCGCTGGGGATGGCCTATGGAGTGTTATCAAGAAGGTCTCCAGAAATTGGCTCGTTAAGAAAGAAAGAGACATTTTCGAGACAAGGACAAGAAGAAGAGAATGTGAATGCCCTCCACTAGACAGTGTTTTCTAATAAATTATGTAAAGTGTTATATTTCCCCACGACCTTAGCTTCTGCCCTTAGATCTCGATAAAGAAAGAACCACTATTCTCATCTTAATGTAGAATTTTACCTATATGTAAACATTTAACACCGACAGCACGAGTGATACAGTAACGAACTAGATAATGATCAAAACGGTTATTGGGTTTATTAATTAAATATTTAAACATATAGGGTTAGTATAAATTAAAACGTGATGACGGTGAAAGGCAATTCACACACACACACACACACACACACACACACAGATGATGTGACGTTATTGGTCGCTCCTCTTTTCGTATTCTCTCTCTCCCCCTCTCTCTCCGATTGTTTGCTTATTTCTCATTTTCGGAGCACAGAAATACGTGCCCAGTCACTTGTTTACACTTCTTCCTGTAATAGTTCGTTATGTCTGTTTACATGATCATCCGTGTTTGGAGAGTAGACAGGTGATGTAATATTGACCGACAGTCATATTGGTAAAATTCTCGTGTACCAGACATTGGTGCGTCGGATTAACACGAAGATCGCCCTGCGAACTTGGTTGTCGCTGAAATGGCTAAAGTAACTTTCTAATTTCTCTCGTGGAGAGAACACAACCCAGATGGTCACACGATGAATGTTTGTTTGCACAGGTACAGGGCAGTAAATTATCCAGGCGGTGACCTATTACAGGCACGCACCTGAAAGACGGAATGTTGTAATAAGTTTCCGGGAAGACATTATTTGTGATAATGTAGGAGGTCGGGAGTGTAAACAGAACCAATAATCGACGGAAAAAACAATTCTTTATATGGAAAGTGACTTTTAAAAACCACGTAGAATTTTCCTATGAGGAAATTGTTGGGATAAACCCCATCATAACACGCATGATTGAATACAATTGTCTGGGCAGTTCTAGATGTTATAAACAACACTTCCGATTGGAGCCTGGTCAAATAGTAACAACAACGTGCGAGGGACGAAAGTTGTAATATAATCTGACACTTTCACCGGTTTAGAGCACTGTGAAATTCACCTCGTCAAGAAGACAGCCAGCTAGCCAGAGTAAGGAGTAGGATCAGAATTCCATTTATCGGACCGGACCTTGTTTGAGCATCTTGTGGACTTATATCCCAGGAAAACTCTACCTATATTAACACGGAAAGCCGGAATCCTAGGAATCTGAACACAAAGTCAGAATGTGAGCCTAGTGTAAAGTAATACCCCAGACCGCGCGTAAGAGGCATCTTAAACAAGCTGCCTTAACTATTTCTCTGAGCCAGGAGTTAGTATTCCCACAGAGATTTTGGGGTGAGTTGTACATTTTTACATTCTATATTTTGCATTTATTAACTTGTGAAAATAACTAGTGGATGTCTAAGTCATATGAGGCTCTCATCCGCAGCATATGGAATGAGGGTTTCATGAACCACCACTGCAAGAGCTGGTGACTGCTTTATGCAGGTTTCTATGAGAGAACCAAAAGCAGAGGTAGCTCCAAGATCCATATGGAGCAGGGAGTGGATGATGACAGAACTGATGTACATACTTATTATATTATTCACCTTTTCAACCAGTGCAAATGTAAAGATATTCAATATAAATGTAATTAATGTTTTGCGCTCACTGGGATTAATATTAATGCTCAGAGAGGGTAAAGTTCTGAGGTAGATGGGATGGTGGAATGAAAAGGGGGGCACATGATTGTGTGTCAGGAAACCCAATACTCAGTAAGGTATTTGTTTCACTTCTTTCATGATACTAGTCAGTGGTACCAATTAAGGGTGCTATCTCTAGAACAAAGTAGCAAAGTGTGTGGTATGTGGTCTGCTGTCAACGCTAGAAACCATCATCAGACGGGTCTTGAAGATGCTGGATCAGCTTCGTGATTACTCCCTGATATTTCTTGGAACATGTCACAACCGTCAGACTTGACCAGTGACGAGAGTGAATCAGTCCATAACCTGCAAAGAACCAAACATCGGCTGAAGCAAAAACCAAGAAACTTACTGGCAGATAAGTACAAACTTAAAAGCTGCCAAGTGAACTTTCAGAATATTCCCTCAATATCCATAACATCACCCTGTGATGATTACCTTTTTTTTAAAGAATTATTAATTGCACACTGTTAAATATAATCGATTATTAAATTTGTTATTTGTATAAATACAAATTTATAGTTGATTTAATCCTTTTGAGTGTACTGTACCCGTATGTCTCAGACACCTTAAATACATTTAAAACAGAGCTACTAAATTAAGATTTCACTGAATTAAATCAGTTGGGGGTTCGAATGAACTAAATCATACAATATATCTCTTCACAAAAGTTGTCTGGCAGATAATAAGTTAACTGTGCTAAGACACATTCAGCATTGTTCTTGATTTCTGAATATCTTGTCAAGACACCCTCAAGGTAAAAGTATCATCATCCTTCTATTTGCATATCTGTCAAGAGTAATCTTGTACATAGGTGGATACCTTTGAAAACCCACATTAGATACTCTAGGTTTTGGCCATTGCTGGACCATCACTGCAGAGCAGAGGGAGTAAAACCCGTGACAATGTGATGTAAGAATATAGTTTGTTAAATATGAGAGTGAACCTACGTGAATAGTGAAATGATGATGTGATATTTTAAGTGTTACAACACTGATGTCCAATCTACACTGTCTATGTGTCTCGCAATGCTCCTCCACTATATGATTATACACAGGTATGCATAGAATCTCCAATATAGGTGTATGGTATTTTGTGTAGGTTATCTCCAAGACGAGGGCGTACTGATGAAAACCTTTGTAATAAAAAGAACTTGGAAGATATACTGTCCTTCAGTATAAGAAAATCTCTGTCTAGCGTTGACCGTTGTCTCAGGAAAATGTCTGCTGTTTGATCTTGAAAAGGCACTGACTAGACTGGAGCTCTTCACTAAATGATCTTCTGGTAGCAAGTGAGTTTCGTGCTATGAAACTGGTCTGAGTGAATGTGCATCGTGCAAGATACGATGAAAGTAGATGAATTCACTTCATGAACTGACGTAGTGAGTAGCTGAATTTGATGATTTGAGCTTGACATCTTGGTGAATCAACTTTTGACTAAGTGATCTTGGTATGTAGACTCATAACATGTGAGTACGTCTCTTGAATCATAAGATACGTTTTTGAGTGAGTTGAACTTGATATAAATATGAGAATCAACTTGTGCATGCTTCAGGTTGACTCAGGCGGTAAGCTTTTGAGTGAGTTGAACTTGATATATGTATATGGAAACAACTTGTGAGCACTTGATAACACGTGAGTAAAATGCTGCGTCAACAACGTTTATAAATGGGGGCGAGACTTCCTTGTAACTTAGGAAGTGTAGGATGTCCTATCTTGTGAATTCTGCTTTCTGGGCGTAGGCTTTCCTAGCTTCTTTCCGGCTAGATGCCAAACACGTAGTGTGTAGACTCAGACTTCTGCTGGACTCCTTCTCCGTTTGCAAATTCTTTAAGAACACTATTGTCATGGCGCACTTTAGCCGTACGGTGAGCCGGCTCGTTCGGAAGACGAGCAAGTCGTTCGGAAGTCTCCGAAGGAAGGACGGAAGCAGACGAATAAGTGTGGTCATGTGACTAACTCAAATTTTGGCGCTAAGTGGATTTCGGCGTCATTCGTTTTTCGTCTGCCGCCTTGATCGGACGTATGGTTGCCAGCTTAGGGCTGTTCTTCACTGGCTGCATCAGCGAGATAGCGTCTGCCATTAGTTGGAGTCCTGGTGTAGTATGTTCTAGAGAGGTAGATTATTCTCTCGGTTGTTAGTTTGCAACAGTCCCAACTAAGATGGTTTGGCCATGTCTGCAGAATGGGAGAAGATCGGCTACCACGACAAGCATGGGAAACAAAGAGCCAAGGATCCAGACCCCGAGGACTACCCAGAGTCCGCTGGGAGGACAACATTAGACAATCTTTGAAGGACCGAGGACTAGAATGGAACCAGGCCAGGAGGAAGACAGCCGATAGAATAGTCTGGCGCTCTCTCTTCCAAACCTCTACACCTCACGGTAGAAGGGGAACGACTAAGTAAGTAAGTAAGTGTTAGTTTGCAAGTTGAGGCTTATGCCGTAAGTACGATGGGTATTATGAAGATTGTCAGTTTGACGTAGGTATATTCTTGCCACTCGTGTGAGTGGAGTTCACCGTAGCAGATAGGTTTCTGGTGGTACCAATTTATATATTGTATACTGACTTGCAGTGGTAGCGCTTATATTTATGCATTTCATTATGACCGTTTGTGGCCAATTTGTGGTGTTCCTAATAAAGGGATATTAGCTGTTTTGGAAGCCTTATTTTCTTGTGTCAACCATTGTTCGTGTGGTCCCGTAGTGCACACGAGACATTGTCTACCTTGTGTTAAATCCAGCACGGACAGTGGAAGAGCATAGTAGTGGGGCCTGTTATCTAACACCCCCCCCCCACACCCCCCCCACCCCCCATTTATATACTATAGCTCGTGACAACTATAAAATTAAACTCCACAGATATGAATCAAATATCCACACAGGAATGAAATATTAGAACAAGCTGTACACAGGCTATGAGAAAGCAAAGACTTATGCGCCGCGATGTTTAAAACTCAGTACTGCCGTTATGGCCAACATTTCGTTATATCCCTGGTTGCCCAAAGTGTCAGATGTCGTCGCCTGTTGGTCTGACTCCGCCTCCAATCTAATAACTAGGTGTCCATCTTGCATTATGATGCTGTGATGTACGCAATCAAAGCCAATCGCTAAAGTGGGTGTTCTCTCGCAACCAACTCTTCAATTTCGTGCTACGGGTTCGTTTTGTGAGACAAACGGTGGTTTTGGATTGGCCGTCCAATGCAGAAATCACACGCCCCCTCTGTTACAAAGCATTCTGTCGTTACTATTCTTTGTCTCATTGTCGTGATGCGGTTTCCTTAATCTCGATGGTCCTTATCTCGTTAGGTACTCGACATTTAAGAGGCTTAAACCTCTATCATCGTCTACCACCTATCACGAGCCCTTTGTCGCGACGTGCTATTGTATCGCAAGGTGGTGACCGTAATATTTTTAAATAGTGCATTAGGTATGAAATTACTTCTCTCTATTGCCAAGCCGGGCGTCTCGAAAAGTAAACAATACTCGTCTAATGTGGCCAGGTGCGTTTACAAAGATTATAACGAGGCTTTGTGGGTTCCGAAAGCCGAAAGATAATGCAAGGTGGTGTCGTGTGGTGAGTATTGGGGCAACTACGACAGTAGTTTTTGCCAGGAATAGCCTATGAGATAGTAAGTAGAAGGTCTCTAGAAATTGGCTCGTTAAGAAAGAATAAAGACCTATTCGAGATAGGGACAAGAAGACGGGAATGCGAATGCTTTCCACTGGACAGTGTGTTCTGATTAATTATGGAAAGAGTTCTGTTTCCCAACGACCTTAGCCTTAGATCCCGTAACAGAAAAAGCCCCCAACCCCCATCTGAGTGTAGAAATGTTCCTATATGTAAATATTTAAAACCGACAGCACGAGTGATACATTAACAAACTAGATAATGATCAAACGATTATTGGGTTTATTAATTAAATATCTACACATAAAGGGTTAGTAATGGTTATAACTTGATGATGGTAGAAGACGATTCACACAAAACACACAGATGAGATATTAATATTGTAGTTAATTAAGTAGTAGTTAATTACGAATGAGCTTGTGTAAAGCGAAATGATGATGATGTGATATGATACGAGTTACCAAAATGGTGAGTAATCTACACAGTCCATGTGTCTCTAAATGCTTCCCCCGGATAGGATGATTCACATGTATGCATAGAATATCCCAAGTTGTTATGTGTTATGTCGAGTGGGGTATCTCTAAGTCGAGGACGTACTGATGAAAACTGCTGTCGTACTGAGAACGTTGACGATATACAATCCTTCTCTGTGAGTATATCTCTGTAGCGTTCATCAACAGTTAACAGTTGTCGTATGAAAATGTCTGTTGTCTAATCTCCGGAGGGTACTGGCCAGACTGGATATCTTCATGATATGTAGACTCATTATCTAGAGTATGTAATCGTGATTCATAAAATATACTTTAGAGTCTGCTTCATAGAATGCACTTAAGAGTGTTTTGCACTTGGTATAAATATGAGTTTCAACTTGTTGAGCTCTTTAGCTTGACTTCAGATAGTACGCTTCCGATGGAGCTGAACTTGATATGAGTAATCAACTGTGAGCTTTAGCTTGACTCCTGTAGTAAGCTTTCGAGTGATTTGAACTTGTTATAACTATGTATTGAACTTGTGCGCATGTGATATATGTTGACGAAAAATGCTACGTCCACTGTTTTTATTGTGGGCGAGAGATATTCCTTTTTTACTGAGGAACGAAGAATGTCCTATGGTGAATTCTGCAAACCAAATTTCCGTTTTGATAACTTATTTCTGGTTAGACGTCAGACACGTAGCGTGTAGACTCGGAGTTCTGATGGGCTGAAGACACACACAAGTCTTCGTAAGTTTTCACACTTAATATATACTGATTGAGATAATCTAACTCCTCCCCTCAACCAATTACCAGGAGTGCATCTTGCAACCCAGACCTAGGATCTCTCATGTCTCCTGTCAGCCTAACCGTGGGTTGGGCAATTCGCCACCCCTTTCGTTCGCATGGCCTCTCAGTCTTGGTCAGACCGCCCGGTGTTTGCTGTTTGGTCGGCCAGAAAAACTCACTGGTCCGCTAACTGTCACAAAACTCGCTGTCCATTGTCGCCCTCATGTAAATGTTCTGTCATCCTTTGTAAGACAGATCTCTGTATGTTCGCTAACTAGTTCCTTTGTTGTGCAGGCTCCATCTGGAAACAAAGTGGGTGTTCCGCTGCACGGGTCTTTGATATCCCGCTCCTGGCGTCCATTGAATTGCGTGGCCATTGTATCGAGTGCGATGACCGTCGATTGTTTGCGCAGCGGTTCGCACTGAATAAAGTACCAGGTTGTGTCAGCAGCACGTCTAAACAATAGTCCAAGGTGGCATGTCTGACGATTATTTACACAGGGACTAGTTATCAAAGAATGTTTTATTAAGTCCAAGCTGGGGTTTCACACGATTAGGATAAACCCAGATGTGTTTAACAAGGTGGGGAAACTGAATCAAAAGACCACCGATGAAAGAACAAATGTGGTTCTTTAGATACCAGATGCGAGTAATCAAAAACGATGAAATAGCAAATGTGGGATGAAAGCACAATGTTTGAGAAAATAAAATAAGAAGGATGTAGGAAAATATTGAGCGATAAGGCTTTGGCGCTCGTTTATCACAGGTGGGGAAATAAATCAAAGGCGTGTTAATGTACACTTAAGTATAAGCCGTGATTAAGAAAGATTACTTTAACAATGATGAAAGAGCAAAGTTAGAGAGAAAATATAATGAAAAAGATGTTGGAAAAGATACAGAGTGAGAAATATAGTCTTGTCAATAAAAGAAGTATGGGCGCCGAGCTTGGCACGCGAGAGAGATCCGCCTGGGTTTTTTTTTTTTTAAACAAGTTAGGGCAGTGTTTATCTGTCTGCTCCCAGCTGGGTTATTTACGTCATCTCAATAATAGAAAGACAATACGGGTAAGGAGGAACTAAATCGAAGGCATCTTTTGAGAAAAAGACAGGCAGAATACTATAAAATGTAGAGCACCGTCATTTTGTGACAAGTGCTCAAAATAAGCTGTCTGTAGCAACAGGACAATTCTCAAGTAATTTATTATTTTTGTAGATGCTAAGATAGACTGCTCCTGATTGAACTTCTCCTCCACCAAGCAACATAGGTGTGTGGGCGAAAATGTCGCTTATATTCCACAGCGTTGTAAGACAACTTCGCTGACTTCCAATTTCGCCAGGGAGAGATCATAGACAGCCAGGAACACTGACTATCTGGGCCCAAATACAGGACAGGCCATAGAACTGGAAGTGAATTCTGAGATTAGAAGGGAGTAACTCCAGAGACAACACTTTGTGCCTTAAGTTCTAGGATCTTATTTCAAGTGCACTCAGACACCTAACCCACCCGAAGAGACGGCATCTTAAATCAGTTGCCCGATAATATTCGGACGTTTCCTGTGCAAAAAGTCTGTGTCCATCCGATATTGGAGTAAGTTGTGATGTGTAAATTTTATCATTTTATATTTACATTTTGACATTTATTATTTGACATTTATAAAGTGGCAAATGAGGCTGGTATCCTCATCACTACAAAAACGTGACACATGAACCACCACTGCAAGAGCGGGTAACTGCTTCGTGCGGGTTTTCTTACAAGAAACCAACAGAAGAGGTGGCTCCAGGCTCATTAGAGAGTAGGGAGTAGAGGATGATATCATGGTGTATATATTTCTTATACGAGCACTTTAGTAAATTGCATATGTGTTACATAACTGGTCGTTCTTTTTTTCTCATTCTCTCTCTCTCTCTCTCTCTCTCTCTCTCTCTCTCTCTCTCTCTCTCTCTCTCTCTCTCTCTCTCTCTGCCATTTTCTATTTATTTCTTCATTTTTTCACACATAGAATTGTGCCGCGCCACTCCTTACATTTTTTACCTCTGTTCATACTGCGATCATGTTATTTCACGGCTAATTGACCATCCATAAGGATTAATTATAATCATTATAATCGCTTAAGTTGTTGAACCAGATTCGTCTTCTTCTTCTTCCTCGTTCGTCCTGAAAAGGACGTTGATTGCGTTGTGCCCGTTTACAGCGAAGCTGCGATATTTGCGCCTTTCGGCCGACACATCCGACTTCCACACGGCATTTTTGGGACCGGGTTAACCTTCCCTCTTCGATCCCTACTCACTCAGCCAGACTGCAGTGATGCAGCCTGTTTCCAGGACCACCACTTGGAGGTGGAGTTGTGTCTTGGTCAGCTCTGGTTCGCTGACCCTGACGCAAGCAATCAAGCTATGGGTCGCTGACTGCATTCTCTAGTGTTGCGTCTTTGGGTCCCGTTGAACCAGATTGACCTCATACGGTAAACATGAAAGTAATTGTTGACTTTCTACGTAATTCTTTTCCGCCAGACACCCATGCGCGTCTGGGGACATTGTTCGCTACAAACGCGTTCAGACACTTTGGCGGAGAATACAAAAGGAAGATGAGATGTTGTCTGTTAAAAATGTTTGTATGCAGCGATATATCGCTGTCTCATCCTTCTGGGATCCGCGAAAGTACGTGTAATAATTGCATAAGCACTTCCATCCAGAAGCTTCTGTAATAATTATTACAGAGAAACCCGCCTGGGGAAACAAATTAGCGATGCACTATCTTAATGAGAGAGGTCAAAGTTCGGCAGCTAAAATACTTTGGCCACATAAAAAGGCATAACACCTTGCAGAAGACCATAACAGAAGGGAGAGTTGAAGGTAAACGTGCAAGGGGAAGACAGCGCTATAAGTGGGAAGATAACATCAAGAGATGGACGGGAAAGAGTCTATCAGAGTGTACCACCAAGACAAGAGACAGAAGACGTTGGAGATCCATTACAGCCAACCTCCGTTGTGGAGATGGCAACTGATGATGATGATGATCTTGCAGGTGAGGTTACAAATCTTATTTGAAAGGTTACCTAAGAGTAACGGAAGGAGAAATGCCATATATGAAGGGGGTCATGTGTTCAACTTTTAAAATTATATTTTAAAACACGAGGGTGAGGGTAATAACTAAAGCCCCGACCCACTTCATTTCTTGCTCGTGGATTGGTTCACACGAGAGCAAGAAATATACATTCGTTCTGACTGGAAGCCGGTCTGAAAACCAGATGGACGCGTGGACTGAAACATCAGTAGAAACTCGTCAATATTAATACGGAAACTGGATTCTACAGGACCACTTGTGGTGGATTTTGATGTTATGTAATGTTGTTGATATGTTTCCCTATTGTTCTGAATGAGGTCAACTGTGAAGGTCCCTGATTATAACAAATTTAGGGTTGAGTTATCAGGGGACCTTGCTGCTACCACCTTATGTGCTCAATCAGACCTATTCTTGACTAGTATGTATGATAGCTACGTCTATGTCTAGGGTTATGCCAGTGTGGTATGATGTTAACTTAACACTAACACACACGCACATAAACAAATAAAGTCTATGATCAAATGAACTAACACCTGGGTTAAATTTTTATATGTAAATATTTTCTATACAATTGTATTGGTCCTGAACCTAGTATTCTTCTGGTCAGGACTTTCAAAATTAAAAAGAACTCAAGGTATATACATAAAAGCAACCTTTTAACCCAAAGGGACAATTGTCCAAACCTATACTGTTAAAACATACTAATAGTGTTACTAAATTTTTAATATTACTGGTTTCTAGCACTGGATGGCTGTTTGGGATTCTTGAATCATCCCCAGTTCTTTAATACACCTTTCAATGTTTAATTCTTTGGGGAATATTTTTATTATGTTATACAAGGGTGCACTAGTCTTTGATGCTGATGAAAAGTCGTGTGCCAGATATTATACTTATCTGGCACAACTTGAACTGTCCGTATACTTTCTGTAAAACGATCACTTTGATACTGGCCCAAAAGTAACAGGGTGGACTCTGTAGACCCCTGTCACTACTGGAAATGAAAAGACTTCTCAACTGCTTTTCAAAGACATCTGGCACCGGGCTAGTGCCAGATAAAAACCCTGTAACAATGAAATAATGCCTCCTTGTTGATATCATACTTAAACTGTTATTTCTACAAATTATAATACATAAGAAATAAAGATCTGGGTCATATCTAATTGACCAACCCAGCGCATCCATTACAAAGTGTACCAGTGTTGTTCACATGTCTCTCCTCTCAGGGCGACCCTACATCTGCAATAATAATATTAATCTTTCTTTTCTTCCATACAATAGGATAGGTGAGCTGTGTCCATCTGGCCACCTAAGAAAACATTTTTATTTCACAAACATGTGCATTTTACAAAACTGGTAATGTGTTATAGCCTAAATCTACCTTTAGGCCCTGCATATATCTCAGCTATGGACCTAATTACTTACAGTCGTAATGGCAGTATCTCTCACTCACATTTTTAAACACAATATATATATATATTGGAAAGAATTCAAGACTAATCGACAAATAAGAGAAGACTCTAGGCAGAAATTACTGGAAAAGACATGTCATATATCGGTCATGTCCTACGAATGGGGTGGAATACACTACAGTATTGGGTTCTGAGGGTAAGAGGAAAAAAAAACCCTGTACCAAAAATAAACACTCAGAAGAAACACTTGGGCAAATAATTGCAAGAGCTAAGAGGTAGTGTTGCGTCACAACGAACAACTGGAACACTGGTTTTTCATTTTCTGCCTTATGCGCCGTGTTTGGTGCTTATTTCAAAGAATTTTTATTATATTTTATATATATATATATATATATATATATATATATATATATATATATATATATATATATATATATATATATATATATATATATATATATATATATATATATATATATATATATATATATATGAATAATTTCTGCTTACCATAAATTCAATGAATAAACACAGGTACGTTTATTAGCAGACTTCAGATGTCCTGCTGGCTGGACTGTGATGCCTTTTTTGGTTTACTTTATATATATTTAATTTAATAAGGCAAGTCACACTTCACAGAATTTCAAACGTCCTGTTCAATTGACTATATTATGACAAATGGCGTCGAGACTTTGAATTCTTCAATATTATAAAAGGCGTTGGCCAATGAGCGAACAACTACTTTTAAATTTGAAAATAAAAGCAAAAACAGACTTGATTTTTGGACATAACAAGTTTTCTACTCACTCATTCTTAGATTTCCCTGCTAAAATATATTTAGTGTTAAGCCATCCCATAATTTCTCTCCCCTTGTCTACCCCTCCTCCAACAGAATACATGCTTGCTTGTCTCATTTCCAACAACGCGTTCAAAATTTTTAAGCGTTAGTGAATGCAAAATGAATGCAAAACCGCCAGTCTGTCCGTTTGTCTGCACGAACAAATACAGTCTTTTGTCAATAACTTTCTTATCTACTGGGGGATTTTGTATTTTTAACCATATTATTTATCAGGAGAAGATAAGCCATCAAACTAACTAAGTTTTATGATCCTAAACCCATTAATAAAGAATTCCATATTTTTTCCAGAGTTAGTTTCAATTTCCACTATCATATAAATTACGCCATCTTTTCTCCTCTCCCGCGTTGTCCAAAACTGAAACTACTAGTCTGTTACGTCATAAAATGGACTCTTTTGCAGCGAAAGCGCTGTCTGTGTGTTTATATATTTTCTCAGTGTGCCTATAGTCCGAAAAAGTATTGGGTTTACTATTTCTATTTCTACTCATATTATTTTAACTTTTGTACTTATAATTAATAATTTTATTGCTGTATCAATGTACTTTATCACACATCTCCCCACTTAAGAACATGCCTGATGCAAGTTCCAAAACTAGTGATACACATAGATAAAATAAACTCCTTACGCCTGACGAATACTCTGATTTGGATCACAGGGATGCCTACTGAGGAAATCTGCACCCACGTTCTGTGACCCCGGAATGTATTCAATAGTGAATGAATATGGCTGTAGGAGTAACGACCATCGTAATAAACGAGCATTTTCATGCTTTGCATGTGATAAGAATACGAGGGGCTGATGATCCGTCTGGACCACGAATGTTCTTCCATATAGATAGATCTGGAACTTACGTATCGCCCAGATTAAAGCTAGACATTCTTTTTCGCTTGTTGAATAGTTTTGCTCCGCTTTGTTCAACTTGCGGCTAGCATAAGCGACTGGGTTCAGCTCCTCGTCTGGTGACGATTACCTTTGCAACAAAGTAGCCCCCAGGCCTACATTGCTTGCGTCACTTCTCACCACAAATTCCTGACTCAAATCAGGTAATTTCAAAATTGGCTAGCTTGTAAGTTTTTCCTTTAACTCTTGGTATGCTAATTCACACTGGGCTGACCAAACAATTCTATCAGGATTTCCCTTGCGAGTTAAATCCGTCAGAGGAGCACATATAGAGTTACAATTTTTGATATATTTCTGATAGAATCCACACGACACGAAAGATCTCACATCTTTCTTGGTTTGTGGCCTCGGTGCTCTCTGTAATTTCTCGAGGTTCTTGGGGTCAGGGGTCATGTTACCCTGATATACAATATGTCCCAAGAACTCCAACTCTCTACAACCAATACAACATTTTGTTGGTCTAGCCGTCAAATTAGCCTCTCTCAGTCTATCAAACAGCATAGTCAAAGAGTTAATGTGTTCCTCAAATGTTTCCGTAGCAATGAGGATATCATCCATAAAATTTGTGATGCATGGTTTATCCAGGGGATCCAACAATTTTCGCATCATCCTAGAAAACACACTCGGAGCATTTTTCAACCCAAACGGCAACATGTTGAATTCATAATGTCCTTCCGAAGTGCTAAACGCTAAATAAGGTCGGACCTCAGGCTTTACTGGAATCTGATAATAGCCTTTGCTCAGATCCACCTTCGAAAAATATTTTGCCTTGTTTAGCCTGGCAAATAATTGATTTGTGTCAGGTGATGGATCCACCTGATTCTCTGTGACAGCATTCAGTTTCCTGTAATCTATACACAGACGATGTTCCCCAGAGGGTTTCCTCAGCAAAACCACACTAGAGCTATACGGAGATTAGCTATGAGAAATAATACCTTCTTTCAATAGGTACTCAATCTCCTCTTTCAAAGCTTTCTCCTTGGGAAACGGGATAGTGTAGGCTCTCATACAGATCGGTGTTGGGTCTACTAGTTTTATATCATATTCCAACAAATTCGTGTGCCCCGGTTTGTCCGTTAACACGTCCGTATGATCAGTCAGAACCTTTTGAACCTATTCCCTCTGTTTTTTCGTCAAGTGTTTACTGACTTTTACATATGCAAGGGTCTCACATGTTTTTAGGGGGTACTCATGAGAGGTGAGTGGTTCATTTTTCATCCCCGTTGCTATCGACAAGGACATTAAGTGTCTTCCTTCCTGGATTTCCCTGTCCAGATACTTCTTTAGAAGGTTCACATGATATATTTTCTCTTTCCCCTTCTTGTCGATTTTATAATTTGTTCTAGACACCTTCTCTAGAACAGTATATGGACCTTGCCATCCAATTTGTAATTTGTTATTGCTGCCGGGTAGTAGAAGAAGCACCTTCTCTCCCACAAATAGTTCTCTATCCTTAGCTTTCTTATTAAAATAAGCAGCATGTTTTTTCCTGGCTTGTCTGAGATTATCATTTGCAAGTTTCCAGCTAGTTTTAAGACTAGTGGTCAGCTCGTTCACATATTGATATGATGAGGTAACAGACTCTTCTGCCTTCTCATCTGTCCATGTCCTCAACAAAGTTACATATGGACCTTTAATTTTGCTGACTTATTTTCCATGGCACCTGTATGGTCCCTGACATTGGAAGCCTTATTGGACGTTTCTTCCTTGTATCATCACTCACAAATCGTCCACTGCCAATTCTTTTCCGGGGTTTGTCTCCCCACTTTAATTTCATTGTGAGAGATCTTCTCTCTCTTTTATTTTCCTCCAGTTCACATAATTCCGACCGAGGGATTGTCGGCTTATTCTGGGGTAAAACCACTTTTTGTACTCGACACAGAGTTGCCATTCTAACACATTCAAGTGAAGACTGTGTGTGAAAAGGGGGTTCCCATTCCACTTTGTCTACATTATTAAATTTATTTTTATTTTCAGGCTTAAGTTTGCCCCGTGGCGTTTCTAGGTCCCGATTATTATTTTCCCCACTTGGGGTTGTTACCTCATGAAATATGCCGCAGGCTTCTACAAAATTCTCAATAACTATCTTTACGTCTGGCCAATAATATTTTTGAGAAACCTTTTGGCAGATGGTACCTACTTTCTCGTGGTCCCCATCTTTTCCAACATGTAAGCTCCTTATTACAGCTGCCCTATATGCCTTGGGAAGTACCAACTGTCCGTGACCATTGGATCCAGTTCCGGTCTTCCTATATAACAATTTGTTCTTCATATAATAGTCCCCTTTGCTTGGAGGTGTGTGGCATTTAGGTAATTTTTTAAAGCAAGGATTGAGGGTCCTATCCTCAGCCTGTACCTTCCTCATCTCCTCTGGATGAGTATTTATTGGTTCATCTTCTTCCTTTCTGGATTGTGATCGGGTCTGGACTGCTGCCAAGACCACAGGTCTCTTGGGATTCCCCAAGAAGACATAACGACACCCCAATATCAGAGGGTAGATGGGTGCGTCGACCACTGCTGCTCTGATTACTCCTTCCACATAGCGAGTTTTCACCGTTATCCTGACAATGGGAAGGGTCATAAGTGGTATGTCCTTGGTCGCCTGTGGCGTGAGGTTTTATTTGGCTCTTGGATCAGTATAGTACTGACAATTACAAAAATAGAATTTCTGCAGAAAATGGTGAAGTCCCAGTGTCTGAGAGAACTACTGGTATCACAAATTAGTTACGGCTGTGAATGATCTGATCTCGAAAAATTAGTAGAGAGGAGACCGACATAACTTGCCACCTCCGCTGTGTAACTAACTGTGATATTAAGACAAGGAAACAGATTTTACTTAACAATGATAGAATTGACAAGTCTTCAAATATAATTTCCTTATTATTTATTTAGTATATACACTATCTACTCTTGTGCTGAAGGGTGAATGTTGAAAAATGGAATGTAATGGATTTGTAAGTTTACATATGATTTACAAATATTTATATTTATTTAGATATATAAATATATTACAACAAGTTTTCCAATTACAGGAACAAAATTTATATCAGCTGTGCTGTTATTCAATTATAGTACATGTATCAGCTGTGCTGTTAATTACGTCTATAAAATTTATTAGCTGTGCTGTTTATCTTGTCTCTTTCTACGCTAAATCACTTTCTCGTCACTGACACTAACTTTTGCTCACAATGCTGACAGAAATGGTACTAAAGTGTACTCATCTCTCTAAGGTCTGTTCTTCTTTGTTTGGTTCACACAACAACGGCTGAGGATCGTTCCTTTAGCCCACCCAAGACTGAGGGGGACCAAAGATGTAGATGCTGTGCAATCTCTATGCTCCTGCGGAGTTCCAGGCAGCTGGATTGACGACCCACGATCTCAGTTTTGATGACACGAATAAAACCTGTAACAACGAAAAATAGGGGCTAATTTCTGTCTTCGAGCCCACCTATTTCTAGTGTGGGTAAAATGAGCGTTAATCAGGTGTCTGCATGTAGGATGAATGACAACATGGCTCAGTATGATTTAGCAATAGCGAGACAAGACAGGTGTCTACTTGCAAAACATTCTTTCTGACAAATTAATACATGGATACATCAAATAATATGAATTCAATACTTGAATACATCCAATAATATAAATTCAATACATGAATACATTCAATACATGAATACATCCCATAATATAAATTCAATACATGAATACATCCAATAATATGTACACCTGTGGTAAAGTGGGATGTTATAAATTTTTATAGGGGACTTAGTGTACTGACTGAGATCAGCTGTGAAGGTATCTGTATCTAATAGGTGTAGTGTTTTACAGATAACCTTACTTGCTACCACATTATGCCTCAGTCAGAATTATTCTGGAATATTGTGATGACTACGTTAAATGTCTAGGGTATGTATATGATGAAGTGTAAGTCACAACAACAACAGACAGATAAACAATTTAATTTATTCCACCACACTTGACAACACTGTGACACACACACATGTAACATTCTATAAGACTATCTTAAATGAGTCACTGGTAAATTTTCAAATATCAATATGTATTAAGCACTTTCATTAATATATATGTGTCCTGATTCAACTACAAAGTGAACCAGGAATCACAATCAATTTTAATTACAATTTATATGTACAGGATTTATCAATATGAATCTTGTAGTGACATATTTTATTAATATTATCATATGTGTGTCAGTTGTGTAGTAGTAATATGAGGTAATACTGGTTTTGTTTTTTCTTCAAGCTATGTTGTTATTTGTCATCATGACTTCAAGTGTTTGTTTATCTTGTAAGTAGTATGGGGAAAAGTTCACAGTCCCTATCAATTTAAACACTGTATTTTCCCTCTGGTTTATTATAAAGTCAGATTTTGAGGGGGGGGGGGGGGCATAATGTTGAGCTCCACTGGCCACATAGGCTTATCTTTCGTGATGGCGGCAGGAAAAGACTCCTCTGCTCAATAGCCTCCCTGTTTTCTGGAGACACCTCACTGGTCACTATCTGGACCCAGGAGTATGCTGTCAGCCTCTAGGTTCAGCAAAGCTCCGACCAGGTGCTGCTCAATAACTTTAGGACCACGGTCCCTGAAACAAGAAGGTTGTACCTCCTACTTCATAACTAGTTTATAATCTATTTACAGATTGAACACATTACATAACAAACACTGAGTTCAGAGCGGTAGGCCAACTGTCAGCTTCATCTGAAATAATTTACACCAGTATATTCCTCCCTAATGGTTACTACGCCTCTGCAATTCCAGCATTATTTCTTTCTAGTCCATAAGATAGGTGTCAGTGTACTGTTTGGCAATTCCAGGCAGTTTTACTTTCCTCCGACACCTTCTGTTCAGGTTGGAGCACTATATAGGCTTTACCTCACGTTCGCTACTGAACTACACATATATATATACAGACATAAATTATCAATTTACATTCAATTTTCATTAAAAAGATGTCAAATATTTCAAGCTTACCACAATTCATGGAAATAACACAGAATTACATTGACTGGCAATGAATATAGCACAATTTCGATCTGCCGATGTCCCAGGCTTTTATTTAGAAAAATATGCACTGGCGCTCAACGCACTTGTTCTGTAGTAAGTTTATTTGAACATGTGGTGGTGACCTGACGCCTCTGATTGACTATATTCGCGGGTCTAACCAATCGTGCCATGTTTACCCAATCGTTTGAAAAAAAGTACTCCTACTCCCGTTTCCCCTGACAACAAAAGATAGTATTTATAGCCCGACTAATCGTGTTTAGCCTTACATTTATTGCGCTCCAATCAAATCGGATTTAACATGGAGACCCATTTCCCGTACAATGGTGGTGTGAAAATCTGCCACTGAGCGATTCTGATTTTGGTGTTGTCTGACATCCCTCACTATTTCTTTTGGCTATAATTTGGTAATTCCTAGACTATTTGCGTAACGTTTAACATATTCTTTGTCAGCAAGTCCTAAGGAACCCAAATATATAAATTTAATGGGGCTAAGGGGCTGCGTTCAAAATATGCATTTTCTACTACCTCCTGTTCACTTCGAATACGATGTGGTGTCTGGGTACTGTAATGTTTTCAAACGTAAACCAGTATAATGTCATATTTCCTAATAAGAATTTTCAGGTTTTTAAAAACTAACTCTCGTATGGGTAGTGTTGTTTATCACTGTCGATTTGAAAAAAAGCTAGTGCTTGTGGCCTTACACGCGTGATGGTAGTAATTGTATAGCGAGACGCGTGTTTAGTGTTGCATGCGTTCCTGCTTTCAGCCTCTCCCTTTCTTTCTATCTTTAGTCCATCTGTCTTTCGTTTTTTTGGTAACGTAGTGTATAAAATGACATGAATGGAATTTTAAATCTAGGTCATCTTGCGTATCTCAAGGTTTTTCTTAGAAATGGAGTACACATTTTATTGTGTTGGGGAAACGCGTGTATGCTGCAGAAGGCTTTTACTATCAACGTGAAACGTTACAATTTGCAGACGAAGTAGAAAACAAGGGGGATTTCGAGTACAGTCATTGTGACAGCACTGTTTTTTACCATTCTTCTTTCCTTTTATTGAAGTTATTTGTTAGGCTTTACATTTACTTTTTAATTTATATATGTGGATTAGAATTTCTCACGACAAATCCTCCCCACTTAAAACAGACGTTATATGTCAGTCTATAATTCTATATACACATAGAGAAATTTATTATTATTCCTGGGGTTTAGGGTGATTTTCATCACACGGATGGCGGCTTAAAAAATCCGCTCCCAGATTTGTTTTTCCACTTATATACTCTATGCTAAACTCAAATGGCTGCATCAATAAAGACCAACGGAGTAATCTAGAATTCTCATGTCTAGCCTGTGCTAGAAACGACAAAGGTTTGTGATCCGTTTGCAACTTAAATGCCTTCCCATATAGATAAATATTGAATTTCTTTATCGCCCATATTACTGCAAGACATTCTTTTTCGCTAGTTGAGTAGTTGGTTTCAGCTTTATTCAACTTTCTGCTAGCATATGCAACTGGGCTTAATTCCCCATGGAGCCGCGGTAGCATAGTGGTTAGTGCACTGGCTTCCTAGCGCAGTGGTCTATGGTTCGATCCCCGGATGAGGCGGGAATTTTTTAGGCCACAAACGGCTCCTGGGTCGACCCAGCCCCAAATGGGTACCAGAGCAACTCTGGGAAGGTTAAGGCGGCCGGCGTGATGCCGACCACATCACCCCTAGTGTGCCGACGGTCAAGATAATATGGGCCTAACACCATATTCCCAATATGCCTCAATGGGCGTGTAACGGGTTCCTTTACCTTTACCTTAATTCCCCATCCAATGCATCTGATCTCTGTAGCAGAGTTGCACCTAACCCAATATTACTGGCATCAGTCCTTACTATGAATTCTTGACTTAAGTCAGGTAATTTCAAAATAGGTTTACTTGTGAGCTTTTCCTTCAATTCTTGGTAAGCCATTTCACATTGTGGTGTCCATGTAATTCGATCTGGATGTCCTTTACGTGTCAAATCAGTTAACGGTGCACATATGGAATTAAAGTTTTTGATATACTTCTGGTAGAAACCACATAATGAGACAAAGGATCTCACGTCCTTCTTGGTCTGTGGTCTCGGGGCTTTCTTTAGTTTCTCTAAATTCTTTGGGTCAGGGGTCATGTTTCCCTGATAAACTGTGTGTCCCAAGAATTCTAATTCTTTACACCCAACGCAACATTTGGTTGGTCGGGCTGTTAAATTCGCTTCCTTAAGTCGATTAAACAGCATGTTCAGAGAGTCAATGTGCTCCTCAAATGTTTCTGTTGCTATAAGGATATCATCCATGAAATTTGTGATGCATGGGTTATTCAGAGGGTCCAATAATTTTCTCATCATTCTAGAGAAAACACTAGGCGCATTCTTCAATCCAAATGGCAATCTATTAAACTCATAGTGTCCTTCTGAGGTACTAAAAGATAGGTATGGTCTAACCTCAGGCTTTACTGGAATCTGATAGTATCCTTTACTCAGATCCACTTTTGAGAAATATTTAGCTTTATTTAGTCTGGCAAACAACTGATTTGTATCCGGCAATGGATCCACCTGTCCTTCTGTAATAGCATTCAGTCTCCTGTAATCTATACAGAGTCTATGTTCTCCAGAGGGTTTTCTTAAGAGTACAACACCGGAACTATATGAAGATTCACTGTGCGAAATAATTCCTTCCTTCAACAAATAGTCTATCTCTTCCTTCAAAGCTTTCTCCTTAGCAAAAGGAATCGAATATGGTTTCATACAGACAGGTGTGGGGTCTATCAGTTTCATATCATATTCCAATAAGTTTGTATGCCCAGGTCGGTCTGTTAACACCTCTGCATGATTATCTAGAACCTGTTGCACTCTCTCTTTCTGAGTTTTCGTTAAATGTGTACTGATTTTCACCTGTGCCGCTGTCTCACAGGGGTGTAATGGATATTCAAATGATGAAAGTGGTTCCTTTTTCATCTCCATGGCAATGGACAAGGTCAACAAGTGTGTCTCTTCCTGATGTTCTCTTTCCAAATATTTCTTCAGGAGATTCACATGATAGATTTTTTCTTTCCCCTTCTTATCTATCTTATAATTGGTTCTAGACACCTTCTCTAGAACTGTATATGGACCTTGCCATCCAATTTGTAACTTATTCTGACTACCGGGTAGAAGAAGTAGTACCTTCTCTCCCACAGCCAAATCTCTGTCTTTAGCTTTTCTGTTATAATAGGCAGCATGTTTCTTCCTGGCTTGTTTCAAATTTTCATTGGCAAGTTTCCAGCCAGTTTTTAAACGAGTGGTCAGCTCATTCACATATTGGTATGAGGATGTAATATTTTCCTCTGCTTTTTCATCAGTCCACGTTCTTAACAGCGCTTCCAGTGGACCTTTTATTGGCCTTCCAAACAATAATGTTGCCGGGGCCATACCGGTTGAACTATGGGGTACCTTCCGATAAGCAAAGAGGGCGGCGTGCAGGTACTGGTCCCATGTATCTGGTTTTTCATGTGCCAACTTTCTCAGGATCGACATCAACGTGCCATTAAATCTTTCCACTTGGCCGTGTAAAATTTTCTTTCTTTCCCACACTGTAAAGTGTCAGTGTGGTGTGTTGTTGAGATCAGGCATGCTCCAGTCTACCCAGCTATAAATGGGTAACTCACCCTAGTCCTGAGTTAGGGAAGGCAAAGGTGGCTGTCAACAGTAGTTTCCCTCTAAGGCTCCAGGGGAAGCAGGCCCTAAACTTGGTCACTTCAACCGACGCAGGATGGTGTATGTATGGAGTAGAAGTGTAGACTGTGATTAACGCGAATGGTGTACTGTTCGTGTGCTGACCAATATAATCACTCATACACATGTGTCTACAAGGCACCAATGCAGACTGTTGGGATCTTTGTTTACACAATTTATTCAGACGTACACACTGGGACATACGAGTACATCATGGGTATGTTGACACATCAATTTGTAGGCATACATAGCAGATCTGAAGTCATGACACATTCATAAATAATGGGTAGTACATCAAAAGTTCAATGTCATGATACATTATGGCCGCATCCCCTATCTGACTAAACGCGTCAGTGAAGGCGGATCGGTAAACAACTAAAGTTGCTTGACGTCCATAGTTTGTAGTATATTATGAAACCACGAAAAGGGGGTTTCTATCAAGATTGAGATCTCCTTGTCACTGTCCGAGTAATAAGATACATGCCCCGTTCTTTGGACAGTGATACTAAAGTATGATGACAGGAATTTAACATGGCCGCCTTCCTGAGTTGTCGCTCACTCGCTCACAGGAGGATATATTTATAAGCCAAAGTTAATTTGCAATACATATGCATAATTTCATAAAGTTCCTCCATACAGATCTACAGTAATCCAGTTACCTCACGTAGACATAATTACAGTATGGAGCCCGTCATCTCCGTCGATACAAACTTGACCCTAGCGTTGCGAAGCACAAAATTCCAGCTAGGTCTAACCGACCTGAGATCATCAATAACAGGGACTGGCATTACATGGAGTCCGAATCATACATGGTACCGTACCTTAGGAGAGTATCTAACACAAACTCTAGTAGAGGAACAATCTCCTATAGAAGAAAAACCACTTCATAAATCATTTTTCCTTAAGAATATACCAGCCCTGGAAAAATACGTACCCGCCATTGTCACGGTACATCGGAACTCATCACGACTTGTCAAGACAACTCATACTTCCGCTAGAGCGGAATAACAAGAATCTAGTCCTGCCTACCCATCAAAAATATACAATATAGGACTGATTCTACTTGTACTAATAATATGTAATACATATGAATTCAGGCCATAAACATAATAAGCAAATTAATCTATTTTCTGGCCCTAAGAAATAGGTACAGGCATGAGAGCAAAATCCATGCGCCGGATCAATATCAAGAACGATTACTCCTATAATCAAAAGTGTGAATCAAACATGGATTCTCTCGCTTTTACCATAGACAGCATTTTCATACACAAATGAATGAATGTCTATATTTTTCCCATATTAAATAGCCATATCGATTTTTTGTAATATGTGCGTCAAAATATGCACGCAACAGCCGTTCCCTTGGGGGTGGTACACACTACAATGGAAGTGTTTGGCCTGGAAGATCCTGAAAACTTCTTCTGTTAGTTTCCCCTTGAACTGAGAGCCATTATCAGTCAAGATTTGATTGGGAAAGCCTAACCTTGTGAAAATTGTGAGCAATGCCTCTGCCACATGTTTAGAATCAATCGATGACAGGGCTACCGCCTCTCCCCACATAGAACAAGTGTCCACCAGAGTCAGAATGTAGCTGTTCCTTCTCTTGGTTCGGGTGAGAGGTCCCACAAGATCCACGGCAACTCTCTCAAAGGGTGTTCCCACTATGGGCATTTCCCCCAGAGTTGCTGGTGCAGTCCAATGTTTAGGTGCTACTCGTTGGCACTCTGGACAGGATTTTATATATCGTTTGATATCTTCAGTTATCCCTGGCCAGAAATAGTGACAAGCTATACGCTGTCCTGTTGCGCTGATCCCCATATGACCACTGAAGGGAATCGCATGCCCTAGTTCCAATACTTTAGTCCTATATGAAGTGGGAAGGACCAGCTGTCCGTGACCATAGGATTCAGATCCAGCCTTCCTATAAATCAGTTTGTTCTTCATATAAAATTCTCCCTTGCCTGGAGGTGTATGAGATTTGGGCAACTTCTTGAAACACGGCTTGAGTGTTTTGTCCTCCGCCTGTGCCTTCCTCATCTCGTCTGGATGAGTATTTATTGGATTATCCTCCTCCTTTTTAGACTGTGATCTGGTCTGCACTGTTGCCAATATCACAGGTCTCTTGGGATTCCCCAAGAAGACATATCTACACCCCAATATCAGAGGGTAGATTGGCTCATTTATCACTGCTGCTTTTATGATTCCTTCCACATATCGCTTTTCACCTTTATCCGGGCGACGGGAAGTGTCATGGTAGCTACATCCTTGGTTGCCGTTTGAATCTCCACTGTTTCTGTGGTGTATTGATCGGCCTGCATCAGGTGAGAACTCACAACGGAATCGTAATCTAAACCGGTATCATATAAACACCTTATAGTGACACCATTACAGATGACATCTTCACACACTGGGGGGTGGTATGGTTCCTGTAGTTCTGCAGGTTTGACCTTTTTTTCCTTTTTCCCAGATGTCATAGCAGCACAATGAGGAGGTTTCCTTCTACAATGGTCAGTGTCATGATTGTTCATCTTACAATTTTTACACCACCTTTTCCCTTGGTTGAAAGATTTTCTTTCATCATATTTCCTTTCATCGAATTGTGGGGTTTTATTTTTATTGTCATACCGTGGCCTATCAAATTGGTGCTTACCTTTGTTTTGATCTCTAGGATCAAATTTATTAAAGTTCTGTGGTGCCCTAAAATTTTCTAGCTGTTTCTTTTTATTACCTGATACCTCTGCCTGAGCTGCTTGATACCTTTCAGCAACATTTAGCAACTCACCCAGCCTCTCTGCACCTTGTTCCATGAGAAACTTTCTCAGGTCTGGAGCCATGGACTCTCTTAACTGTTCTATAAGGATCATTTCCTTAAGATCTTGGGTTTTCCCCAGAGAAGTCCATTTCTTCAAGTATGTCTCTATTCGTGCAGAGAACTGGTGATAGGTTTCACCTGACAGTAGTTTAGCATTCCTAAATTTTTTCCTATAAAATTCTGCGTTCTTTTCATATCTTAACAAAAGAGCCTGCTTTAGCATGTCATAATTTTCCTGATCACCTCTGCTCATTTTGGCAAAAACTTCATAAGCTGCCCCACGAAGACCTTGAGATAACTTTAAGCTCCACCTTTCTCTCTCTAACCCATATGTGGTAGCTAATAGTTCATATCTATTTAGATAGCTCTCAATATCATCGTCTTTCTCAACAAAGTGATCTAAATGAAAATTCATAGCTGAGGTTGAGGCTCCCTGGCTAGCAGTGGCATCAGAGTTAAAGGGACTGGCACCATTTTCAGGAGCATGGCCTTGAAACTCAAACTCCCTTGGTCGTAACTCATGTTCCCTTTGTAATCTCTTCTCCTCCTTTTCTGCTTCCCTCTCTGCAGTCAATCTTCTGTCCTCGGCTTCCCTTTCTGCAGCCAATTTCTTCTCTTCTCTTTCTGCAGCCTGTCTTCTGTCCTCGGCTTCCAATGCTTTAGCCTCTTTGTCAGCCTCAATCTGCAACCTCTTAGCCTCAGCCTCTAACTTTCTTTCGGCCTCTTTTTCTAATCTTCTTTCTTCCCGTTCAATATATTTGTCACATTCAGCAGTGACATAAGCAATCATAATTTGCCCGTCCATTCCTAACTCTTTCGCAGTCTGTACAGCAGCAGATCGAAATTTTGCCAAGTCGGCCATTGTCTAACATACAATTGTAAACAATTCAATCTTTCAATAATTATCTAAGGACATTACAGGCACTGAGAGCTCAACCTTATTTATTTCCACCCAAGGATACCTTTTAATTCTTTATTATTCCCAATATATATAACAGGAGAAAGTTCAATATCCCGGACGAGCCCCCGATATATGTGGTAAAGTGGGATGTTATAAATTTTTATAGGGGACTTGGTGTACTGACTGAGATCAGCTGTGAAGGTATCTGTATCTAATAGGTGTAGTGTTTTACAGATAACCTTACTTGCTACCACATTATGCCTCAGTCAGAATTATTCTGGAATATTGTGATGACTACGTTAAATGTCTAGGGTATGTATATGATGAAGTGTAAGTCACAACAACAACAGACAGATAAACAATTTAATTTATTCCACCACACTTGACAACACTGTGACACTCACACACGTGTAACATTCTATAAGACTATCTTAAATGAGTCACTGGTAAATTTTCAAATATCAATATGTATTAAGCACTTTCATTAATATATATGTGTCCTGATTCAACTACAAAGTGAACCAGGAATCACAATCAATTTTAATTACAATTTATATGTACAGGATTTATCAATATGAATCTTGTAGTGACATATTTTATTAATATTATCATATGTGTGTCAGTTGTGCAGTAGTAATATGAGGTAATACTGGTTTTGTTTTTTCTTCAAGCTATGTTGTTATTTGTCATCATGACTTCAAGTGTTTGTTTATCTTGTAAGTAGTATGGGGAAAAGTTCACAGTCCCTATCAATTTAAACACTGTATTTTCCCTCTGGTTTATTATAAAGTCAGATTTTGGGGGGGGGGGGGGGGGCATAATGTTGAGCTCCACTGGCCACATAGGCTTATCTTTCGTGATGGCGGCAGGAAAAGACTCCTCTGCTCAATAGCCTCCCTGTTTTCTGGAGACACCTCACTGGTCACTATCTGGACCCAGGAGTATGCTGTCAGCCTCTAGGTTCAGCAAAGCTCCGACCAGGTGCTGCTCAATAACTTTAGGACCACGGTCCCTGAAACAAGAAGGTTGTACCTCCTACTTCATAACTAGTTTATAATCTATTTACAGACTGAACACATTACATAACAAACACTGAGTTCAGAGCGGTAGGCCAACTGTCAGCTTCATCTGAAATAATTTACACCAGTATATTCCTCCCTAATG
The DNA here is from genome assembly GCA_024509875.1 of Oreohelix idahoensis. Classification (NCBI taxonomy): domain Eukaryota; kingdom Metazoa; phylum Mollusca; class Gastropoda; order Stylommatophora; family Oreohelicidae; genus Oreohelix; species Oreohelix idahoensis. Next base: position 346,480 of record JAMPIV010005596.1, on the reverse strand, counting down.
GTTACTACGCCTCTGCAATTCCAGCATTATTTCTTTCTAGTCCATAAGATAGGTGTCAGTGTACTGTTTGGCAATTCCAGGCAGTTTTACTTTCCTCCGACACCTTCTGTTCAGGTTGGAGCACTATATAGGCTTTACCTCACGTTCGCTACTGAACTACACATATATATACAGACATAAATTATCAATTTACATTCAATTTTCATTAAAAAGATGTCAAATATTTCAAGCTTACCACAATTCATGAAAATAACACAGAATTACGTTGACTGGCAATGAATATAGCACAATTTCGATCTGCCGATGTCCCAGGCTTTTATTTAGAAAAATATGCACTGGCGCTCAACGCACTGGTTCTGTAGTAAGTTTATTTGAACATGTGGTGGTGACCTGACGCCTCTGATTGACTATATTCGCGGGTCTAACCAATCGTGCCATGTTTACCCAATCGTTTGAAAAAAAGTACTCCTACTCCCGTTTCCCCTGACAACAAAAGATAGTATTTATAGCCCGACTAATCGTGTTTAGCCTTACATTTATTGCGCTCCAATCAAATCGGATTTAACATGGAGACCCATTTCCCGTACAATGGTGGTGTGAAAATCTGCCACTGAGCGATTCTGATTTTAGTGTTGTCTGACATCCCTCACTATTTCTTTTGGCTATAATTTGTTAATTCCTAGACTATTTGCGTAACGTTTAACATATTCTTTGTCAGCAAGTCCTAAGGAACCCAAATATATAAATTTAATGGGGCTAAGGGGCTGCGTTCAAAATATGCATTTTCTACTACCTCCTGTTCACTTCGAATACGATGTGGTGTCTGGGTACTGTAATGTTTTCAAACGTAAACCAGTATAATGTCATATTTCCTAATAAGAATTTTCAGGTTTTTAAAAACTAACTCTCGTATGGGTAGTGTTGTTTATCACTGTCGATTTGAAAAAAGCTAGTGCTTGTGGCCTTACACGCGTGATGGTAGTAATTGTATAGCGAGACGCGTGTTTAGTGTTGCATGCGTTCCTGCTTTCAGCCTCTCCCTTTCTTTCTATCTTTAGTCCATCTGTCTTTCGTTTTTTTGGTAACGTAGTGTATAAAATGACATGAATGGAATTTTAAATCTAGGTCATCTTGCGTATCTCAAGGTTTTTCTTAGAAATGGAGTACACATTTTATTGTGTTGGGGAAACGCGTGTATGCTGCAGAAGGCTTTTACTATCAACGTGAAACGTTACAATTTGCAGACGAAGTAGAAAACAAGGGGGATTTCGAGTACAGTCATTGTGACAGCACTGTTTTTTACCATTCTTCTTTCCTTTTATTGAAGTTATTTGTTAGGCTTTACATTTACTTTTTAATTTATATATGTGGATTAGAATTTCTCACGACAACACCTAGGTGTGATACAACCATTTCCTTCCCCCTATAATATACCAGGCCCTCTCTGACAAGTGCTATACTGGCTGGCAACATATATCCTAACAATATTGTTATGTTCTTATGATAGGAGTATATGAGACAAGGACTGTTTGGTGATATATCACGTGGGAGTTATAGGAGACAATAGATTGGAGTTAGATGAGACAATAGATTGAGTCCTAACAAGGACTGTTTTGGTTATATTTCAGTTGGTTTTATCTGAGATAATAGACTGAAGTTATGTGAGACAATAGATTGAGTTATAGGAGACAATAGATTGAGTCCTAACAAGGACTGTTTTGGTTATATTTCAGTTGGTCTGAGATAATAGATTGAAGTTATAGGAGACAATAGGTTGAAGCATGAGTCCTATTAGTCTTCGTCTTCATCAATCATATCAGGAAATACAATCATTATACCTAATGCCCCAAGATACAATCAGTAACCTGATACGTTCATATTGAACCAATTTATATAAAATATATACAGGTGTAGGTAGTATAAATGATACACAACCAATACAAACACTATATATCTGCTGTAGGCCTATTTGCCTACAAATAGTAAATTATATTTACCCTCCAAGATTTAAACAGGCCAGGTTTTGACTCGACTTAGTGAAGCAGGCTGCCAGTTCAATGCACCCAGGTAAGCAATAAATCAGGGTTGACAGCTTCTCTTCTTCAGCCGGTCTATCTGGCTTCATGTAGGTGTTGCGTGTTTTAGCATAAAATTTCGCCCGATTATATAGGCAGGTGAAAGCGTTTGGTTGGTTCCTGGCGGGGCAGGCTGATTGGTTGTCTGCAGTTTGGTCTCATGCCTCGTACAGCCTAATTTTATTCTGTTTTTTCCGCCATATTGCGTGAACAAGATGGCCGCGACCCACATCCGAAAAAACAGGGCTTAAGTTTTTTTCCTGGCGTAACTTCTTGTAATTTATTCTGGCTCAGCGACTGGTGAACAGTGCTCATTGATTGGTTGGGCTCTCGACATAGGGATTTAACAAAGCAGTGGGTCTACTCAACTCGTTTCACGACATCGCCCCTTGTATCTCCACTGTTTCTGTGGTATACTGATCTGGGTTCACCAAATGCGAACTCACAACAGAATCAAAATCTAAACCGGTATCATAAAGGCACCTAATGGTGACCCCATTACATACAACATCCTCACACACTGGGGGGTGATAAGGTTCCTGCTGTCCAGTAGGTTTTACCTTTACTTCCTTCTTCCCCAACTTCATAGCAGCAAATCCAGCAGGTTTCTTAGTACAAACTTTGGTGTCATGTCCTTCCCTCTTACACCATCTACAATATAATCTACCTTGATGAAAGGGTTTTCTTTCCTCATATTTCCTGTCATTAAATTGTGGGTTTTTATTTCTATAATCATTGCGTGCCTATCAAAATTGTGCTTACCCTTGTTACCCTGATCTTTGTTGTCAAATCTATTAGAGCTTTGTGGAGCCTTATAATTGTCTACATGTTTCTTTTTGGCGCCAGCTACCTCTGCCTGGGCTGCCTGATACCTCTCAGCGACATTAAGTAACTCACCCAGCCTCTCTGCACCCTGTTCCATGAGAAACTTTCTTAAGTCTGGAGCCATGGACTCTCTCAGTTGCTCAATTAGGATCATTTCTTTAAGATCTTGGGTTTTCCCCAGAGCAGTCCATTTCTCCAAGTAAGTCTCTAAACGTGCAGAGAACTGGTGATAGGTCTCACCCGACAGTAGCTTGGCATTTCTAACCTTTTTCCTGTAAAATTCTCCATTCTTTTCATACCTTAGCAAAAGAGCCTGCTTTAACATGTCATAATTGTCTTGGTCATCTTTGCTCATTTTTGCAAACACTTCATAAGATGTTCCCCTAAGACCCTGAGATAACTTTAAACTCCACCTTTCCTTCTCCAACCCATAGGTGGTGGCTAAAACCTCAAACCTGGATAAAAATGATTCAATGTGATCATCCCTCTCTACAAAATGGTCTAAATGGAACCCCATGGCTGAGGTTGAGGCTCCCTGACTAGCAGTGGCATCGGAGGTAGAAGGGCTGTTACCACCTTCAGGAGCATGGCCTTGTAATTCCAACTCCCTTAGTCGTAACTCATGTTCCCTCTGTAACCGTTTATCTTCCACCTCCCGTTCGGCAGCCTGTTTTCTTTCCTCTGCCTCCAACTTCTTTGCCTCAGCCTCCAATTTCTTCTCTTCAAATTGGAGCCGCTTAATTTCAGCCTCCCTATCCGCCTTCAATGCCCTAGCCTCTTTGTCAGCCTCAGTCTGCAACCTTTTAATTTCTTTATCTTTTTCAGCCTCTATTTGCAATCTTTTATCTTCTTTATCTTGTTCTAATTTAATAAATTTATCACACTCTGATGTCACATATTGAACCAGAGCTTGCCCCTCCATAGCCATCTCTTTTGCAGCCAGCACAGCAGCAGATCTGAACTTCGCTAAATCTGCCATAATATCAATCTTAACAATGTTCCAAGGCAAATTTCAAAACTCTAATTAGCAAGATACTAACAATAACCAAATAATTAACCAATTAATTAATTAACTACTGGCCTTGACAATTCATCAGCTATTAATTATAAAAATTTAGATTGAGTTTAAATCAGGGCGAGCTACCCAATTGCTGCTACCACCTTATGTCCTCAATCAGACCTATACTTGACTAGTATGTATGATAGCTACGTCTATGTCTAGGGTTATGCCAGTGTGGTGTGATGTTAACTTAACACTAACACACACAAACAAATATTAAAGTCTATGATCAAATGAACTAACACCTGGGTTAAATTTTTATATGTAAATATTTTCTATACAATTTTATTGGTCCTGAACCTAGTATTCTTCTGGTCAGGACTTTCAAAATTAAAAAGAACTCAAGGTATATACATAACAGCAACCTTTTAACCCAAAGGGACAATTGTCCAAACCTATACTGTTAAAACATACTAATAGTGTTACTAAATTTTTAATATTACTGGTTTCTAGCACTGGATGGCTGTTTGGGATTCTTGAATCATCCCCAGTTCTTTAATACACCTTTCAATGTTTAATTCTTTGGGGAATATTTTTATTATGTTATACAAGGGTGCACTAGTCTTTGATGCTGATGAAAAGTCGTGTGCCAGATATTATACTTATCTGGCACAACTTGAACTGTCCGTATACTTTCTGTAAAACGATCACTTTGATACTGGCCCAAAAGTAACAGGGTGGACTCTGTAGACCCCTGTCACTACTGGAAATGAAAAGACTTCTCAACTGCTTTTCAAAGACATCTGGCACCGGGCTAGTGCCAGATAAAAACCCTGTAACAATGAAATAATGCCTCCTTGTTGATATCATACTTAAACTGTTATTTCTACAAATTATAATACATAAGAAATAAAGATCTGGGTCATATCTAATTGACCAACCCAGCGCATCCATTACAAAGTGTACCAGTGTTGTTCACATGTCTCTCCTCTCAGGGCGACCCTACATCTGCAATAATAATATTAATCTTTCTTTTCTTCCATACAATAGGATAGGTGAGCTGTGTCCATCTGGCCACCTAAGAAAACATTTTTATTTCACAAACATGTGCATTTTACAAAACTGGTAATGTGTTATAGCCTAAATCTACCTTTAGGCCCTGCATATATCTCAGCTATGGACCTAATTACTTACAGTCGTAATGGCAGTATCTCTCACTCACATTTTTAAACACAATATATATATATATATATATATATATATATATATATATATATATATATATATATATATATATATATATATATATATATATATATATATATATATATATATGAATAATTTCTGCTTACCATAAATTCAATGAATAAACACAGGTACGTTTATTAGCAGACTTCAGATGTCCTGCTGGCTGGACTGTGATGCCTTTTTTGGTTTACTTTATATATATTTAATTTAATAAGGCAAGTCACACTTCACAGAATTTCAAACGTCCTGTTCAATTGACTATATTATGACAAATGGCGTCGAGACTTTGAATTCTTCAATATTATAAAAGGTGTTGGCCAATGAGCGAACGACTACTTTTAAATTTGAAAATAAAAGCAAAAACAGACTTGATTTTTGGACATAACAAGTTTTCTACTCACTCATTCTTAGATTTCCCCTGCTAAAATATATTTAGTGTTAAGCCATCCCATAATTTCTCTCCCCTTGTCTACCCCTCCTCCAACAGAATACATGCTTGCTTGTCTCATTTCCAACAACGCGTTCAAAATTTTTAAGCGTTAGTGAATGCAAAATGAATGCAAAACCGCCAGTCTGTCCGTTTGTCTGCACGAACAAATACAGTCTTTTGTCAATAACTTTCTTATTTACTGGGGGATTTTGTATTTTTAACCATATTATTTATCAGGAGAAGATAAGCCATCAAACTAACTAGGTTTTATGATCCTAAACCCATTAATAAAGAATTCCATATTTTTTCCAGAGTTAGTTTTAATTTCCACTATCATATAAATTACGCCATCTTTTCCCCTCTCCCCCGTTGTCCAAAACTGAAACTACTAGTCTGTTACGTCATAAAATGGACTCTTTTGCAGCGAAAGCGCTGTCTGTGTGTTTATATATTTTCTCAGTGTGCCTATAGTCCGAAAAAGTATTGGGTTTTGCGGGGTATTTTTAAATTCTACAAAGCTTGCGACAACGTTACCGAACACCTGCTACTGTATCGCCTCGCACTGTCGTCTTGGGTAGCTAGTCCAAGAATCTAACGCTTGACAATTTGTGGCATGTGTTCGCTCTCTCTCTCACTTTTATGCGTTCGTTTATGCCTCCCCTGTTTTATTCTTACTATCTTCCTTGGAACAACTAAGCTTGTCGTTTTCAAAATTTTTACCGTTAACCCTTGACGGGCGAGTTATCAAGTCCAATACCACTGGCGTGGCAATAAGGTTTCACACTACGTTCTTATCTCAATGCGATAACTGGCGCGGGGAAAAAAGACGCCTTACAACTTTACTATTTCTATTTCTACTCATATTATTTTAACTTTTATACTTATAATGAATAATTTTATCGCTGTATCAATGTACTTTATCACACCACTCACAAGTTACAGAGGAATTATAAATAGAAGTAACACCCCAGACGCGTGTTCGAGGCATCTTATCAAGTTGTCAAGACTATTCTACTGACCAAGAAATCTAGTGTTCCAACTATTGGCGTGATTTGTAACATATTTTATGCTTTGAATCTGTCATGTTTGACCTGCTGGTGTTTATACAGGTCCATACGAGGCTTGCAAACTCAGCATGTGAAAATTATATATTCATGAACCACCACAGCAATGAGCTGGTGACTGCTTTATGCGGGTTTCTCATAGAGAACCAAAAGCAGAGGTAGACCCAAGTTCCAAGTGGAGCAAGATGTGGAGGATGACGACATCCTGTGTATATATTTATTATTACTTGTAATAAGTTATACTTAGACATGTTCACCCAAACACAAGCCATTGCATTCTCCGCTGTCCAGACATACTTTTCGCTCAGACTAACTGAAAGTAATGGTGAATTTTTATCATATCCACTGAGCTATACTGTATACTCTGAGGAGATAAAATTGCTGAGAAAAAAGAGTCATTGGAAGAGGCAACGGGAAGGCGTCTGATTAGTATCAGAGAACATAAAACCTCAGAAATGAGGTATCTGAGGAAGGTGGTTGAAGTAACAAGAAGAGACATGGTACGCAACCAGACGATACGTCAAGGCCTAAAATGCCACCCCCTACAGATCCAAGTAGAACAGTCCCAACTAAGATGGTTTGGCCATGTCTGCAGAATGGGAGAAGATCGGCTACCACGACAAGCATGGGAAACAAAGAGCCAAGGATCCAGACCCCGAGGACGACCCAGAGTCCGCTGGGAGGACAACATTAGACAATCTTTGAAGGACCGAGGACTAGAATGGAACCAGGCCAGGAGGAAGACAGCTGATAGAATAGTCTGGCGCTCTCTCTTCCAAACCTCTACACCTCACGGTAGAAGGGGAACGACTAAGTAAGTAAGTAAGTAAGAACATAAAACGTATAAGAGGCCTTTGTTTTCCTCTAAAGTTCAATGTACTAGTCTACAAGACCATTTGTGGTACCAGTATTTGATACCAGTTCGGAAGACGATCCCGTGGCTCAGAGATTGTAATCAACACCAGACGCCTACCTTCAACAGCCTGTGAAAATAATCACATTGACCAAGAGCAGTTACCCCTTGCGCTCACGTTTTTGGGACGTGCCCTCGCCACAGAAATCGTAAATTGACGGACCAGTCAGCAGCAACAACAACCTTTCACCAATTTGACAGCTAAGTCTAATCTTATCAGGCCAGAGCCAAATAAACACTTTAATAATACATTTCCAGCGAAGTTTCAGTGAAGAAACAGCTATTAACTCACCAATCTTTTATTTATTTTACCTTTGTTAAAATATAATTGATCATTAAATTTTTTATATGTTTTTACAAACTTATAGTTGATTTAATTATTACAGAGAGAAGTGCACACGTATGAACCAGTATTTTCCATAGATAAACGAGCTAATAAAGTAGCATTTTACTGTTAAATCAGTTGGGGGCTTGAACGAGCTAAATAAAATACACAATATATCTCTTCACAAAAGGCGGCGGGCAGATAATAAGTTAACTTTGCTAAAACACATTCATCATTGTTCTTGACTTCTGAATATCTTGTGAAAACATCCTCAAGATAGAAGCATCATTATCCTTCTATTTACCAATCTGCCAAGAGTAATCTTTAGTGAAGATAGATACCATCGAAGACCCATTAGAAACTCTTGAGTTTTGGCCATTGTTGGACCACTACTGCAAAGCCGGAAAGGCATCCTGTGACAATATGTATGTGTGACAATATGGAAAGAAGACCTGGAAGAACACCATAGAAGGACAAATTCAGATGGTCGCAAAGATGAGCCGCTCAGCAGCATGGTAGGCCTTAAATGGCCGGGGAAGCCAGGAGCTGAATTTAAAACTAAGCCCCCAACAGTGCAAGAGGTAGAAAGCATTGTCCAGAAAGCTCGGTGCAAGTCAGCTCCAGGTCCTAATGGTGTTCCATATGTGGTGTATAAAAGATGCCCTGAGGTTCTCAAACGACTGCTCCGTTTACTGAAGAATGCGTGGAAAACCCAACTCGTAAGCAAGGAATGGAGAAAGGCAAACGGAGTCTACATCCCGAAGGAACAAAATTCCACAGACATCAGTCAGTTCAGGCCAATCTCACTACTCAATGTGGAAGGGAAGATATTCTTCTCAGTAATGGCGAAAAGACTCACTACATACCTCCTGGCAAATGGGTACATTGACACTACCATTCAGAAAGGAGGTATCCCAGGTACACCAGGATGTCTAGAGCATGCCGCAATGATCTGGGAAGCAATCCAAAAGGCAAAGTCTGACAGAACAAACCTCCATGTAATCTGGTTGGATCTAGCGAATGCTTATGGATCCGTTCCGCACTAGATGTTGTGGCATGCCCTAGAAATGTATAATGGTCCACAAGAGATTGCAGCAATGCTGAAGCTGTATTTCGCAAGGTTTTCTGTCAGATTTTCAACCAGAGAGTACACAACGAAGTGGATTGGCCTTGAAGTTGGAATTGCGATGGGATGTACCATCTCTCCGATACTATTCGTCATGGCTATGCAGGTAATCCTCAATGCGGCTGAAGGAATGGCTATAGGCCCAAAGCTCGATGGAATGTGTCACATGCCACCGCTCAAAGCATTCATGGATTACACAACAATTCTGACATCAGATGAACATCAGGCCCGGAGGATGTTAGCACGCATGGATGAACTAGTCAGCTGGTGCAGAATGAGCTTCAAACCCAAGAAGTCGAGAAGCCTATCAGTCAGGAAAGGGAAGATAGCAGAGGTCATATTCACGGTTTCTAGCCAAAGAATCCCTACTTTCATTGAGGAACCTGTTAAAAGTCTTGGCAGGGTGTACGATGCCTCTTTAAAAGACTCGAAGGCAGTGCAACAGACAATAGAAATGGCAGACAGAGGACTACAGATCATAGACCAAAGCAGACTCCTGGGAAAGTTCAAACTGTGGTGCCTCCAGTTCATGTTGATACCGAAATTGTTGTGGCCACTGCTTATATATGAAATAAGCACAAGTACAGTGGAAGCTATAGAGCAGAAGGTCAACAAGTTCATGAGAAAATGGCTAGGGGTACCACCAGGTCTGTCAGATGTAGCACTGTACTGCAAAAAGTCAAAACTTCTGCTTCCCTTCAAGTCAGTTGTTGAAGAATACAAAGTTGGAAAAGCAAGGCTTGCAATGATGCTACGCGAGTGTAGTGGGTTTGATGGTATTGTATGATGGTGATATTACTAAGTGTGATGCATGAGGTCAGCTGTGAAGGCTCCTGAGATAAAATGTAGCTGTGAATTGTCAGAAGGCCCTTCTTGCTACCACTACGACCTCACACCTATTTTTTTTTTACTAATGAATGTGGCTACGTTAAATGTCTAGTGTAATGATATGTAATGTGTTGTGGTAGTTTACATACACACACACAGATATTTACTAAGTCTAATAATATTAATAAATGTTATAATACACTGAACTAACTCAAGTGTGTAAAAATTGGATAGTAATTTTCTTACATTTATTTGTTCTGAACCAAGGTTTTATTTTGGCCAGAACATATGAAAGGTTTATCAATTATGAAAGAAATGCATGAATATTACATAATAAATGCAAGGTGTGTACATATATATGTTACTAGACTAGTTAATATTATTACTGTTTATAGTTGTAATCTATTTGGGAGAACATTTAATGGATGTGCTGTTGGGGTGGCCTCATCACTCCCTGTCTATGGTGACTACACATTGTCCAGTTATTTGATGGAAATTTTATGGGTGTGTTAGCAAATAAGTTGAGTTGGTGAATTCTCAGCAGACCAGACGCTCACGTAGCTTGAATGTGTAGCTCTGGTGCTGAGATGTGGTGGCCCCACCTCTCTGTGCTTGAGGGCAATATCAGAAGTCTGGTGGCCCCACCTCTCCGTGCTTGGGGGCAATATCAGAAGTATGGTGGCCCCACCTCTCCGTGCTTGGGGGCTATAATAGGCTGCTCTGACCAAATGTTACTGCACGGGTCCACTCTGGTAAAATTCAACAACTCATTTGACACCGCATTGGTGCCAACTGAAACTCACAGTTCTGCAATCAAAGTATTAGTCATGTGTCAGAATTCCATCCTCTAACCCTTTCTGGACACAACACTACACAACAACAACACCACATAGACGGGTCAGATCTTTCTGACCAAACAACACATCTTACCAAGTTGGTTTCACATAGGATAAGTTCTCCCAGACTACGTATTCTGAAATATGTTCATTAGCTTCCTGCCATAGAATAGGATAGGTGATATGTTCCACTGATCTCAACACTTGATCTGTCCTTCATAATCCTTGCTGGAGTTTATGTATTTTATTTGTCTCTAGACCCTGAACTGGGGCGGGGGGTCTATTGCTATTGCAGTATCAAATCACTCGAAACCTTAAACAAATATTAAAATGTACAAAGAAATAATTTCAGTCTTACCAGAATTATGAATATAGAACACAGTTAAATGCTAGCAAAACTCAGCTGAGCTGCTGGCCTTAGGATGGCGTCCCTCTAAATATTTCAATAGCTTCTGGGAATTACACCACTTAATAATTCACTGTGTCTACTAGGACAACTTATAATGAATGGCACAAAATGCGCGTCTGAGCGCCGATAATATATTCATCTATGGCCAATCACTGCCTTTTCTTTTTTCAAATTCAAATATCCTACCAAAAGTCATTTCAGTCATACCTCAGTCAAGTATGCCTTATTGTCTGTTGGTCCGCCCGTCTCTACTTGCGTTTCACAAAAAAACACACTTGTTTTTTTTAACCAACCCTGCCTTCCCCTACACAATTTTGCCTTTAAAGTTATTTTTAGCCACAATTCACCATCCCACCCCGTCTCTTCATTCCAACTAGATTTTAGCACTTGCGTCTTCAAGGCCACAATTTTTTGAAAATTAGTGACATGTTTTATTTCAATGCAGACGCTCGCTGATATGAACAACACAGTCTTTTGTCCATATCTTTCTTATTATCTGTCCGTCTGTATAAATGAAAGCATATTATTTCACTGCTCAAGATGGGCCATCCGGCCAGCTAGGTTTTATATTCCTAACATTATTATTAAGAAAAGTTACTTTTCAAATATTTTCTAGAATCTTCTCATCACTGCATTCAAATAAACGGGCTAAGTTATCGCAAAAGCGTCCAAGAAATGACTGTGGCGTATAATATCCAAGGTCCCTTTTGTCGATTTCTTTACTTTATGTCAACTTGGGGAACGTGACTTTTTCCTCCTTGCCCCACCAATTTGCGTCCTTTTAGCCTCGCTAGTTTCAAGCACGCGTTCAGTCAGATTTTTCCTTTTGATTTCCGTTCTCATCCCGTTCCATTTTGCCTTCAAGTCTAACAATTTAATTTCCATGGCGGGTGATGACCCGCGGCGTGGGCGATCATGTATTCTAGCAGCTTACGCATTAGTTTTTATCCCTACGTTGTATCATTGGAGATATTTTAACGTTGTATCACGGTTAATTTTGTGACACATCTCCCCACTTGAAAACATGCCTACGGCAAGTTCTAAAACCAGTGATACACATAGATAAAATCTCTCTATACGCCTGCCATTACTCTAATTTTGATCACAGGGGTGCCGACTGAGGAAATCTGCACCGACATTCAATTTGCCTGGGATATATTGGATACTAAACTGATAAGGTTGAAGCAATAAAGACCACCTCAGCAATCTTGCGTTTTCATGCTTAGCCTGAGATAAGAATACGAGAGGCTGATGGTCCGTCTCGACCACAAAAGTCCTACCATACAGATAGATTTGAAACTTCTTTATTGCCCAGATTAACGCTAAACATTCTTTTTCGCATGTGGAGTATCCTTGTTCCGCCTTATTCAATTTGCGGCTTGCATAAGCGACTGGTTTCAGTTCCCCATCAGGTGAAGATGATCTTTGCAACAAAGCCGCTCCGAGTCCTACATTACTTGCATCGGTTCTTAAGACAAAGTCCTGTGTCAAATCAGGTAGTTTGAGAATAGGCTTGCTAGTGAGTTTTTCCTTTAAGTCCTGGAACGCTAATTCACTTTGCGCAGTCCAATTAATTTTATCTGGAAGTCCCTTGCGAGTCAGATCAGTCAGAGGAGCACAAATAGAGTTAAAATCTTTGATATATTTTTGATAAAATCCGCATAACGACACGAATGATCGCACATCCTTTTTTGTTTGTGGTCTAGGTGCTCTCTGCAGTTTTTCCAAGTTCTTGGGATCAGGGGTCATGCTACCCTGATATACAATGTGTCCCAAGAATTCCAACTCTTTGCATCCAATGCAACATTTTGTTGGCCTAGCAGTCAAGTTCGCCTCCCTAAGCCTATTAAATAACATTTCTAGAGCTTCAATGTGTTCTTCAAATGTCTCTGTGGCGACGAGAATATCATCCATGAAATTCGTGATACATGGGTTATTCAGGGGATCCAACAATTTGCGCATCATCCTTGAAAATACACTCGGAGCATTTTTCAGTCCGAATGGTAGCATGTTGAATTCATAATGTCCATCCGAAGTGCTAAAAGCCAAATAAGGTCTCACTTCAGGCTTCACTGGGATCTGGTAATAGCCTTTACTAAGATCCACCTTTGAAAAGTATTTTGCCTTGTTCAGTCTGGCAAATAACTGTTTTGTGTCTGGTAATGGATCCACTTGTCCTTCTGTGACAGCATTCAGTTTCCTGTAATCTATGCACAGTCTGTGTTCCCCAGACGGTTTTCTCAACAATACGACACTAGAGCTAAAAGATGATTCACTGTGTGAAATAATCCCCTCCTTCAACAAATAATCTATTTCTTCCTTCAATGCCTTCTCCTTCGCAAACGGAATAGAATAGGCTCTCATACAGATTGGGTTTGAGTCTACCAGTTTCATGTCATACTGTAGCAAATTTGTATGGCCTGGTTTATCTGTTAATACATCTGTATGTTCCTCCAGAACCTGTTGAACTCTCTCCCTCTGGTTTTTAGTCAGGTGCTTACTGACTTTTACCTGTGCTGCTGTTTCACAAGGATGTAATGGGTATTCATGTGAGGTGAGTGGTTCCTTTTGCATTTGAGTTGCGATAGCTAAGGTCAGTAAGGGGGTGCTTTCCTGGAGTGGTCTGTCCAGATACTTCTTTAACAGGTTTACATGATAAACTTTCTCCTTCCCCTTTTTGTCAATTTTATAGTTTGTTCTAGACACCTTCTCTAGAACCGTATATGGACCTTGCCATCCAATTTGTAATTTATTCTGGCTACCGGGTAGTAGAAGCAGCACCTTCTCTCCCACTGCCAGTTCTCTGTCCTTTGCCTTCCTATTAAAATATGCTGCATGTTTCTTCCTGGCTTGTTTCAAATTATCATTTGCCAGTTTCCATCCAGCTTTCAAACGAGTGGTCAGTTCGTTCACGTATTGATAAGATGAGGTAACAGTCTCTTCCGCCTTCTCATCTGTCCAGGTCCTTAATAGTGCCTCTAATGGACCTTTTATTGGCCTCCCAAATAGCAGAGTTGCGGGAGCCATCCCGGTTGAACTATGTGGTACCTCCCGATACGCAAACAATGCGGCGGGCAGGAATTGATCCCACAGATCCGGTTTTTCGTGTGCCAGCGTTCTCAGGATAGAAATGAGAGTCCCGTTGAACCTCTCTACCTGGCCGTTCCCTTGTGGATGGTACGGACTACAATGAAAGTGTCTGGCTTGAAATAGCTTAAAAACTTCTTCCGTTAGTTTCCCCTTGAACTGAGAGAACCATTATCCGTCAAGATTTGATGCGGGAATCCTAATCGGGTAAATATTGTAAGTAGTGCCTCTGCTACATGTTTTGAATCAATTGATGGCAGGGCTACCGCCTCTCCCCACATAGAACAAGTGTCCACCAGAGTAAGGATGTAACTGTTCCTCCTCTTGGTCCGAGTGAGAGGTCCTACAATATCCACTGCAACCCTCTCAAAAGGTGTTCCCACTATGGGCATTTCCCCTAGAGTTGCAGGAGCAGTCCAGTGCTTTGGAGCTACCCTTTGACATTCTGGGCAGGATTTGACATATCTTTTTATATCCTCCGTTATCCCTGGCCAGAAGTAATGACAAGCTATACGCTGTCCTGTGGCGCTGATCCCCATGTGACCACTGAAGGGAATCGCATGCCCGAGTTCCATCACTTTATCCCTATGTGAAGTGGGAAGAACCAGCTGGTTGTGACCATTTGTTCCAGTTCCGGCCTTCCTGTATAAGAGTTTTTGTTCTTCATAAAATATTCTCCCTTGCTCGGAGGTGTGTGGCATTTGGGCAATTTTTTAAAACATGGCTTGAGTGTCCTATCCTCAGCCTGCGCCTTCCTCATCTCCTCTGGATGAGCATTTATAGGTTCACCTTCTTCCTCCTTCTTCTGTGACCTGGTCTGCACTGTCGCCATGATCACGGGTCTCTCGGGATTCCCCAAGAAGACGTATCTAAACCCCAATATCAGAGGGTAGATTGGTTCATCTATCACTGCTGCTCTGATTTCTCCTTCCACATAGCGAGTTTTCACCGTTATCCTTGCGATGGGAAGTGTCATGAGTGGTATGTCCTTAGTTGCCCCTTGTATTTCCACTGTTTCTGTGGTATACTGACTTGGGTCCACTAGGCTAGACTTCACAACTGAATCATAATCCAAACCTGTATCATAAAGGCACCTTATGGTGACCCCATTACAAATAACATCCTCACAAACTGGGGGGTGATAAGGTTCCTGCTGTCCCTTAGGATTAACCTTTAATCTTTGAGTCCCCGACTTCATTGCAGCAATGTTTGAAGGTTTCCTTCTACAAAATTCGGTGTTATGGTTACCTTTCTTGCACCATTTACACCATCTTTTTTCCTTGGTTAAACGGTTTTCTTTCATTGGATTTTTGGTCATTGAACTGTGAGTTTCTGTCTCGGTAGTCATTTCTTGGCCGTTCAAAGTTTGTCCTACCTTTATTTCCCTGCTCTCTATTATCAAATTTATTAAATTGCTGTGGAGCTTTAAAATTGTCTATGTGCTTCTTTTTAGCACCACTTACCTCTGCCTGGGCTGCCTGATACCTTTCAGCGACATTTAAAACCTCCCCCAACTTCTCTGCACCTTGTTCCATGAGAAATTTTCTCATGTCTGGAGCCATGGACTCTCTCAATTGCTCAATCATGATCATTTCTTTAAGATCTTGGGTCTTCCCCAGAGCAGTCCATTTCTCCAAATAGGTTTCTAGTCTGGCAGAGAATTGGTGGTATGTCTCCCCAGACAACAGTTTGGCATTTCTAAATTTCCTACGATAAAATTCCCCATTTTTTTCGTACCTCAATAACAAAGCCTGCTTTAACATGTCATAATTCTCCTGGTCTTCTCTGTTCATTTTTGCGAAGACTTCATAAGAAGTACCTCTCAGTCCCTGTGATAGCTTTAAACTCCACCTCTCTCTCTCTAACCCATATGTAGTAGCTAATAACTCAAAACGTCCTAGGTACCCCTCTATGTCATCGTCTTTTTCAACAAAATGGTCTAAATGAAACCCCATAGCTGATGTTGAGGCTCCCAGACTGGGCGTAGCATCTGAGGCAAAAGGGCTGGCACCATTTTCAGGAGCCTGGCCTTGTAGCTCCAGCTCCCTGAGTCGTAATTCGTGCTCCCTCTGCAACCTTCTATCTTCTGCCTCCCTTTGCTGTCGTTTTTCTTCTGCCTCCAATGCTTTAGCCTCTTTGTCAGCCTCAATCTGCAGCCTCTTAATTTCTCTATCAGCCTCAATTTGTAACCTCTTCTCTTCAGCTACCTTTCTATCTTCCCTTTCAATATATTTATCACATTCAGCCGTTACATATTGAATTAAAATCTGACCATCCATTCCCATCTCCTTTGCCGTCAGCACAGCAGCTGATCTGAATTTAGCCAGCTCCGCCATACTTTTTAAACAAATCTAGCAATGTGCAAGATAAAATTTCCAACCACTAAAGTACTTCTAATTACTCTAGTCTAAAATAATTCTAATTAATTAATTAACTACCACTGGCTGGGAAGATTCACCAACTTTTATTTTCAGGGACACTTTTAATTTTAAGGGACACTTTTAATTTTTTATAATGTGTTCCCCTAATCTACTTCTCCCCCCAGGAGATCCTAATATACTTAATGGGCTAATTATCCCGGGACAAAGAGACCCCAATATATGTAGTGGGTTTGATGGTATTGTATGATGGTGATATTACTAAGTGTGATGCATGAGGTCAGCTGTGAAGGCTCCTGAGATAAAATGTAGCTGTGAATTGTCAGAAGGCCCTTCTTGCTACCACTACGACCTCACACCTATTTTTTTTTTTTTACTAATGAATGTGGCTACGTTAAATGTCTAGGGTAATGATATGTAATGTGTTGTGGTAGTTTACATACACACACACAGATATTTACTAAGTCTAATAATATTAATAAATGTTATAATACACTGAACTAACTCAAGTGTATAAAAATTGGATAGTAATTTTCTTACATTTATTTGTTCTGAACCAAGGTTTTATTTTGGCCAGAACATATGAAAGGTTTATCAATTATGAAAGAAATGCATGAATATTACATAATAAACGCAAGGTGTGTGTGGCGAGAGGTTTTATTTGGCTGTAGGATCAGTATAGTACTGAAAATTACAGAAATAGAATTTCTGCAGAAAATGGTGAAGTCCCAGTGTCTGAGAGAACTACTGGTATCACAAATTAGTTACGGCTGTGAATGTTCTGATCTCGAAACAATAGTAGAGAGGAGACCGACATAAAGTGCCACCTCCGCTATGTAACTAACTGTGATATCAAAAAAAAAAACAAGGAAACAGATTTTGCTTAACAATGATAAAATTGACAAGTCTTCAAATACAATTTCCTAAGTATTTATTTAGTATATACACTATCTACTCTTGTGCTGAAGGGTGAATGTTGAAAAAAATGAAATGTAATGAATTTGTAAGTTTACATATGATTTACAAATATTTATATTTATATATATATATATAATATATAAATATATATATATATATATATATATATATATATATATATATATATATATATATATATATATATATATATATATATATATATATATATATATATGTAAATAAATATTACAACAAGTTTTCCAATTATAGGAACAAAAATTATATCAGCTGTGCTGTTAATTAAGGATATAACACTTATCAGCTATGTTGTTATTTTTGTCTCTTGCTATGCTAATTTCAATTTCTCCTCACTGACAGTTTCTATGCTCACAATGCCGACAGAAATGGTACTAATGTGTACTCATCTCTCTTAAGTCTGTTCTGCTTTGTTTGGTTCACACACTCCTGCTGAGGCTCGTTACTTTAGCCCACCCAAGACTGAGGGGGACCAAAGATGTAGAGTCTGGTCAACCTCTATGCTCCTGCGGAGTTCCAGGCAGCGGGATTGACTCGAACATACGACCTCAGGTTTTTAGGACACAAATAAACCTGTAACAAAGCAAAAATAGGGGCTAATTTCTGTCCCCAAGCCCACCTATTTCTAGTGTGAGTGAAATGAGCGTGTCTGAGATGTATGCATGTAGGATGAATGACAACATGGCTCAGTATGATTTAGCAATAGCGAGACAAGACAGGTGTCTACTTGCAAAACATTCTTTCTGATAAACTAATGCATGGATACATTCAATAATATAGATTCAATACATGGATACATTTACTACATTAATACATTCCATAATATAAATCAATACATGAATAAATCCAATAATATGTACACCTAGGTGTGATACAACTATGTCCTTCCCCCTATACTATATCACGCCCTCTCTGACAATAGCTGGTAACATATATCCTAACAATATTGTTATGTTCTTATGATAGGAGTATATGAGACGAGGACTGTTTGGTGATATATCAGGTTGGAGTTATAGGAGACAATAGATTGGAGTTAGATGCGACAATAGAATGAGTCCTGACAAGGACTGTTTTGGTTATATTGCAGTTGGAGTTAGATGAGACAATAGATTGAGTCCTAACAAGGACTGTTTTGGTTATATTGCAGTTGGTCTTATCTGAGACAATAGATTGAGTTATATGAGACAATAGATTGAGTTAGATGCGACAATAGATTGAGTCCTGACAAGGACTGTTATGGTTATATTTGCAGTTTGGAATTATCAGAGACAATAGACTGAATATAGGAGACAATAGATTGAAGTATGAGTCCTATTAGTCTTCGTCTATTCACTTAATTCCCCCAAGATACAATCAGTAACCTGATAGGTAGTATAATGACACACAACAAATACCAACGGTTATCGTAAATATATTTACCCTCCTAAGATTTTAAACTGGCCAGGTTTTGACGCGACTTAGTGAAGTAGGTTGCAGGTCGATGCCCTCAGGTAAGTTATAAATCAAAGTGACAGCTTCTTCCCCTTCAGTCAGTCGGTATCTCTGGCGTCAAGTTCGGGATTGCATGGTTAGCATAAAATCCGCCCGATTATATAGTCAGGTAAATACTTGAGGAAAGCTTTCGGTTGGTTCCTGGCGGAGCAAAATGATTGGTTTCCTCCGGTTTTGTACCTGGTCTCATACAGCCTAATTTTATTCAGTTTTTTAGCCGCCATCTTGCGTGAACTGCGTGAACAGTATAATTTATTCTGTCTCAGAGACTGGTGAACGGTGCAAGTTGATTGGTTGAAGCAAATCTGTATCTCGACATAGTGATTAACAAAGTAGTGGGTTACACTTCGTTTCACGACAGTGTGTACATATATATGTTACTAGACTAGTTAATATTATTACTGTTTATAGTTGTAATCTATTTGGGAGAACATTTAATGGATGTGCTGTTGGGGTGGCCTCATCACTCCCTGTCTATGGTGACTACACATTGTCCAGTTATTTGATGGAAATTTTATGGGTGTGTTAGCAAATAAGTTGAGTTGGTGAATTCTCAGCAGACCAGACGCTCACGTAGCTTGAAGGTGTAGCTCTGGTGCTGAGATCTGGTGGCCCCACCTCTCCGTGCTTGGGGGCAATATCAGAAGTCTGGTGGCCCCACCTCTCCGTGCTTGGGGGCAATATCAGAAGTATGGTGGCCCCACCTCTCCGTGCTTGGGGGCTATAATAGGCTGCTCTGACCAAATGTTACTGCACGGGTCCACTCTGGTAAAATTCAACAACTCATTTGACACCGCATTGGTGCCAACTGAAACTCACAGTTCTGCAATCAAAGTATTAGTCATGTGTCAGAATTCCATCCTCTAACCCTTTCTGGACACAACACTACACAACAACAACACCACATAGACGGGTCAGATCTTTCTGACCAAACAACACATCTTACCAAGTTGGTTTCACATAGGATAAGTTCTCCCAGACTACGTATTCTGAAATATGTTCATTAGCTTCCTGCCATAGAATAGGATAGGTGATATGTTCCACTGATCTCAACACTTGATCTGTCCTTCATAATCCTTGCTGGAGTTTATGTATTTTATTTGTCTCTAGACCCTGAACTGGGGCGGGGGGTCTAGAGCGAATCCTTACTTGTTGTAAGGGACAGATTATGCTATTGCAGTATCAAATCACTCGAAACCTTAAACAAATATTAAAATGTACAAAGAAATAATTTCAGTCTTACCAGAATTATGAATATAGAACACAGTTAAATGCTAGCAAAACTCAGCTGAGCTGCTGGCCTTAGGATGGCGTCCCTCTAAATATTTCAATAGCTTCTGGAATTTACACCACTTAATAATTCACTGTGTCTACTAGGACAACTTATAATGAATGGCACAAAATGCGCGTCTGAGCGCCGATAATATATTCATCTATGGCCAATCACTGCCTTTTCTTTTTTCAAATTCAAATATCCTACCAAAAGTCATTTCAGTCATACCTCAGTCAAGTATGCCTTATTGTCTGTTGGTCCGTCCGTCTCTACTTGCGTTTCACAAAAAAACACACTTGTTTTTTTTGAACCAACCCTGCCTTCCCCTACACAATTTTGCCTTTAAAGTTATTTTTAGCCACAATTCACCATCCCACCCCGTCTCTTCATTCCAACTAGATTTTAGCACTTGCGTCTTCAAGGCCACAATTTTTTGAAAATTAGTGACATGTTTTATTTCAATGCAGACGCTCGCTGATATGAACAACACAGTCTTTTGTCAATATCTTTCTTATTATCTGTCCGTCTGTATAAATGAAAGCATATTATTTCACTGCTCAAGATGGGCCATCCGGCCAGCTAGGTTTTATATTCCTAACATTATTATTAAGAAAAGTTACTTTTCAAATATTTTCTAGAATCTTCTCATCACTGCATTCAAATAAACGGGCTAAGTTATCGCAAAAGCGTCCAAGAAATGACTGTGGCGTATAATATCCAAGGTCCCTTTTGTCGATTTCTTTACTTTATGTCAACTTGGGGAACGTGACTTTTTCCTCCTTGCCCCACCAATTTGCGTCCTTTTAGCCTCGCTAGTTTCAAGCACGCGTTCAGTCAGATTTTTCCTTTTGATCTCCGTTCTCATCCCGTTCCATTTTGCCTTCAAGTCTAACAATTTAATTTCCATGGCGGGTGATGACCCGCGGCGTGGGCGATCATGTATTCTAGCAGCTTACGCATTAGTTTTTATCCCTACGTTGTATCATTGGAGATATTTTAACGTTGTATCACGGTTAATTTTGTGACAGCGAGTCAGCTGATGGCGTGGTTAAGTCCATTCAGCCCACACTGAAAACGGGAAGGAAGTGGAGAGTGGAAGAAGCTGTTGATGCTGCTGAAGAGTCACTCAAACTGAGAGAGGTAATCGGATACACACAAACGAATAGACGGGGATTTGGGTATGGTGACATCCGCTGGTGGTCCAAGGCATCAAGCAGGGAGCGCAGAGACATGGTAGTTCAGGAGATACGAGGAGCTGAGAATGATAAGAGGTTGCAAAAAGCAGTGCAGCAGGTCCAACAAGGCCAATGGACCACATGAGAAGGAGCCCTACAGAGGTCCTTGACATGGAATGATATATGGCATATGGCACCTCTTAGGCTCAGCTTCGTGGTTAGATCAATGTATGACCTGCTGCCGTCGGCCACCAACCTTGTGAAATGGGGAAAGTCGGATGATGAGCAGTGCCCTCTGTGCCAGGGGAGGCAGACACTTGAACACGTGCTCTCAGCGTGTAAGGTGGCATTAGGGCAAGGGCGATACACTTGGCGCCATAACAAAGTGCTAAATGAGCTTGCTGCGACAATAAATCAGGCAAGAATGAAAGCGAATAGCAAAGTCCTGCCAGACACCGCAAACACATACTTTCTGAGGGCAGGAAAGTCAGCACACCCCAAACCGAGTAAACCTGGTAGCAGTTTACCATCTCTTCTTGACTGTGCAAACGACTGGGAGATGGCGGTAGACCTACCTGGACGGGGGGCATATCCAGAGTGTATCAGAAAATCGCGGAGACGGTCGGATATAATGCTTCATTCTGCAGCAACGCTTCAGGTCATACTGATTGAACTGACCGTGCCATTTGAATCCAGATTAGACGAGCAACATTCATTCAAAGCGGCCAAGTATAGCGATCTGGCCGCGAATCCGAGACACGATGGATTCAGTGCAAGGGTCATGGCGGTTGAAGTGGGCGCAAGAGGGCTTGTGGCTGCATCAGTGTATGATTTATTAAACTGTTGGGGCTGAAGGGACAGTCTAGAACAAGGGCACTGAAGAGGCTTAGTGAAACTGCCGAAAAGGCATCAGGCTGGCTGTGGAACAACCGCAATGGGCGATGGACATCGTGACAATAAACGCTGCGGTACAGAAAACACCAAAATTTTTCTAAGTCCACAACGCTGAGTTTTTTTTGGTGTACTAGTGAAAGAGCTGCGACTCTGGGGCAACAGGCGATGTATACTATAAGGAGTGTCAGGTACAGAATTTCAGTGGCTTGCGGCGCGCAGCTCGTCGGCTGCGCGCTAATGTCTCAGTGTGTGTCCTTAGTTTGAAGGGCGACGGAACGAACGGAATAATTTGTCTTCTCTTTGTTACTTTCACAACTGCCTCCACGGCTGGCGTTGTGGATTTAAAAGTTGCTACCATAAGTGAAATGGGTTCATTTTCGATACAAGACAACAGGAAGTTGAGACGCTTGGGAGTCATGACCCAAGTGGGCCCGCCCCCCTTAGAGTGTAAAGGAGTAATTGGGCCGAAACACTTGTTGGATGGGGGGAACATCTTCTGATGATCAGATTGCTTCCTGTTGTATCGCTCTGTAAAGAGTTTCCTATCATCATATATATATATATATATATATATATATATATATATATATATATATATATATTGTCACGGGTTGCCCCCGTTGCTCTGCAGTAGTGGTCTAACAGTGTCCAAACCCAAGAGTATCTAAAGTGGATCTTCAAAGGTGTCTACCTTTGCACAAGATTACTCTTGGCAGACTTGTAGATAGAAGGATAATGATGATTCTGAGGGAGTCTCCACAAGATATTTCAGAAGTCAAGAACAATGCTGAATGAGTCTGGGCACGTCAACTTTATATCTGACCCGCCGCCTTTTGTGGAGATGAATTATCTTCTAGTTAGCTCGTTCAGGCCCCTAGCTGATTTAACTCAGCGAAATTCCTCTTATTAGCTCGATATTATTATTATTATTGGCTCTTTCGATGTAGATATAACTACATATATTAAAATCAGGATTCACACGTATGCCTTTCGCTCTGTAATAATTAATTCAACTATGAATTTATTAAAACCACATATAACACATTTAATGATCAATTATTTTGCAACAAATGTAAATAAATATGAAATGGAAATTATTAGAAAGTATGGTTCATCATAGATCTCGGTTTGGAAGATGACAATATAGTCTTTAGATTCGGCCTGCTAAAAAAATATAACTTTGCTTCCAAATTGCTGAAATGTTGGTGCTGCTGGTTCCGTCATTTCGTCTCTGTGGCAAGGGCACTTCTCCAAAAGGATTCTGGAGGTAACTGCTTCTGGTCAAGGCAGGGATCTTCACCACCCGTTGGATGTAGGTTTCACGTGTCGATCTCAAGCTTCAAACCACAGACTAGTACAGCTGGTAACGTGAGTAGAACCTCAAATTGTCTCTCCAGTCCGTACCACCAACCTAGTAACTAGGTAAATCTTAGACGTCTTGTTCAGGTAAATAGTCTTGGCAACTTAACTCAGATGCCTCGAACACACGTCTGGGATCTTATTTCTTATTCTACAATTCCTCTGTGACTTGTGAGTAGTTTCTGAAGAAATCCGGTTCCGTATTAATAATAATATTGGCGAGTTTTCTTTTCCAGTGGATAAAAGATGCTCATACGTTTTTCCGTTTCTAAAAATTCAGAATCCTGACACGGTTCTTTCCTGTGGCAAGGTCCGATCTGTCTACTTGTGACGATTTCGGGAATACAGTGCTGTATGTCAAACTTTTCTGGGAAGATAAAAGTTTATTACGACCTGGATAATATCAGCTGTATATTTGATTTAAAAAAAATTCATATGAGGCTACCTAGAACTGAAGCATCATTCTTCAATTCAAATCTCCGCCAAGAGTAGTCTTGAGCGAAAGGTAGATACATTTGAAGATTCTTAGTAGATACTCTGAATTTTGGCCACTGTCGGACCATCACTTCAGAGCAAGGGGGAGCAATTCCGTGACAATTACCTAGAAGATGAATTCAAAAACATTAGAAACAAGCTATCACAATTTGGAGATGACGCAGCAATCTGGAGGTCTGAAAAAAAAAACCACTTCAAAAATATATAAAGATCTACAAGTTTATCTATGGAAAACGAACATTGACCATCATGACGTAAGGCCAGTATTGTCCCACCTGTGTCTAATCTCACAAAGGATGGCCAATTAAACCCAGACATGACATGAATTAAAGGAAGAAAGTGTAAACAATGAATGGCACACATGATTTCAGATGTAACATGAGAGGTAAATCAATAATGTCGGAGAGAAGAGGAACGCGAGGAAAAGAGAACGATAAATTCTGTCACAGCCATTTATCATTACAGCAAATGAAGTTGGCAATAATACTGATCCTTGTGGGAGGCCATTTTGTTGTTCGTGTTGGACAAGATTTCTTCTAATCTCCATTAATTTCCCAATGCAATGAAAGCTCCGCTAGCCTTCTGTTTTCTTATTTTGATATCCGTGTATGTCATTCCAACAGTGTCTATATTGCTTACAAGATTTATGTAAGATTCAATCTCTTGTAGTGGAGTTTCTTCAAGTGCATTACTGCTATCGTTTCCTGCAGTTATTCTCTTAACTTATTGTTTGTTGAAGTTTGTGTGGTTTTAAGAATGTTCTACAGGAAGGTGTAACCGGGCATCATGCCCAACCCTCCTCAGTCGTCTCTTACGACATGCGTGGCAGGTTGCAGAATTACTATTCTTTGCTCCCGTTTCGGGCACCGGTAACATTCGTTACGATGGTTCCGTAACTTATTATGAATATCGTAGAAATCGACTAAGGAGACATGGGACCGGCTACCCTATCCAGTAGAAGCTTTAGGCAACAAAATCTTCAACAAAAATTTTGAACAAGTCAACTAAAGAAAACAAAAACTCAGCCATGCAGGATAGAAGGTCCTCTGGTAAGGAGGTGCATAGCTAAACGCTGAAAGGAGTTTGTGTTGCTCGCTAACCATTTTTCTTCTACGAAGATCTGCAGATTTCGCACCTAGAATGTCCGTAAATTGAATGAACATGGAAAAACTGCAAGGCTAATGACCGAAAGAAGGGACTACGGGATTCATATCCCGGGACCGTGTGAAACAGGGTGGAAAAGATTATAAAGGAATGTTTGATTACAGGAGAAATGGTAATGTTCTCGAGACATGAAGAAGAAAGCTCATATCACAGTGAAGGGAAGGCTCTAACACTGTCAAAGGAAACAGAAAACTCTCACAGAGTGAGAAACAATGGGACCCAGAATAATATCAGCATCATTCAAAACAGCCAAAAAAGAAGATAAAGATACACATAATTCCATGTTATGCAACAACCAATGACCATCTACGGTAGCCATGACGGTCGGGCCCGGGTCACTAAGGACGGTCGCTGGCCAACGGGGATATGGCGCTGCTGTGACTTGCCAAACTTCGGCTGCGTCTACGTTTAATGTGTTCTTGAATTCAAGCCAGAGGGTTTCCATGTTATCTGATGGTTCTCCTTTTCTTACTGCTGTTGAAATAAGCCCCTGATAGTACTGATACCTGGTCGTCACGTCTGCTTCTCTCAGCTTGTAGATCTTAATACTAATCTGTCCAACTTGATTACTTGTGTGATGGTCGGCAATGCCTAGGCCGAGAAACTCTTTCAGTTGTTCTTTTAATCGTCAGAAGGTAGTGATTATTTCCAATCGCTGGCCCTCTCCAGACTCTTAGCAACCCGCACATATTTGAATGAGCTTTTCCTTACGATGGCCAAAGTCGATGATTTATTTCTCGTTCCTTGTTGGTTCATATCTGGCGTATGCATGTATGCGCTTATGGTGGAAAGGGGGGGGGGTGTGACTTTGTGTTTGTAATATGATTTTGCTAGGTGCAGAATTTAAAGTCACTTTCCATTGTATCTTCCCCATATCGCCCAATCACTCCACACCAGATGTTATGGTCATTTCCAACTCTGGCATTGAAATCTCCGAGGAGGATTATTTCATACAGACAGTCGTCCACTGTCTTCTGAAGCAGACTTATGCTCGCTCATCCCCATTAGGCCCATACACAATGACAAGTTTGACTGTGTTTTCTTCTTTTACATTTAGCACCATAATGCGCTCCAAGACAAAGTTTCATTCTATGATATTATATCTTTGGTTTTTTGGTCACAATTTAACACAAACACCCGTTTAGCTCGTTTGATTGCAGGAACTCCACTGTAGAGCATGTTGTCAATGAGGTCCATAATTCCTTGTCCTTAGTTTCCGCCAGAGCCTGGATTTCTAATGTTGCTTTCATCATCTCCTCTTCTTTCACGAGAATACTACTAATAATATTCCATGATCCATAAGACGTAGTCAATACTCTGTGCCATTCATCGCTTTTTAAGATCAGTCTGGTTATCTAGAGCAAGGACAAACAGGTGATTGGTCTGTTATGCCTTTGCAAGGTGGAGGGGCTGCCTTCTTAAGGCCTCCATGCCGTCTGGCCCATTCGCGGTTGTACTTGCTATTTCCTTAGTAGCATGAAGCACTCAGTTCCAGTCAGAATCCCTCCTCCTTTCTCAGCATAGGCTTGGGACCGGCATCCGCAGAGTTGGACAAATTCATATTAACAAAATAAAACCACCCCTTCTTCAATAGCTACACTGCTGCAAGGATTATCTATCGACAAAAGTGTAGTTACATAATGGTGGAACAAAGTATGGATGGTGGCTTTCATGAAACAGTCTGGCAGCATTCCTAAAGGCTTCGGGCTATACTTTTTACAGCGCTGTCAACTAGCCAAGTCGCACATGTTTGTATGTCTATGATTTATTTAAAAAATGAAAAACAAACAGTAACGTATTTTGTGTTACAGTGCATCGAGTGGCATAGTGGTTATAACATTTGATAGTCGAGGGAAAGATTTTAAAACCTGGTGACACTGGATATGGATAAGGGAGATACACTGAGAACAATTAATGATCACCTGTTAGAGAATGACACTGCAACAGATGAATCAAGGTTAAGACTGTTGGATTTTGACATCAAACGTAAGGCTAGCAGAGATGAACATATGAGAGGATGCATCCGTCGTATATATAACCAGCGAGATATAGGAACAGTTAGCATTTACACTCTTCAACGTATACTGAGCACCTATGGGTTTGCACGGAGTGCAATGATGTCGATTCTGTTCAACAATAACAAACCTGGCAGCGTCAGGCTCCAGTCTACCCAGCTGTGAATGTGTACTTGACCTTGTTGGTGACCTATGTACCAAAGTTGGCAAGTAAAAATTAATTACAGGAATTCAGCAAAAGGCATGTCACCTAATACTTGAGTAAGGAAAACGTAAGGGATGCGACCCATCGCGATGTTTCCCGCGACCCAATTTTTTGTTGCGTCCCATAAGTTGAGAATCTCTGCATTAGAAGTTTTATGGGAAGATGCTAGAACAAGCCAAGCGATTCTCGCATCTTTAACATTAAACTCATAAAGATGGCAAATGCGACGCAGACGTCAAGAAGAGAATAGGTAAGCCTGATTCAACAACATGAGACATATACTATCGTCCAAACCAATAACTCACAAGTTAAAAAGAAATTGGAGTAAGCGTAATATATTGTGGAGATGAAAAGCATGAATTAACGTTGCGGCACCGATCAAGGATGGAAACAGACCGAGTAAAGTGGAGAGTTTGTTCCTGCCCTATAAGATGCCATTAAGCATGGTGGTCAACGATTGCTTTGTCAGTCAGCAGCTATGGATTCAAGTATGTGTGTGTGCGCGCGCACACGTGTGTTTTTTTCCCAATGAAGTATAATTTCATTGCATTTTTCAGATACATGAAAAATGATGGAGAATACTCTTTTGAGGCAAGAAATAAAAGAATAGTAGATCAGTTGGTGAGAGATGTCGCTCACGTATTCATGCTGACTGGGAATTTTGAACATTTAAACTAAATTTATGTTATTATGAAAAAATGTGTCTTTTGCTTAGCTTTAAAATGTTATTTAAACAACTGTTACATTAAAATAACCACTATTTTCACAACAAAGGACTCGCTAGTTGCCTGGCAAACAATTGACCTAGTTGTGCGACAAAATGCCCTGACTGGATCGGCACATCACCATTCACCACTCGACGGCACTTGCACTTTCATTTTGTAATTATTAATTTCCATGAAATGTACAACATGCAAAAGGTTGTCTACGATGAGTGAATCCTTAGACATTTTGAGAGCCAAAGATTTCAAACAAAACAAATATATAAACCTCATGTTGAGTTAAAAAGATGTAACATGTTGAAAATCAGAATTGGGGTTGGGGGTGAGATGATACTGATGGGGCAACGTATAAGAGGAAGTATAAGTTGGATAATAGTATCAAGTGATGGACAGGAAAGAGCCTTCAGAGTGTACCTTCAAGGCAAAAGACAGGGCTGGAGATCAATGCTGCTCATCTTCAATGTATAGATGGCATCTGATCTGAGACTTAATAATCTTGCAAAGCATTGTTGGTACTCCCAACATACACCTCAGTGTCTGCGTGGGGCATACAAGCAATGTCCTTCAAGTATGTCAGCTGCGCACAAGAAGGTTGACATCATGGCTTTTGCCAGCCTGTTTGAGGGAGGAATGAATGGCAAACAAAGGACCCGCCAACTTTATGCACCAGAATTACCCATATTTATTTATATACATATGGGCAACTCTTGTGCAGCTACTCAATCTCTGAACACTGGCCAGGCAACTTGAAAGATGCCCGTTTCCAGAAAGCACCAATGTGGTTTCTTCTGGGTCTTGGTTAATAAAACAAGACAGCCATGTAATGCTCCTGGCAAGTTTCTTCAGTGTGTATGATTTCCAACGTCTATTAATTTTAGTTTAAAAATCTCTATTTCCACTAGTATTGATCTGGTCCTTTCCACCAGTTTTACATTGGTGATCCTATCACATCACTTTATTTCTTCTATTCTGCATAAGCACTCAAGTCATTAATTTCTTGGTTATGGCTTTTATTGTTATCCATGTTTCACAGCAAAATATATAGGACAACCCAGATATTTTAGTTGAAAATCCTTATTCAAAGTATGAGAGTACAGTATGCTCTACACCTCACGGTAGAAGGGAACGACTAAGTAAGTAAGAGTACAGTATGCTACCTGCGGTGCAACCAATTAAACTGGTAAAAGAAAACAGTCAATGCAAATCTTTGTAAATAAATTACATCCCAGTAATTCTTTAAAACCACACACATACAAACACACCAAATTAATGCAGATAATTAACAACCAGTCTTGCTATTAAAAAGTATTTTATTTACAGTTTGAACACTGCAACTAACATCAAAATGCTTTGAAAATGTTACTTGACATTTGGTTTTCTCACAAACTGAACTTTTTCAAATGATATTTTAAACACAACAATCTTCACCACAGTGGGACAAATTTCTGAAGATTTGTGACCCCCAAACAAAAACAAAAAAAAAAGAGAGAAAAAAATTGACAGTAACAAAACTCAGTGTAACAGGCTTAAGAATTTATGTCACTTCAACGACTAGGGCCAGCAAAGACCCAGTTACAATGAGAATGCTGCAAAGTATTTATAAGAAAATAAAATCCTGCTCAATTATGCAAAAACTGATAAACTTGGATACAACTGATATTACATTACATCACATAAAATATTCATTTACATGTATCTGGAAACAGGAATAACACAATTCCAAACATGTTCATTGGAAAATATGACATATATAATCAATCCATTAACATTTGACATGTGAATTAGAATTAATGAAACACAAATGTAAACTTCTAACACTCTTTTGGTTTGTCTGTTACCACCATTGTTACCATGAATGTTCTGGATCACATACTGGCTTATGTTCTCATGAGAAACAAATTATATTAAAAAATGCTACGGAACAAAAACCAACAATTGCCTACTGAGCTCAGGATGATGCTTTCTGTCTTGATGTATGTAGCTTGAACTTTTCTCTCCTCAGTCAAATGTTAAGAACAAACATTTGAAACAACCACAACAGATAATGCTTGGGCACTAAGCTTGATTGACGTATTGATTAACCACGTATTTTTGTTTGGTTTTTTTGTTATGTTTTATCTCGTTTCTGTTTGTTTAGATTTTTTTTTTAAATTTTATTTCACAATTTTTTTTTTAAATAACATAGGCCTATGCACAAAATTGGTAATTTTCATTTATCCTAATTACAGTGATTTGACAGATGTGATGCCACTTTCATGTATCGGCGGTTATTCATGTTATCTGGAATTGAAAACATGTAAGCCTATCCTAATTATAACCCTTCAGAGGTTGAACGGGATATGTCTCTTCATCATAAATATTTTTAAAAAAGCATTCAAAATATATTTATTTCCAAAAAATGTGGTGAAATGAACAGTGGGACATTGGTCTCATAACAGGGTAGGCTATAGGATATGGAATCGCCATCAATTTCTATTCCTGACCATCTTAAACTGTGTCAAACATGTTCAGGTAAGCAGTTGTAAACCACGAAACTTCATTCAAACACTATAATTTTGGTCATGGTTAAAAATAAAACTGTAAATAGGCCTACATTGTAAATTACAGACGCAAGTACAACAGGCCTATCTATAAACTGGACTTATTTAAATGTTTTATAAATGAGATAAATGAATTTATTACCTACCTCAGTTGAAATGAACGATTTAATACAACTTGAATGCGCAGAGACAAGTTCTTGGTGTTGTTTTTTAGTTGTATTCGAGTAACAGACGCGAGCGCTAAAAATAAATCTGTGCGTTCACATCATTAAAGCGCCGAAAACGCAAACTGCTGAAAACGTCTGGAAATGGATTTAGTGTGCAAAGGGAAGTAAAAATTCTATGGTAACTGAAGTTTAATGAAAAATACCATCAATAACCGAAAAATGGACACCAAGCATCCAACTTTCGATTTGTATTTTTTTTTTTCCAGGTCCGATGCGGGAAATTCAAGGCTTTTAGCCATTTTTCTAGCCTTTTCAGGGCCTGGAATTTTTGTTCTTCGTTTTCCAGCCTTTTCTAGGTTTTTCCAGGTCGCTACGAACCCTGTAAAAGGCTCAGAAAGACTGCCCTAGACTAATGCTCAATTACATCAGATCAAACTAATTTCTATGCTACTTCTTGTGGTCTCAGTGGGTCTCTGCAGAAACCATTATATATATATAAAAAAAAAAAGTAGAACCACTGTTCCCTTGCATATGTTGTTAAAGGTGAATACCGTGATGCTGTATGCAAGACATGGGTAACTTCCTCATGTAAAACAAAGTGCTACAGAAACCACACCTGTATGGGCATTCAGTATTCCAAAAAGAAGGCAAAAAGAGAGGCCAACCAAAAACAACTTGGCAGAAAACTGTGGAGACTGAGATGAAAAGCATGAACCAGAGTTGGGGCACCGCACAAAGGATGGTCACCGACAGAGCAAAGTGGGGAGAGTTTGTTTCTGCCCTACAAGGTGTCAACAGGCGTGATGGTCACAGACTACTTTGCCTGCCAGTAGCTAAGAACCCAAGAAGAACATTCAGAATCCATTCTGCAAGGATGCCAAAAAGCAAGAATGCTCCTTAAGGAGCAAAATAAAGGGATTAATTACAAATTTATATGTTTTTTTGTACTTCCTGTTCTTATAATTATATATATTTTTCTTCTCTCCATCATTCATTACATCAATTTGCTCCAACATCAGTTTGAGTTCACGAGGATGATGTACGGACACACGAAATATGAAGTAACTTTATAGTTTATCTTCATACATGCCATTCAACATTTTGTAGATAAATCCGATGCCTGCAACACTTTTGGCCATGGCAGATAAAAAAATTCTGACCTGAGTGGTGCTCACCCATGTAACAGAAATTTGGATGGGACATTCTCTGAGACATTGCATGATTCTTAGCTATAGAGTAGGTTACATTTACTTATTTTATTTTTTCTAAGCAAGAACTGCTCATGCAGGTCACAAAGAGTTGACAGCATGTTATAAAGAACTTCATGTGTTCTTTCAGAGGTTTCTGTAGCAATTTGTTTCACATAATGAGGTTCTCAACCGCAGGCACCACTTTACGTCAGTCGCCTTTCACAACACGCCTGCGGGAGCAGTACTTTCGCTTCTTCTTTGTCTCTTCAGGGACCTCTGAACTGCATGCAGCAACAACCTAAACAGCCAGAGATTAAAGAGAGAAAATGAGACGGACAGGATATTCCCTCAGCAGTATAACCTGACATGCCTAGAACTTACAGGATAAAAGAAGAGCTGAGAGGTCAAAGAAAAAATGGACAACAGTGGAAGCGAAAGATATGGCCACTGGGGCTCTCAAGGGCAGAAATGAAAAAGATAATCTAATACAGAAAATGGTGATGAGCATCAGCTACAGCTCTATGCACCATATGGAATGAAAAGGCATGAGTGAGCAAGCAGCTGAATGTAACAAACTTACGAACAGTCACCAGCTAGTATTAAAAAAGAAAACAAAACGAGGCAATTTAAAAAAAAAACCCAAAATAATATATGAAATTTAACACTTTTGTTGAAAACTTCTGCACAAGTGTTACTTTTTATGTACAAAAAAAAAAAAAAAAAAACCAAACAGGACTAATTTATCTGTTCATTCAGGCTACTTCTTCCTTGACCTTTACTCTTTTCGCCTCCCTGACCTCAATATTATCAGCACAACGTTTTAAGTTCCCTGACCCAGCATCCCCCCTTTCATTTATACTGGATGGCTGCTGCTCGGAAATGTTCTCTGCACTATTATTTACTGCTTCTTTGGTGTGTGCTGCTGCCTCGGGTATTGCTTGCTGAGCCACTGAGCTGATGAGAGAATCCAGTACAATAATGATGCATGTCATGTTGTCACAGCCAGTTCCATCGCCAGATGTGTTTGGCGCAAGGCAATGATCAAACAGCTGCAAAAAAAAAAAAAAAAAAAAATTTTTTTTACGAATAAGCAAAAAAAAAAAAAAAACATTAATTAATTTCTTTTCCTTTAAAGAAACAGCAGTAATGACTCACAAATATACACAGCCTCTTTTTTCACAGAACAAATAGTGCTCCAAGAGCATGGCTCCTGTGAATGCTCTGATAAACCAACAGTTTGTGGATAGCACAGTATGCTCAGATGTGTGGTCAAAATGAACATCTATCAAAATACACCACTGGAATAGGGTCCACATCATTAGCACACAAAGGCAGGATGAGGTTGTGAATGAGACTGGCAACCCCATCATGAAAAATAAATGGCTATAGAAACCCCCACTACAAAAGCATGTCAATGTTTGGTGCAGGCTTCCTGCTGCAGTGCTGGCTCCATGAGGAGCAAAGAGGAAAATGATAATAATCCACATGCTATGTTTACAAGATGAGGCTAACTACATGGCTTATGCTCTAAGTAAATGGTTACTACCACCTATATAGCACCTGTACACCAATTTTGCTTCTTTCTAAATATGAGTACATAGAGCATTGAACAAATCTAAAATTTCACAACATTCGGCTTGCAATCTAATTTGTGGGTTGCAACTAAACTTCTGCAAATCAAACGTATTTTTACAATTAAACATATAAGGAAATTTGTCAAGTAACAAACTATTTCAATCTCATCATGTAAAATAAATAACCATAAAAACCATCACCACCTATGTCCCAGTCTTGACATATGGATGCGAGTCATGGGCAATGACCACAACCCACAAAAGCCAGATCCAAACCTCAGAAATGAGGTATCTTAGGAAGGTGGTTGAAGTAACAAGAAGAGACATGGTCCGCAACCAGATGATACGTCAAGGCCTTAAATCCCACCCCCTGCAGACCCAAGTAGAACAGTCCCAACTAAGATGGTTTGGCCATGTCTGCAGAATGGGAGAAGATCGGCTACCACGACAAACATGGGAAACAAAGAGCCAGGGATCCAGACCCCCAGGATGACCCAGAGTCTGCTGGGAGGACAACATTAGACAATCTTTGAAGGACCGAGGACTAGAATGGAACCATGCCAGGAGGAAGACAGCCGATAGGATAGTCTGGCGTTCTCTCTTCCAAACCTCTACACCTCACAGCAGAAGGGGAACGACTAAGTAAGTAAGTAAGAAACCATCACAACCGCAACATGTGAGTGCTTAGGGCAGGCTTCCTGTGAGGGGGTCAGCTGTAGTGGTGGATACATGCTCCATAGGGAAGCAAAAACAAAGATGATGAATAGACTATTTTACAAATCTTTTTAAAATTTCTTTATAACAAAATCAATATAAATATATACACACACAAATATATGATTACACATGTTCATAACCATTTATCTGATAATTGAAATATTAAGAAAATAATAGTTTTTTCGCCAAATAGAAAAGAAAAATAAATAAAAAATATGTTCGTTCATGGCACTTCAGTCACGTGCAAACATGACCTAATTGTTGTTGTTTTGATGAGGTGATGGGTGGAGAGCGGGCACTTAATAGCTGACCGTTATTGCCTCTTCTCGTTCCATCTTGGTCTACCCTGTTCAACCTGAAGTTTGGTTATAATTGGGGTATTTAGTGTCATTTTATTTTTTAATTTTGTATTCAATTTAAATAGCTATTGTCTTTAGCAGTTGCTGATTTTAATTTATATTAGTATTTGTCCATTTTATTTTCTCTTTTGTATTGTTTCTTGATAACTATTGTCCTTTACACTTGGTTTTACTTTGTATTAGTATTTGTTCTTTTTGAGTTGTCTTTATTTTTTTATTTCATACCTTGTTGTCTTTCCTTGTCCTATGAGTAGTTAGTAAGTTTTTTTTTCTTTGTTTTTGGTTACTAACCTTATATGTTTTCCTTTGTTTTATGTATATATCTTTTAACTATTGATTGGGCATCTCTTGGGGCATCTATACTTAAAACCTTATCACCTGTCAAGTCTATATTGTGATTTCTATAGTAAGTTTTTAATTCAAGCCTTTGTTGTTCATACTTTTTACAGTGGATCAGGTAGTGGTCTATGTCATTCTCTTCCTGACATTCTTGGCAGTGTGGTTCTTCTATCATAAAGTATGCTGCACCGAGACGGAGACGCCACAGTTTTTTGTTTGATAGTATCTTTAATTCTTCTCTGACGTGGCACGTCCTCGTTGGTTCTTTCAGCAGTTTGAACGCGTGTCTGCCTTTTCTACTGTTCTTCCATGTTGTCTTCCATTCCTCGTTTATAGTTATCTTCACTTGGCTCTTGATCTCTGACCTTCCCAGTTCTGCTCTTATATTGTTTTTACTTGTTCTTCCATTCTTGGCGTTCTGATCTGCCATCTCGTTACCAGCAAAACCTATATGTGCTGGAACCCACACTAGCCTCACACTACATCCTCTGTTCCCTAGTGATGTATTAATTGCTAGAATTTCTTCCTTTATGTCTGGCCGGCTACATTTACCTGGGTGTTCTAGTGCTTGTAGGGATGATAGTGAGTCTGTAAATATCGTAACAGTATGTACCACAAACTGCCTCTTGCGCGGCGGTCGGAAAATTCTGTAACGCGCAAGCGAGGCCCAGTTTGGGCCCTTTTCAATCTCGCTCTGCCTAGTAATTAATTTGCCTTTTCTAAATAAAAATTATATCTTCTGGTTCCTTGATCTTTCTTCTTTCATAATATGTCAATTGTAACTTTCTGCGTGTCATTGAAATTGAGCGAGACAAAAAAAGAAAACACCATGAAACCGCTTTTATCGTGCGCTGGCTGACCGGCGCTCACGAAAGCGAAATTCCTTGAAAGGACCCCCACCTCATTCATAGCGTCCGCGCTATGTCCTCAAAAATGCTACACTAATACGGTTTTCACCATTGAGAAGAGCGGAAACTGAGGTTTACGCACATGTAACACAAGGTACAGATTTTGTATAGGAAGATATCGTAAATTCGAAGTGAATGAGAAAGTTTGAATTTTAATACACATCTGGGAGGCCTACCTACACTTGTGTTACATCAAACAAACGAGCAGCCATACTGCTAAAATCGTATCAAAGTTTTAAACACCGTTGTTATTTGAGCAAAGAGCGAAATAACGTTAGAACAAAGCACCTCCAACACATTTTGGCGTGGAAACACAATGGCGGATGTTCCATCTGACAATCCCGGACACGATGGGCCGGCTGTACGAAACACAGCACGAAATGACTCAGGCGCTGAACTGAAAGTTTCACTAATGGAAGTCGACGCAATATGTGTTCTGAGTAAGTTTTGAACTTTGTTTTATTTCTATTCATTTCAGACCTATTTTCTTTATTTGCAACACAGCAACGGCAAGTGACGGAGGGTGGATGTATTAGTAAAAGAACAGCCGAATGTGACTCCTCAATTCACACATTTAGACAGCGATTTTTTCATTTTGTAAGCAATTTTGGGTGTGGGTTATTGTTGTTAATGTAGCTATTTGGTTGTTTTAACGGACCATCACCATTTTCTAAACATTCGGTATCAGAATTAAGGTCTAACACTTAGTAACAGCTTGTAAAGCCGCTGACCTACTTTCGATAACGTTATGGATGTCAAAGGTCATGTCTAGAATTTAGCTTGTGAACGTTTTTTTTTTTTAAATTGCCTCTCTCGCATAATTAACCTTTTTTTTTCCTCAATTATTTCAGGGGACAATCGTTATGATGCACATTTTTCAATGACGGGAAGAGGCAGACGTCCGGCTCTGCCACGGATTTCTACTGTGACAAATCTATTGGCACAGTTCTGTCTTCTGAAGGACTAGGAAAATGCAACATCGGAGCTAGTACGTCTTGTTGTGTAAAGTGTATATATCATATTATTTCCTCTCATTCTCTGATGTTAAAAATCATTAGGCTAATGAAATTATGTAGTTGAAGCTTTCCTGGAAGTCTCTACAGGTTTTGAGTTTATTTGCAATTACAAACATAAAAGACAAATGACATAATCCATGTAAAAGAGAGACTTACAATCTACTGTATAATTAATATAATGATTTAAATGGTAAATGCAGTAAAAATTAATGCCGCAATAAATGCTTAATGATTAACAAAGGGAAAGAAAAAATAATTTGGCCGACATTTTTTGTATTAATAATAAAATAACACAATCATGTAATTTGTCCTCTTCCCGTCCCTCCCAACAAATTTCTCTCAGGTGACCTCTTGGTTTCTCTGTGCTACATGAACAGAATGTGAGTAAAGGACAGCTACAATACAGGTGCCAGATGTCAGTACAACAAGCCAGTGCCCTGAGAGGAGATTCACTTGAGGAATTTTGATGCAGCTGACCTCAAGTGACAGTGAGTTGGACACGGACTAATATGTAATGTTTCTTTGTTTATAAGAATCAAATTTTAAGCAGTAAAGGTTGTTTCAATCAAGAAAATAACCATCAATTTGAATTGTACAACTCAAATTACATTAATATGGAAGTTTTCAGCTCTATAGCTGCAATATTCATGATTTTATGACAACATTTGGAATTTCGTGAGATTTTTCTTCCGAACTGCAAATTTAGCCTTCGATCCATTTTCACATAATGCAGTTTTATAGTATTCAGTATTTCATGTGGCTCAAAAAAATTAAGCATCAAGTATATATTGCTCTCTTTAAGCTCAATAAATCTTATAGCTTTCCTGTGTGTAGTTTTTGATTTATGAGTGCATGAAAATGCATATTTGCACTTTGCGAGCACAACAATGAGACTTGCTACTGCATCTTTTGTCAATTTTGATGGACCATAATTCATTTAATTGATTTGTTGTACTTCCCATGTTTCTTTTCTGCAATAAGGACTTGTATGACTTTGTACAAAAAGCATTATTGACTTGGTAAGTGTTTGTTGACTGTAGTTATGATTGTGCAAAGTCAGGCAATTTGTTCGGTGCGAAGATGTTTGAAAATTTTTGTAATTCCCCACAATTTTGAAATGCTGTAACTCGGTTGTTTGATGTCCGATTTTTAAAATTTAAAAAGGAAATTTCATGGCTTAAAGAGATCCATTAAGATCTATAAACAAAGACACTGTAAAAACAAAATGAAAAATCAGTTTGTGGTACCTACTAACAGCTTCTGGTGGGTTATCTTCGATTATTTCTAAACTTTTAAGAATTGCTACCATCTCTGCGGTAAAAATCGAAGTCCCTTCAGTTACACTGTAGCTCTTTTTTATTCCTCACTGTGGTATTACGACCTAATTACGTACCAAGGTCAGTTTTATCATGTTTTCGGTCAGTGTGGTTAATGATACAACGTTAGCATTAGATGAGCTACAGCGTGGTACAAATTTACCAAACACCGGGGACACGCCATCATGTCACACAACTTGAGATTCATCTGAAGTTCAACTCAAAATTCATAACTGCCCCAGTTCGCTTTTGTGTGTCGGTGATTATTTTTGAAAATGCTCAACATAGAAAGAGTTATGGTTAAGACTAATTTTTTTGTAGCCATTTATTATTCACATGTAAAACTAAACGCTAAAAATAGTGATATGGTTAGCAGTTTAGCATTAAGATTAGGCCTTGGCATAAGATGCAGAGGCTGAAAAATAGTACCCAAATTCTATTTCGCGTTTAAAAAATAATAATAATGTGCGACAAACATCAAGGCCGTACATTAAAAAACTAAATAAAAACAATAATCAACTGTTATGGATCGTGAGCTGGCCGACATCTGAAAATTCATAACTATCTCAGCTTCCTGTTGTGTGTCAATGACTATTTTTGAAAATGATCAAAACAGGGCCAGAATTACTGTTAAGATAAGCAATGGCGGTCTTTGTTCTGAGATTTGTAGCTGCTTATTTGATACAACAATAAAAACGGTTACGGTTAGCACTTTAGCTTTAAGATTAGTCTTAAGATGCAGAGACATAAATGGTACCGTAATTCTATTTCACTCCTTAGAAAAAAATGATGAATGACATTTTTTGTACTTTAAAAAAAAAAAAAAACTATAATGTCAAATGTTATGAATCGAGAGTTAGGCGACAAACAGAGACAACTGTAGTGTTAAAGGATCGAGCGTTGAGCTATTCCTCGATCGCAATTTGGACTATATTTGAATATGGACAAAACCCTGGTTTCCAAAACATAACTATCCCCACATATTTAGGAAAATAGGAGTAGTATATCAGGCGCAAAACGAGTAGCATTCTGCAGAATGAGCATGACTTTTATATAAGGAAATATACTGATCGATAACGCAGGATGAGCGTGACTTTTATATAAGGAAATACTCCGATCGATAATGGCGGCGTGGGTTACTAAGTAGTTATTGTGATGGTATTTTAAGTGTTGTGTATGACTCAGCAGTGTGTTGTTATGTTTCTTTATTCATACAACATTTATACAATATATATATATATATATCATGATAACAATTTGCCAGAAGATATGGAGTACAAAAAAATGGCCAAAAGAATGGACGCAGTCATTAGTAATACCGCTTCCAAAGAAAGGAAATCTAAAAATGTGCAAGAACTACAGAACTATTAGCCTTATTAGTCATCCAAGTAAGGTGATACCAGCGGGCTGATCACCCGCTTGCCAGCCATACTGATTACGGAAACAACAATTAATTTTTTGTTGTACCAATAAACGCCATTAGGCGTAACGGAACAACAATTAGTTTCTTGTTGCCCTAAGACGCCTATAGGCGTATTGGCTACGGACTGCTTTGTCGGTCAGTGGCTAAGGATGGAAGAAGAAGAAGAAGTAAGGTGATGTTAAGGATACTTTTGAACAGAATAAAACAGAATGGCATGAAGGCTTATGGCAAATAATGAGAAAATTCAATTTTGATACCAACATCATAGATATCATTGAAGCACTATACAAGGACGCAAGCAGTGCTGTTTTTGCAAGCAACAACATTGGAGAATTTATGTATCCTGTCACCAGTGCTCTTTAATATATATCTAGAACATATTATGCAGGAGGCTCTCTACGATTATAAATCAACCATATCGATTGGAGGCCGACCTCTGTGTAATCTACGTTTTGCTGATGATATTGATCTGATAGCTGGAACAGAATCAGAACTTCAAGACCTTACCTCTAGACTGGAGAAAGTAACAAGAACATATGGGATGGAATTAATATAGAAAAAAGCAAGATATTGGTGAATAGCCATAAGAAACATGTTCCGACCAACATTACGTTAAATGGGCAAACGTTAGAAGAAGTTAACACCTTTAAATATCTCGGGTCCACTATATGTAGTGATGGAAGATCAAATAAAGAAATCAAGACAAGACTTGAGATGGCCTCAGCTGCCATGACAAGGTTGAATGTGATCTGGAAAAGTAACATCAGTTTTCCTGTGAAGATCAAATTATACAAATCACTTGTATTATCTATTCTCTTGTATGGGTGTGAGGGCTGGACACTCACTGCAGATACGGAGCGAAGGATTCAGGCTTTCGAGCATAAATGTTATAGAAGAATTTTGCGCATTTGCTATAAAGAGCACAAAACAAATGTCTATGTTAGAGAGAAGATAAACACCTATGCAGGCCACCAAGAACCACTTTTGTCAATAGTGAAACGTCGAAAGCTTGCCTGGTTTGGGCATGTAACTCGTCATGACTCCCTTTCGAAAACGATCCTCCAGGGAACAGTCGAAGGTAAATGGAGAAGAGGAAGGCAAAGAAAATCCTGGGCTGATAACATCAAAGAATGGGCAGGACACGGTTTCTCCACACTTGTACGCATTGCTGAGAATAGAGAGCAGTGGAGGACCCTGTCTGCTGATGCTTCCACCATGGCACCCCTACGACCCATGACGGGTTATGGGTTGAGATGATGATATATATACATATATACAACATACACACAATATATATTTTACAACATGTAGACAACATTTATACAAAGGCCAAGACTTTTTAATATAGTTGTAATAAATATATTTAATGATCTATTTTAAAAGAATACGAAATATCACTCTAAATCTCTAGTTTCAGACGCTTTGTAGCTCTTTGCTTCTTCGGTGGTAGTTGTTTATAAACATCGTCTGGGTGATTGTCTATGGTTGGAGTTGATGTAGGGGTACAAGGGTTGATGTTTTTAAGAGGACACCAACTCGGTTCTGGGAATATCGGTTGATAACAACTGGAGTTGATGTAGTGGTCAAACGTGTTACTGGGGCAAGTAGTAGGATAGGTACCTGCCGCGAGCTTTGATCAATACGAAATAAATATAGTACAGGCTACAAACGTTGGTAACTACATCTTGTAAATATCTAGAATTGTAGTTAAAAGGCCTGTTAGAGTTTCTCGCTATAAAATTAACAAGGTCCAGGTGTCTAGGTGGTAGTCCGAAAGAATCAAAAGTTCCACAAGGTAGGTTGTATTGTGATGGTATTTTAAGTGTTGTGTATGACTCAGCAGTGTGTTGTTATGTTTTTTTATTATGTATGAATAAAGAATTATAACAACACACTGCCGAGTCATACACAACACTTAAAATACCATCACAATAATACTTACTAACCCACGCCGCCGTTATCGATAGGAGAATTTCCTTAAGTAAAGTCACGCTCATCCTGCGTTATCGATCGGAGTATTTTACTATATAAAAGTCACGCTCATCCTGCATTATCGATCGGT
This sequence comes from Oreohelix idahoensis, assembly GCA_024509875.1. Classification (NCBI taxonomy): domain Eukaryota; kingdom Metazoa; phylum Mollusca; class Gastropoda; order Stylommatophora; family Oreohelicidae; genus Oreohelix; species Oreohelix idahoensis. Next base: position 304,578 of record JAMPIV010005596.1, on the reverse strand, counting down.
ATATTTCCTTATATAAAAGTCACGCTCATCCTGCAGAATGCTACTCGTTTTGCGCCTGATATACTACTAAGAGGTAAACACCACTGCAAGAGTTTATGAATGGCTCCATGCTCTGTAAGGAGCAGAAAGGATAATGATCAATAATAATTCATTCCAGCCATTTTTTAAAAGGTTACTTCCTCGCACTTTCTGATATTATCATAACAAAAACATCATAACTGCTTTCCTGGAAACAAATAATTTAAAATACATATTACAACTAGGGTCAAAGAGATTTACTGCCACTTGAAATATGCCTCAATACTCCACTGTGTAGGGTCAAAATGGTAAAATAAGCTAAAGTCAAGTGTAATTTTCATTGTCTTTATTCAGTGAAGATCATGAGAGTTTACATACACTAGGGAAAGGTCAGGCGAGGTGCTGATTGGCACGCAGAGACCAAACCAGGGACACATATATGTCTCTAATGGTCAGAAAAGGTATGCAAACTTCCTTCTTCTTTACAATTACCCATTCATTCATTCATTCATAACCCTCCACTCCCAAAGGAGCATAGGCCTTCAACAAACACTTGCCAAGTCCTCCTGTCCCGTGCCATCATCTCAAGTTCTTTCCATGTTCTCCTCATCATTTTCACCTCTGTTTCCAACTCTCTTCTCCATGTACTTCTTGGTCTTCCTCTGCCTCTCTTGCCCTGGGGGTTCCAGAACAAGGACTGCCTTGTAATGCTATCAACAGGTTGCCTCAGTGTGTGTCCTATCCATCGCCATCGTCTTCTTCTCATCTCTTGTTCCACTGGCACTTGTCTAGTTCTTGTCATCAGTTCCACGTTGGTAACCTTGTCATACCATTTTAATCCCTCTATTCTATGCAAGCACCCATTTATGAAAGTCTGTAGCTTTTTGGTTGTTGTCTTTGTTGTTCTCCATGTCTCCGAGCCATACAATAGGACTGACTTCACATTTGAATTGAAGATTCTTATTTTCGTGTTGGATCCGATTTCTCTTGATCTCCATATATTTCCCAATGCAATGAAAGCTCCTCTTGCCTTTTGTATTCTTATTTTGATATCGCTGTCTGTCCCTCCAACTTTGTCTATATTACTGCCAAGATATGTGTATGATTCTACATCTTGAATTGGTGTTTCTTCAAGTTCAACCCTGTTATCATTACCTGCATTTATTCTCATTATTTTTGTCTTTTCCCTGTGTATTTTCAGACCCAATTGCTGTGACCTCTCATCGAGTGTTTTCAATTTGTCCTGCATCTGATTACGGTTATGGGACAGAAGAGCCAAGTCATCAGCAAAATCCAGATCATCCAACTGCTTAGTCAGAGTCCACTGGATTCCATTTCTGTTGTGTGTTGTCGATGATCTCATAACCCAATCTATTGCCAGCAAGAAAAGAAATGGAGACAAGAGGCATCCCTGTCGCACTCCTGTTCTTATCCCAAACGGTTCTGTAAGCTGTCCTTCGTGAAGAACTCTGCATGTCATGTCTTCATATGTTTTCTTTATTAAATTAATGATCTTCAGGGGAACTCCATAATGCCTCATCAATTTCCAAAGTGATTCTCTGTCTACACTGTCAAATGCCTTTTCGTAGTCCACAAATCCGATGTATAGTGGTGAATTCCATTCCAGACTTTGTTCAACTATTATTCTCAAAGTGGCTATCTGGTCTGTACATGATCTGTTTTGTCGAAAACCTGCTTGTTCATCTCTCAGTTTCTTGTCTATGGACTCTTTTAATCTCTCAAGGATAATCCTGTTTAATACTTTTCCTGGCACTGATAGTAACATTATTCCTCTATAATTTGTGCACTCTTGTAAATTTCCCTTCTTAGGCAACTTAACCAGATATCCTTCCTTCCATTCTGCTGGTATCTCTTCCTTTTCCCAGACTTTACCAAGTAATTTATATAACATCTCTGTAGCCGTGTCGATATCTGCTTTGATGGCCTCTGCTGGAATGCCACCAGGTCCAGACGCTTTTCCCTCTCTTAGAAGCTTTATGGCTTTCTTTATTTCTTCCTTCGTTGGTCTTTCACCGTTAATTTGTAGCTCTTCTTCTGCTGGCTGGATGTCCGGCGGGTTTTGTGGAGCTGGTCTATTGAGAAGGTCCCCAAAATATTCTGTCCACCTCTTCATTTGCTCTTGTATATTGCTGAGCAGTTTCCCATTCTTGTCTTTTATGAGGCAACTTGTTTGCTTGTATTTCCCTGTTAGCTTCTTTGTGCTGCTATACAGTTCTCTCATATTTCCTTTGGCTGCAGCATCTTCTGCCTCTCTTGCCAACTCCTCAATATACTTCCTCTTGTCTCTTTTGATACTTCTTTTTACTTCTTTGTTTGCTTCTGTGTACACTTCTTGAGCCTTGGCTTTGGAGCTTCTAGTTTTGCTTGTGTTTAACTCTGCTTTCTTGTTTTTTCTGTCTTTTATCTTATTGATGGTTTCTGTTGTTATCCATGCTTTTTGTTGTCTTTCCCTTTTCCCCAGTATTTCTTCACATGTCTCCTTCCATACTGTTTTGACCTGCTGCCAATAGTCTTCTGTATTCTCTACATCTTCCAGCTGTTGGAGCACTTGGAATTTGTTGGATACTGTGACCGCAAATTTGTCTCTTGTTTCTTGATTTCTTAGCTGTCTTACATTAAACTGTTGTCTATAATTTTGCATTGTTGCATATCTCTTGAGTTTCATTTTTACTTTGGCTATCAGAAGATGGTGATCTGATGCCACATCTGCTCCTCTATATACCTTTACATCCTGCAATGATGATCTAAACTTCTTGTTTATGCATATATGATCAATCTGATTTTCTGTTCTATGGTCTGGTGATATCCATGTTGCCTTGTGTATTCTCTTATGTGGAAACATGCTTCCTCCTATAGCCAGTTGATATGAAGCACAGAAGTTTGCGAATAGCTCTCCATTTTCATTCATTACTCCTAGCCCATGTTTTCCCATGACTTCTTCAAATCCAGTGTTGACTGTACCTATCTTTGCATTCATGTCACCCATCAAAATTGTGATGTCTCTTCTTTTTACTTTATCCATAATTTCCTGTAGTTTAGTATAAAATGCTTCTTTCACAGACTCTTCTTTGTCATTAGTTGGTGCATAACATTGGATGACATTTACATGAATTTTTTTTTTTTAGCTGTTTTGAAAGAAGCTGTTATTATTCTGGGTCCAACAGCTTCCCATTCAATTAGTGCTTTCTGTGCTTCTTTAGATAACATAAGAGCTACCCCTTCACTGTGGTGTGAACTTTCGTCTTCATGTCCTGAGGACAGCACCAATTCACCTGTGATGAGTTTCTTCCTGTCTACCCCCTTCCACTTTGTTTCACACATTCCCAGAACCTCGATTTTGTATTCCCTCATTTCTGCTGCTACTTGCGCCACTTTCCCTTGTTCGTTTAATGTCCGAACATTCCAGGTGCCAAATCTGGAAGTTCTCCTAGAAGAAAGAAGGTTAGTCAGCAACACAGACTCCTTTCGGCTTTCTCTGTGTTGCATCATACGCCTCCCCGCGAGAGGACCTTCCCCTGTCTTGGATGGCTGTGTTTTATTTTCTTTATTTGACTTGTCCATATTTGTTGAAGTTTTTTGTGGTTTAAAATTTTTTTACAGGATGGTGTAACCGGCCCCATGCCCAACCCTCCTTAGTCGCTTTTTACGACATGCTTGGTAGGGGACAGTGTTACTATTCTTTGCTCCCCTTTCGGGCCCCGGTAACACACGGGTGACAATTACCCATGATGTTACTAAAATTTAGATCAAAATATAACATTTTTCGTTCCTTTTTTTAAAAATACAACCAATGAAAATATTAAGGTTCTTTTGGTTTGTTAAAATAAAAATCTATCTCTCAGCTGGGAAGCTTTTTCAGGCCACAAATTCGAGGATTCCACAGCAAAAAAGAAATTGGCAAGAAGACAAACATGGCTGTATACCGCTCACCTATGTTCCAGTATTGACTTATGGATGCGAGATGACTACAACCCACAAAAGCCAGCGCCAAACCGCTGAAATGAGATATCTGAGGAAGGTGGCTGAAGTAAAGAAGAAGAGACATGGTCCGCAACCAGACGATACGCCATGACCTCAAAACCCAGCCCCTGCAGACCCGAGTGCCCAATTATGATGGTTTAGCCAAGTCTGCAGATTGAGAGATGATCGGCTACCACGACAAAATATGGGAAACCAAGAGACAATAATCCAGACCTTAAGGATGACCCAGAGTTCGCTAGACAATATTTGAAAGACCGAGGACTAGATTGGAGCCAGGCCAGTAAGAAGACAGCCAATAGGATAGTATGGCAAACTCTCTGGCAAATTTCTACACCCTAGGATAGAAGAGACTAAGTAAGTAAAATCTATCTATTATTTATATTTAACTTTGTCATTTCAAGAGCAATTTATATTAAATAAATAAAAAATAAAAAGAATATATCCTCGTTAGTCATCCACGACTCATAAAGAAGAGACTGGTGATCAAAGCTTGGTAACTACGGACAACTGTAAGTTTTTTTTCCCGTACCTCTTCACAGATTGCAGATGGTTTTTGTCTCTTTTCTGGGTCCTTCAACTTCTCTAAGACATAGTCGACAACTTCTTGACTTGACATGTAATTCCTATAGAAAAAGAGCAATTAACAAAAGTTTCTCACATTATTAATAAACATTATGTTATTTTTCACAGAATGACTGACTTCTCAGACATAAAAGATCAGGAGTAGTCAACTAGGTGACATTTGGGAGCTGCAAAACTGGAGGAAACCTTGCCATGCATACACTTTGTTTGCAAAAAAAAAAAAAAATGTTTATATATGATACGGCAAAATAAAAAAAAGAATGTTCTAACAAAGACTGTCACTGGTATCTAACCTTCCTAGTAATGTTTCTGTAGCATCTCTTTGATAAAAAAATATAAAATAATCTTTCTTTAAACATTATTCGAGCGTTAATTTGGCCAAGTGTTTAGAGCGCAGTTCACAAGCGGTTAATTTACCAGGGTTCCAACTTTGTCTAACAGTCCAGTCTATCTAGCTGTAAATGGGTACCTGACTGCTTATGAGTTAGGGAAGGCAAAGGCAGTGAGGAAGGGAACTGGTCAACCCAACTCATAAAGCTAGACCTAATATAGTAAAGTCTCTAACATTCACTCCCCTACAGCAGTATCTGCTACAGGACCTTTTTAAAAAACCTTAGGTGTTATTCAGCAAAATTGTTATATAATTTCAGGTATGTTACGTGAGCTACGGCCACCCTTGTTCTATACTAATAGTATATACACAAATGGATAGCATTAAAAAGTCACTGTATAATTATTAAAATATTGCTACTTATAACTGTATAAAGATGAAAGATTCTTCTTCCTCGTTTGTCCTGAAAAGGACGTTGGTTACGTTGTTGTCTGTTTACACCGGAGCTGCGATATCTGCGCCTTTCGGCCGACACATCCGACTTCAGCACGGCATTTTTTGGGACCGGGTTTGCCTTACCTCTTTGATCCCTACTCTCTCAGCCAGACTGCAGTAATGCAGCCTGTTTCCAGGACCACCACATGGAGGTGGAGTAGGGTCTTGGTCAGCTCTGGTTCGCTGACCCTGACGCAAGCAGTCAAGCTATGGGTCGCTGACTGCATTCTCTATTGCTGCATCTTTGGGTCCCAGATGAAAGATTAATGGTGTGACAACAGGAAAGACTTAAGGAAAAAGAGACACAGGACATCAAAGAGAGAAGATAATGGATAGTTTAACATCATAGCATTGGAAGAAGTTAAAAAAAAAAAAAAAGTGATAAAACAGTATTGGAGACAGAATGATGTGATGTGGAATGATCGCCTACACCCCTAGGCATGGTACTTAAAGAAGAATTACTTACTTAAAGAAGAATAACATATATGAGAGGGAAACTCCTATATAAGCTATAGTGGAGGTGTGTTATAATGCCGCATCAAAGGCAAGACTGTGAAGGGTCAGTGCTGGTCTATATTCTTTTATCTGAACACCCAAAAAATTCTGAAAATCAAATATTTCTTTAAGCTACTTTTTTAATCACAATTTGGGAGATTTCCAACTATTTTGAGTGACTTTGGATTATTTTAGAACACATCTTGGGCGACGTGGTGCTATTTTGGCCTACTTTTCAAACGCAATTTGCGGAAAATCTGAAAATTTCCTGTTTCCAAAACATAGCTGTCCCCTAGAATTTCAAATAAAAGGATACAGACTTGTAATGTATGGTGTACAGTTGTTGTCAGTTATGTGTTGTAGTAACATTAATAATGTGGTCACTAGAAAAAATGATTATTAAAATTGAAGTGTTAATAAATGCATAGGCACTTAATTCCAACAATACATAACATCTGATAACCTTCGCGTGTACAGGGGTACATAATCATAAATCCTCAGTATTTTGTGTATCCATTTATCTGTATATAAAACCTACACATCTTTTTTTTTGCAATGCATACCAATGCAGCTATTATATCAGTACTGTAACTTTTGCAAAAGAGATCAGAAACATAAAAATAAAACAAAGCAAATTTCTCACACACACGTGTTAGTGGGGCCCAAAACGAGAACAAAGAATAATAGTAGCACTGTAACCTACCATGCATGTCGTCAAAAGGGATTAAGGTGGGTTGGGCATCTAAAACATTAAGCCACAAAAACTTCAACAAACAGTATGGACAAATCAACTTAAGAAAATAATTCAACACTGTCATCCAAGACAAAAAAAGATCAACTTCTCTTAACATAGGGATTCCAGAATAATGACTCCCTTGTAACGCTATCAACAGGTTTTCTCAATGTGTGTCCAATCCATAGTTAGCATCCTCTTCTCATCTCCTTCCACTGCAACTTTACTTGTCTAGTGTTTGTGTTAGTTCCATGTTGGTGACCTTTACGAAAGTCAGTGTTTCTTGGTGGCTGTTTTTGTTGTTCTCCATGTTTCAGAGCCATACAATAGGACTGACTTAATATTTGAGTTGAAGATTATTATTTGAAAGCTCCTCTTGCCTGTTGTATTTTTATTTTGATATGACTGTCCCTTCAATTCTGTCTACACTGCTGCCAAGATATACAAGGGGCTTGACATAAGTCTTAGGCCTGACCATGAAGGGCATGTCACAGAGAGCTGAAATTTTGTATAGTGTTTATTCCTTTTCAATATAGCCACCGTCTGAATTGACACACTTCTGCCATCTCTGCTTGACCTTGAAAAGACCTTGGGAGTACAACACCCTATTTTTCAAACTAAACCAGTCATCACATGCCAGTATAACTTCTTCATCGCTGTCAAAATGATTTCCTTTTAGCTGTTTTTTAAGATTTGGGAATAGAAAAATGTCTGATGGAGCCAAATCTGGTAAATATGGTGGGTGTGGAAGAATTTCAATATTCAAATGGTTGGCTGCTAGCTGCACAAGCCGTGCTTTGTGAGAGGGCACGTTGTCTTGCAGCAAAGGAAGATTTTGAGTGCGCATTATCCCTCATTTCCTGGTAGCCACAAAAAACTTCAACAAAACAGTCATCCAACAAAAAAAATATTCAACTTTCCTGTTGTATAAAAATTCTATAAACTGGTTTTCTTCCAATCAGTTTTCTTCTCACTATAACTAGCTATCTCCACAATTGTCATTTTTTTTATCCTGGTCAAATATGATTTTCTTCAAGCTCCTCTTGTTTGCATTTTTTGATATGACTGTCCCTTCAATTCTGTTGCAAGAATATACTCTGAGGCTGGTCCATAAGGGCAGATCTTGGCAGATCAGCAACATTTGAGTCGGCCGCACTTAAACTGGGAGACACCATTTTTTTACCAGTCATCGAAGTATATGAAGGACAATTTGGGAATAGAAAAATGTCGAAACAAATGGTGGGTCCATCTCGCTGTTTGTGTATTTCTGTAGGTGAGTTTTCCCTCCCTGAAACTTTCCTGTTGTATCAGAAATTTTATCACAGTTTTACTCTGGCCTCCTTCTTTTTTTTTATCCATCAATGTTTTCTTCAAATCTTTGGAGCAGCAGATCCGGATCAATTAGGGTTTTTTACCGAAGTATATGAAGGACAAGAATCACGAAACACTGGTTCCATCTCGCTGTGTATTTCTGTAGGTGTTTTTCCCTGAAACATCAGAAATTTTATCACAGCTCTGGCCTCCTTCTTTTCCATTGTTTTGTCAAATCTTTGGAGCAGCAGATCCGGTCAATAGGGTACATTGCGCCGTGCACCGTAGCGGGAAAACGCATTGAAGAAAAAAATGCATACTTCACACATTCAGTGCAAATATGATGAACTTTAAATGTGCCAAGTTTCATCTTCCTTCTGTGACTCCTTCATGGTCAGGCCCAAGACTTATGTCAAGCCCCTTGTATGTATGATTCTACTATTTTGAATTGGGTTTTTCTTCCAGTGCAAACTTGTTATTATTTTCATGCATTTATTTTCATTATAACAGTTTTTCCCCTGTGTATTTTCAGATACACTTGATGTCTTCTCTCACCAAGTATTTTAATTTTGTCATGCATCTGGTACAGAAAAACCAGGTCACCTTCACAGTCTAAATCATCAAACTCTTTAATCTAATGAATTCCATTTTTGTTGGCAGATAATCAATGTTTTCACAACTAAATCTAAAGCCAGTAATAAGAGACAAGGTAACAAGAAGCACCCCTTGACGCACTTCAGTCAAAAGAGAAAATAAGAGGGTACAGTGTATTCATGCAGAAGATAATCAGAAAGGTTGAAAAGAGTAAATAGATCTTGCAAAAAGACACAAAAAAGTAGCTGAGAATGAGCACACTGGAACAATGAGGTTGGGACCTTGTGCTTAATCAAAAGCAAAAGTAATTAAATTGACTTAAGTAAATGAAATAATATGAACGGTATTTAAAACGTCTGTAGTCTTACCAAATGCCATCACATGCAATGACAATAAACTGGTCGTCCTCGCACAGTTCTGCAGTTTCAACATCTGGCAACGCAGTAATCATTTGTTCCTCTGCTGGAAGGTCTTTATTACGTTTATATACATGGTCACCTAAGGCGTCAGAAAACAAAACATTAATTACAACATGTTCACAGAAATAAAAAGCCAGAAGCCACTGGCGATGAATAGTACACACATAACAAGGCAGTCCTAGTTCTGAAATCCTCAGGGTAAGGAGAGAGGGAGGCCACACACAAAAAAAAAAACATGGAGAAGAGAACTGGAGAGATAAATAAAAGGGACGAGGAAGACATGAACAGACTGTGACCTAATGGCACAGGACAGGAGGGCTTAGCATGAGTCTGTTGTTGACCTATGACCCTTAGGGAGTTGAAAGGCAACGAAGATAATGATGTCAACAGAAAATCTGTGTTGATGGGAAACTGAGAAACAGGATTACAGATTTCCTGAAGAAAAATTAGCTGGTGCTAGTTAAGGCTACATACCTTCACTAAAATGGTCTAGCCATGTCTGCAGAATGTGAGAAGATCGGCTACCACAACAAATTAGGGAACCAAGAGCCAGGGATCCAGAGTTGACTCAGAGTTCGTTGGGAGGACAACATTAGACAATCTCTAAAGGACCAAGGACTAGATTGAAACCAGGCTAGGAGGAAGATAGCCGATAGGATAGTATGGTGCTCACTATGGCAAACCTCTACACCCAAATGTAGAAGAGGAACGAGTAAGTAGGTAAGTACCTTCCCTAGAGTAGAAAATTAACCTCTTCACAATGAATGAGGGGACAAGAAGAAGAAAAAAAGCTTAACTAAAGAATTTCTTCAGATTTAAAAATGCAGGGCATACGGCTTGCTTTGTGTAGGTAGACCGAACAATACAGGAGATAAGTGCTGGAGACAGAAATTAACATTATGAGGAAGGCATGGAAGTCCTTGATCTGACAGAATTCGACAAGAGTTCTTGGTACGAGTTTGTTAAAAGCCTGTGGTTCCAGGGGAGCTGAAGGGTTACGAATAAATAAATCTGGCTTCCTACGCAGCAATTACTCCCAATATAAAGCTACAAGGTAGTGACTGCATTATTTCTTCCCTTTCCACAATTCCACAAAGAGCTAGACAAGAGAAAACTTGCATAGACTGAACACACATAAAAAGAAGAGAGGGAAGTACAGATAAGAGACCTTGCTATGGTTAAAGGATGTAAGACACACATGAAGACAGATCTTAACTTGGCAAATAAGTGTGATAAATATGATACTCCTTGGTTTATCTAGCCGAGGATGCCTAGACTATTTATTCAAAAATCTATAAATACATCTTTCTTTTCTTTTCCCCCTACTCTGTTAAATCATGACAAGCAAATCTACATTACATTTGGTATCAGGTCCTACTTTAAATAAAAACAAAACATATAACACTAATTATACTTTATTATTGCACTTTACCTATAGCTCTTGACAAATTCAAGCCTCCGTTTACACGGCCATCAGCTGTTACTTTACCCCCTGCATTTTCTATTCGTTCTCTCTCAGGATCGTCCTCAGGTTTGTGATCAAAGGAGAGGTCCACAGCTTTTCCTGCCCTTGATAAGACGCACCTTGAATCACCTGCATTAGCAACAATTAGCTTTTTCTCTTGCATTAACACGACACAAGCAGTGCAACCGCTGTCTGAGCCAGGCTGTAGATTTGCACAAATTACACCTATTAGCACTGTACACACAGGTTATATTTTACAACCACTCACATTGATTACATCATGATTACAACTGCTCATACTGAGTGAGCCATGCTTGTGCAGCTATTTTTACTGCATGAACTGTGTCGTGAGAAATTCTAATCCACATATATAAATTATCAGGTAAATGTAAAGCCTAACACATAAATTCAATAAAAGGAAAGAAGAATGGTAAAGAACAGTGCTGTCACAATGACTGTACTCGAAATCCCCCTTGTTTTCTCCTGCGTCTGCAAATTGTAACGTTTCACGTTGATAGTAAAAGCCTTCTGCAGCATACACGCGTTTCCCCAACACAATAAAATGTGTACTCCATTTCTAAGAAAAACCTTGAGATACGCAAGATGACCTAGATTTAAAATTCCATTCATGTCATTTTATACACTACGTTACCCAAAAACGAAAGACAGATGGACTAAAGATAGAAAGAAAGGGAGAGGCTGGAAGCCGGAACGCAGGCAATACTACCACAGTCTCGCGATACACAATTACTACCATCACGCGTGTAAGGCCACAAGCACTAGCTTTTTTCAAATCGACAGTGATAAAAAACACTACATACACGAGAGTTAGTTTTTAAAAACTCACAAAACGCTTATTAGGAAACATGACATTATACTGGTTTACGTTTGAAAACATTACAGTACCCAGACACCACATCGTATTCGAAGTAAACAGGAGGTAGAAGAAAATGCATATTTTGAACGCAGCCACTTAGCTCCTTTAAATTTGTATATTTGGGTTCCTTAGGACTTGCTGACAAAGAATATGTTAAACGTTACGCAAATAGTCTAGGAATTACCAAATTATAGCCAAAAGAAATAGTGAGGGATGTCAGACAACACCCAAATCAGAATCGCTCAGTGGCAGATTTTCACACCACCATTGTACGGGAAATGGGTCTCCATGTTAAATCCGATTTGATTGGAGCGCAAGAAATGTAAGGCTAAACACGATTAGTCGGGCTATAAATACTATCTTTTGTTGTCAGGGGAAACGGGAGTAGGAGTACTTTTTTTCAAATGATTGGGTAAACATGGCACGATTGGTTAGACCCGCGAATATAGTCAATCAGAGGCGTCAGGTCACCACCACATGTTCAAATAAACTTACTACAGAACCAGTGCATTGAGCACCAGTGCATATTTTTCTAAATAAAAGCCTGGGACATCGGCAGATCGAAGTTGTGCTATATTCATTGCCATTCAACGTAACTGTGTATTATTCCATGAATTGTGGGACCGTGGTCCAAAAGCTATTGAGCAGCACCTGGTCTGAGCTTTGCTGAACCTAGAGGCTGACAGCATACTCCTGGGTCCAGATAGTGACCAGTGAGGTGTCTCCAGAACACAGGGAGGCTATCGAGCAGAGGAGTCTTATCCTGCCGCCATCACGAAAGATAAGCCTATGTGGCCAGTGGAGCTCAACATTATGCCCCCCCCCCCCTCAAAATCTGACTTTATAATAAACCAGAGGGAAAATACAGTGTTTAAATTGATAGGAACTGTGAACTTTTCCCCATACTATTTACAAGATAAACAAACACTTGAAGTCATGATGACAAATAACAACATAGCTTGAAAAAACAAAACCAGTATTACCTCATATTACTACTACACAACTGACACACATAGGATAATATTAATAAAATATGTCACTACAAAGTTCATATTGATAAATCCTGTACATATAAATTGTAATTAAAATTGATTGTGATTCCTGGTTCACTTTGTAGTTGAATCAGGACATATATATTAATGAAAGTACTTAATACATATTGATATTTGAAAATTTACCAGTGACTCATTTAAGATAGTCTTATAGAATGTTACATGTGTGTGAGTGTCACAGTGTTGTCAAGTGTGGTGGAATAAATTAAATTGTTTATCTGTCTGTTGTTGTTGTGACTTACACTTCATCATATACATACCCTAGACATTTAACGTAGTCATCACAATATTCCAGAATAATTCTGACTGAGGCATAATGTGGTAGCAAGTAAGGTTATCTGTAAAACACTACACCTATTAGATACAGATACCTTCACAGCTGATCTCAGTCAGTACACTAAGTCCCCTATAAAAATTTATAACATCCCACTTTACCACATATATTGGGGTCTCGCTCTCGGGATTTTGAATCTTTCCCTATTAAAAATATTGGGGGTAATTCACTTCAGGGAATAATAGAAATTAAAAAGGTATCCTTGGGTGAAAATAAATAACGTTGAGCTCTCAGTGCCTGTGGTTGTCATTAGATAATTATTGAAAGATTGAATTGTTACATTTGCATGTTAGACAATGGCCGACTTGGCAAAATTTCGATCTGCTGCTGTACAGACTGCGAAAGAGTTAGGAATGGACGGGCAAATTATGATTGCTTATGTCACTGCTGAATGTGACAAATATATTGAACGGGAAGAAAGAAGATTAGAAAAAGAGGCCGAAAGAAAGTTAGAGGCTGAGGCTAAGAGGTTGCAGATTGAGGCTGACAAAGAGGCTAAGAAATTGGAGGCAGAAAGAGAAGACAAAAGATTAGCCGCAGAAAGGGAAGCAGAAGAAAAAAGATTGGCTGCAGAAAGGGAAGACAAGCGATTAGCTGCAGAGAGGGAAGCAGAAAAGGAGGAGAAGAGATTACAAAGGGAGCACGAGTTACGACTAAGGGAGTTTGAGTTTCAAGGCCATGCTCCTGAAAATGGTGCCAGTCCCTTTGCCTCTGATGCCACTGCTAGTCAGGGAGCCTCAACCTCAGCTATGAACTTTCATTTAGATCATTTTGTTGAGAAAGACGATGATATTGAGAGCTATCTAAATAGATATGAACTATTGGCTACCACATATGGGTTAGAGAGAGAAAGGTGGAGCTTAAAGTTATCTCAAGGGCTTCGTGGGGCAGCTTATGAAGTTTTTGCCAAAATGAGCAGAGGTGATCAGGAAAATTATGACATGCTAAAGCAGGCTCTTTTGTTAAGATATGAAAAGAACGCAGAATTTTATAGGAAAAAATTTAGGAATGCTAAACTACTGTCAGGTGAAACCTATCACCAGTTCTCTGCACGGTTAGAGACGTACTTGGAGAAATGGACTTCTCTGGGGAAAACCCAAGATCTTAAGGAAATGGTCCTTATAGAACAATTAAGAGAGTCCATGGCTCCAGACCTGAGAAAGTTTCTCATGGAACAAGGTGCAGAGAGGCTGGGTGAGTTGCTAAATGTTGCAGAAAGGTATCAAGCAGCTCAGGCAGAGGTATCAGGTAATAAGAAGAAACAGGTGGAAAATTTTAGGGCACCACAGAACTTTAATAAATTTTATCCTAGAGATCAAAACAAAGGTAAGCACCAATTTGATAGGCCACGGTATGACAATAAAAATAAAACCCCACAATTCGATGAAAGGAAATATGATGAAAGAAAATCTTTCAACCAAGGGAAAAGGTGGTGTAAAAATTGTAAGATGAACAATCATGACACTGACCGTTGCAGAAGGAACCCTATTGTTATGGCCACCCTTCAGGTCAGGTCGACCTCAAGAAAGGAGGAGGATATTCTGTTAGATACCACTCCAGAAGAGATGAGGAAGGCACAGGCTGGGGATAAGACCCTCAAGCCTTGTTTCAGGAAATTGTCAACTTGTCATACAACTCCAGGCAAGGGAGATTTTTACATGAAAAACAAGTTGATGTATAGGAAGACTGGAGCTAGATCCAAAGGTCAGGGACAGCTGGTACTTCCTAAAAGATATAGGGCAGAATTAATAAGGAGCCTACATGTGAAACCAGATGGGGACCATGAAAAAATAGGTACCATCATCCAAAAGGTGGCTCACAATTATTATTGGCCCAGGCAAGGTGGGACATTGAGAATTTTGTAGAAAGGTGTAGCATAGCACATGAGGGAACACCCACAAGTGGGAACATTGATCAGGACCTGGACACGCCACGGGGCAAAATTAGGCCTGATAATAAAAAGAAAAATAAATTTGATAAAGTGGACCAAAGGGAATGGGAAGCCCCTTTTCACGGACAAGCTTCACTAAACTGTTTTACAATGGCCACTATGCGGAGAGTGCAAAAAGATGTCTTACCCCAGGATAAGCCGAAAATCCCTCAATCGGACTTAAACAAACTGGAGGAAGAAGATGTAGAGAGGAAATCTCTCATCAAGAATTTTAAGTGGGGAGAAAGCCCCAAGAGAAAAATTTGTAGCGGTCGTTTTGTGAATGATAATTCTGGGAGGAAAAATCATCACTATAAAGCTTCGAGTGGAAGAGACCATACCGGTGCATGGACAAATAGGTCCACACAATTAAAGGTCCATATGTAACGCTGTTAAGAACGTGGACTGATGAAAAAGCAGAGAAAAATATTACATCCTCATACCAATATGTGAATGAGCTGACCACTCGTTTAAAAACTGGCTGGAAACTTGCCAATGAAAATTTGAAACAAGCCAGGAAGAAACATGCTGCCTATTATAACAGGAAAGCTAAAGACAGAGATTTGGCTGTGGGAGAGAAGGTACTGCTTCTTCTACCCGGTAGTCAGAATAAGTTACAAATTGGATGGCAAGGTCCATATACAGTTCTAGAGAAGGTGTCTAGAACAAATTATAAGATAGATAAGAAGGGGAAAGAAAAAATCTATCATGTGAATCTCCTGAAGAAATATTTGGAAAGAGAAAATCAGGAAGAGACACACTTGTTGACCTTGTCCATTGCCATGGAGATGAAAAAGGAACCACTTTCATCATTTGAATATCCATTACACCCCTGTGAGACAGCGGCACAGGTGAAAATCAGTACACATTTAACGAAAACTCAGAAAGAGAGAGTGCAACAGGTTCTAGATACTCATACAGAGGTGTTAACAGACCGACCTGGGCATACAAACTTATTGGAATATGATATGAAACTGATAGACCCCACACCTGTCTGTATGAAACCATATTCGATTCCTTTTGCTAAGGAGAAAGCTTTGAAGGAAGAGATAGACTATTTGTTGAAGGAAGGAATTATTTCACACAGTGAATCTTCGTATAGTTCCGGTGTTGTACTCTTAAGGAAGCCCTCTGGAGAACATAGACTCTGTATAGATTACAGGAGACTGAATGCTATTACAGAAGGACAGGTGGATCCATTGCCGGATACAAATCAGTTGTTTGCCAGACTAAATAAAGCTAAATATTTCTCAAAAGTGGACCTGAGTAAAGGATACTATCAGATTCCAGTAAAGCCTGAGGTTAGACCATACCTAGCTTTTAGTACCTCAGAAGGACACTATGAGTTTAATAGATTGCCATTTGGATTGAAGAATGCGCCTAGTGTCTTCTCTAGAATGATGAGAAAATTATTGGACCCTCTGAATAATCCATGTATCACAAACTTCATGGATGATATCCTTATAGCCACAGAAACATTTGAGGAACACATTGACTCTCTGAACATGCTATTTAATCGACTTAAGGAAGCGAATTTAACAGCCCGACCAACCAAATGTTGCGTTGGATGTAAAGAATTAGAATTCTTGGGACACACAGTTTATCAGGGAAACATGACCCCTGACCCAAAGAATTTAGAGAAACTAAAGAAAGCCCCGAGACCACAAACCAAGAAAGACGTGAGATCCTTTGTCTCATTATGTGGGTTTTACCAAAAGTATATCAAAAACTTTAATTCCATATGTGCACCGTTAACTGATTTGACACGTAAAGGACATCCAGATCGAATTACATGGACACCACAATGTGAAATGGCTTACCAAGAATTGAAGGAAAAGCTCACAAGTAAACCTATTTTGAAATTACCTGACTTAAGTCAAGAATTCATAGTAAGGACGGATGCCAGTAATATTGGGTTAGGTGCGACTCTGCTACAGAAATCAGATGCATTGGATGGGGAATTAAGCCCAGTGGCATATGCTAGCAGAAAGTTGAATAAAGCTGAAACCAATTACTCAACTAGCGAAAAAGAATGTCTTGCAGTAATATGGGCGATAAAGAAATTCAATATTTATCTGTATGGGAAGGCATTTAAGTTGCAAACGGATCACAAACCTTTATCGTTTCTAGCACAGGCTAGACATGAGAATTCTAGATTACTCCGTTGGTCCTTATTGATGCAGCCATTTGAGTTTAGCATAGAGTATATAAGTGGAAAAACAAATCTGGGAGCGGATTTTTTAAGCCGCCATCCGTGTGATGAGAATCACCCTAAACCCCAGGAATAATAATAAATTTCTCTATGTGTATATAGAATTATAGACTGACATATAACGTCTGTTTTAAGTGGGGAGGATTTGTCGTGAGAAATTCTAATCCACATATATAAATTATCAGGTAAATGTAAAGCCTAACACATAAATTCAATAAAAGGAAAGAAGAATGGTAAAGAACAGTGCTGTCACAATGACTGTACTCGAAATCCCCCTTGTTTTCTCCTGCGTCTGCAAATTGTAACGTTTCACGTTGATAGTAAAAGCCTTCTGCAGCATACACGCGTTTCCCCAACACAATAAAATGTGTACTCCATTTCTAAGAAAAACCTTGAGATACGCAAGATGACCTAGATTTAAAATTCCATTCATGTCGTTTTATACACTACGTTACCCAAAAACGAAAGACAGATGGACTAAAGATAGAAAGAAAGGGAGAGGCTGGAAGCCGGAACGCAGGCAATACTACCACAGTCTCGCGATACACAATTACTACCATCACGCGTGTAAGGCCACAAGCACTAGCTTTTTTCAAATCGACAGTGATAAAAAACACTACATACACGAGAGTTAGTTTTTAAAAACTCACAAAACGCTTATTAGGAAACATGACATTATACTGGTTTACGTTTGAAAACATTACAGTACCCAGACACCACATCGTATTCGAAGTAAACAGGAGGTAGAAGAAAATGCATATTTTGAACGCAGCCACTTAGCTCCTTTAAATTTGTATATTTGGGTTCCTTAGGACTTGCTGACAAAGAATATGTTAAACGTTACGCAAATAGTCTAGGAATTACCAAATTATAGCCAAAAGAAATAGTGAGGGATGTCAGACAACACCCAAATCAGAATCGCTCAGTGGCAGATTTTCACACCACCATTGTACGGGAAATGGGTCTCCATGTTAAATCCGATTTGATTGGAGCGCAAGAAATGTAAGGCTAAACACGATTAGTCGGGCTATAAATACTATCTTTTGTTGTCAGGGGAAACGGGAGTAGGAGTACTTTTTTTCAAACGATTGGGTAAACATGGCACGATTGGTTAGACCCGCGAATATAGTCAATCAGAGGCGTCAGGTCACCACCACATGTTCAAATAAACTTACTACAGAACCAGTGCATTGAGCACCAGTGCATATTTTTCTAAATAAAAGCCTGGGACATCGGCAGATCGAAGTTGTGCTATATTCATTGCCATTCAACGTAACTGTGTATTATTCCATGAATTGTGGGACCGTGGTCCAAAAGCTATTGAGCAGCACCTGGTCTGAGCTTTGCTGAACCTAGAGGCTGACAGCATACTCCTGGGTCCAGATAGTGACCAGTGAGGTGTCTCCAGAACACAGGGAGGCTATCGAGCAGAGGAGTCTTATCCTGCCGCCATCACGAAAGATAAGCCTATGTGGCCAGTGGAGCTCAACATTATGCCCCCCCCCCCCCTCAAAATCTGACTTTATAATAAACCAGAGGGAAAATACAGTGTTTAAATTGATAGGAACTGTGAACTTTTCCCCATACTATTTACAAGATAAACAAACACTTGAAGTCATGATGACAAATAACAACATAGCTTGAAAAAACAAAACCAGTATTACCTCATATTACTACTACACAACTGACACACATAGGATAATATTAATAAAATATGTCACTACAAAGTTCATATTGATAAATCCTGTACATATAAATTGTAATTAAAATTGATTGTGATTCCTGGTTCACTTTGTAGTTGAATCAGGACATATATATTAATGAAAGTACTTAATACATATTGATATTTGAAAATTTACCAGTGACTCATTTAAGATAGTCTTATAGAATGTTACATGTGTGTGAGTGTCACAGTGTTGTCAAGTGTGATGGAATAAATTAAATTGTTTATCTGTCTGTTGTTGTTGTGACTTACTCTTCATCATATACATACCCTAGACATTTAACGTAGTCATCACAATATTCCAGAATAATTCTGACTGAGGCATGATGTGGTAGCAAGTAAGGTTATCTGTAAAACACTACACCTATTAGATACAGATACCTTCACAGCTGATCTCAGTCAGTACACTAAGTCCCCTATAAATATTTATAACATCCCACTTTACCACATATATTGGGGTCTCGCTCTCGGGATTTTGAATCTTTCCCTATTAAAAATATTGGGGGTAATTCACTTCAGGGAATAATAGAAATTAAAAAGGTATCCTTGGGTGAAAATAAATAACGTTGAGCTCTCAGTGCCTGTGGTTGTCATTAGATAATTATTGAAAGATTGAATTGTTACATTTGCATGTTAGACAATGGCCGACTTGGCAAAATTTCGATCTGCTGCTGTACAGACTGCGAAAGAGTTAGGAATGGACGGGCAAATTATGATTGCTTATGTCACTGCTGAATGTGACAAATATATTGAACGGGAAGAAAGAAGATTAGAAAAAGAGGCCGAAAGAAAGTTAGAGGCTGAGGCTAAGAGGTTGCAGATTGAGGCTGACAAAGAGGCTAAGAAATTGGAGGCAGAAAGAGAAGACAAAAGATTAGCCGCAGAAAGGGAAGCAGAAGAAAAAAGATTGGCTGCAGAAAGGGAAGACAAGCGATTAGCTGCAGAGAGGGAAGCAGAAAAGGAGGAGAAGAGATTACAAAGGGAGCATGAGTTACGACTAAGGGAGTTTGAGTTTCAAGGCCATGCTCCTGAAAATGGTGCCAGTCCCTTTGCCTCTGATGCCACTGCTAGTCAGGGAGCCTCAACCTCAGCTATGAACTTTCATTTAGATCATTTTGTTGAGAAAGACGATGATATTGAGAGCTATCTAAATAGATATGAACTATTGGCTACCACATATGGGTTAGAGAGAGAAAGGTGGAGCTTAAAGTTATCTCAAGGGCTTCGTGGGGCAGCTTATGAAGTTTTTGCCAAAATGAGCAGAGGTGATCAGGAAAATTATGACATGCTAAAGCAGGCTCTTTTGTTAAGATATGAAAAGAACGCAGAATTTTATAGGAAAAAATTTAGGAATGCTAAACTACTGTCAGGTGAAACCTATCACCAGTTCTCTGCACGGTTAGAGGCGTACTTGGAGAAATGGACTTCTCTGGGGAAAACCCAAGATCTTAAGGAAATGGTCCTTATAGAACAATTAAGAGAGTCCAGAACAAGGTGCAGAGAGGCTGTGTGAGTTGCTAAATGTTGCAGAAAGGTATCAAGCAGCTCAGGCAGAGGTATCAGGTAATAAGAAGAAACAGGTGGATAATTTTAGGGCACCACAGAACTTTAATAAATTTGATCCTAGAGATCAAAACAAAGGTAAGCACCAATTTGATAGGCCACGGTATGACAATAAAAATAAAACCCCACAATTCAATGAAAGGAAATATGATGAAAGAAAATCTTTCAACCAAGGGAAAAGGTGGTGTAAAAATTGTAAGATGAACAATCATGACACTGACCGTTGCAGAAGGAACCCTATTGTAATGGCCACCCTTCAGGTCAGGTCGACCTCAAGAAAGGAGGAGGATATTCTGATAGATACCACTCCAGAAGAGATGAGGAAGGCACAGGCTGGGGATAAGACCCTCAAGCCTTGTTTCAGGAAATTGTCAACTTGTCATACAACTCCAGGCAAGGGAGATTTTTACATGAAAAACAAGTTGATGTATAGGAAGACTGGAGCTAGATCCAAAGGTCAGGGACAGCTGGTACTTCCTAAAAGATATGGGCAGAATTAATAAGGAGCCTACATGTGAAACCAGATGGGGACCATGAAAAAATAGGTACCATCATCCAAAAGGTGGCTCACAATTATTATTGGCCCAAGGCAAGGTGGGACATTGAGAATTTTGTGGAAAGGTGTAGCATAGCACATGAGGGAACACCCACAAGTGGGAACATTGATCAGGACCTGGACACGCCACGGGGCAAAATTAGGCCTGATAATAAAAAGAAAAATAAATTTGATAAAGTGGACCAAAGGGAATGGGAAGCCCCTTTTCACGGACAAGCTTCACTTAACTGTTTTACAATGGCCACTATGCGGAGAGTGCAAAAAGATGTCTTACCCCAGGATAAGCCGAAAATCCCTCAATCGGACTTAAACAAACTGGAGGAAGAAGATGTAGAGAGGAAATCTCTCATCAAGAATTTTAAGTGGGGAGAAAGCCCCAAGAGGAAAATTGGTAGCGGTCGTTTTATGCATGATAATTCTGGGAAGAAAAATCATCACCATAGCGCTTCAAGTGGAAGAGACCATACCGGTGCATGGACAAATAGGTCCACAAAATTAAAGGTCCATATGTAACGCTGTTAAGAACGTGGACTGATGAAAAAGCAGAGGAAAATATTACATCCTCATACCAATATGTGAATGAGCTGACCACTCGTTTAAAAACTGGCTGGAAACTTGCCAATGAAAATTTGAAACAAGCCAGGAAGAAACATGCTGCCTATTATAACAGGAAAGCTAAAGACAGAGATTTGGCTGTGGGAGAGAAGGTACTGCTTCTTCTACCCGGTAGTCAGAATAAGTTACAAATTGGATGGCAAGGTCCATATACAGTTCTAGAGAAGGTGTCTAGAACAAATTATAAGATAGATAAGAAGGGGAAAGAAAAAAATCTATCATGTGAATCTCCTGAAGAAATATTTGGAAAGAGAAAATCAGGAAGAGACACACTTGTTGACCTTGTCCATTGCCATGGAGATGAAAAAGGAACCACTTTCATCATTTGAATATCCATTACACCCCTGTGAGACAGCGGCACAGGTGAAAATCAGTACACATTTAACGAAAACTCAGAAAGAGAGAGTGCAACAGGTTCTAGATACTCATACAGAGGTGTTAACAGACCGACCTGGGCATACAAACTTATTGGAATATGATATGAAACTGATAGACCCCACACCTGTCTGTATGAAACCATATTCGATTCCTTTTGCTAAGGAGAAAGCTTTGAAGGAAGAGATAGACTATTTGTTGAAGGAAGGAATTATTTCACACAGTGAATCTTCGTATAGTTCCGGTGTTGTACTCTTAAGGAAGCCCTCTGGAGAACATAGACTCTGTATAGATTACAGGAGACTGAATGCTATTACAGAAGGACAGGTGGATCCATTGCGGGATACAAATCAGTTGTTTGCCAGACTAAATAAAGCTAAATATTTCTCAAAAGTGGACCTGAGTAAAGGATACTATCAGATTCCAGTAAAGCCTGAGGTTAGACCATACCTAGCTTTTAGTACCTCAGAAGGATACTATGAGTTTAATAGATTGCCATTTGGATTGAAGAATGCGCCTAGTGTCTTCTCTAGAATGATGAGAAAATTATTGGACCCTCTGAATAATCCATGTATCACAAACTTCATGGATGATATCCTTATAGCCACAGAAACATTTGAGGAACACATTGACTCTCTGAACATGCTATTTAATCGACTTAAGGAAGCGAATTTAACAGCCCGACCAACCAAATGTTGCGTTGGATGTAAAGAATTAGAATTCTTGGGACACACAGTTTATCAGGGAAACATGACCCCTGACCCAAAGAATTTAGAGAAACTAAAGAAAGCCCCGAGACCACAAACCAAGAAAGACGTGAGATCCTTTGTCTCATTATGTGGGTTTTACCAAAAGTATATCAAAAACTTTAATTCCATATGTGCACCGTTAACTGATTTGACACGTAAAGGACATCCAGATCGAATTACATGGACACCACAATGTGAAATGGCTTACCAAGAATTGAAGGAAAAGCTCACAAGTAAACCTATTTTGAAATTACCTGACTTAAGTCAAGAATTCATAGTAAGGACGGATGCCAGTAATATTGGGTTAGGTGCGACTCTGCTACAGAAATCAGATGCATTGGATGGGGAATTAAGCCCAGTGGCATATGCTAGCAGAAAGTTGAATAAAGCTGAAACCAATTACTCAACTAGCGAAAAAGAATGTCTTGCAGTAATATGGGCGATAAAGAAATTCAATATTTATCTGTATGGGAAGGCATTTAAGTTGCAAACGGATCACAAACCTTTATCGTTTCTAACACAGGCTAGACATGAGAATTCTAGATTACTCCGTTGGTCCTTATTGATGCAGCCATTTGAGTTTAGCATAGAGTATATAAGTGGAAAAACAAATCTGGGAGCGGATTTTTTAAGCCGCCATCCGTGTGATGAGAATCACCCTAAACCCCAGGAATAATAATAAATTTCTCTATGTGTATATAGAATTATAGACTGACATATAACGTCTGTTTTAAGTGGGGAGGATTTGTCGTGAGAAATTCTAATCCACATATATAAATTATCAGGTAAATGTAAAGCCTAACACATAAATTCAATAAAAGGAAAGAAGAATGGTAAAGAACAGTGCTGTCACAATGACTGTACTCGAAATCCCCCTTGTTTTCTCCTGCGTCTGCAAATTGTAACGTTTCACGTTGATAGTAAAAGCCTTCTGCAGCATACACGCGTTTCCCCAACACAATAAAATGTGTACTCCATTTCTAAGAAAAACCTTGAGATACGCAAGATGACCTAGATTTAAAATTCCATTCATGTCGTTTTATACACTACGTTACCCAAAAACGAAAGACAGATGGACTAAAGATAGAAAGAAAGGGAGAGGCTGGAAGCCGGAACGCAGGCAATACTACCACAGTCTCGCGATACACAATTACTACCATCACGTGTGTAAGGCCACAAGCACTAGCTTTTTTCAAATCGACAGTGATAAAAAACACTACATACACGAGAGTTAGTTTTTAAAAACTCACAAAACGCTTATTAGGAAACATGACATTATACTGGTTTACGTTTGAAAACATTACAGTACCCAGACACCACATCGTATTCGAAGTAAACAGGAGGTAGAAGAAAATGCATATTTTGAACGCAGCCACTTAGCTCCTTTAAATTTGTATATTTGGGTTCCTTAGGACTTGCTGACAAAGAATATGTTAAACGTTACGCAAATAGTCTAGGAATTATCAAATTATAGCCAAAAGAAATAGTGAGGGATGTCAGACAACACCCAAATCAGAATCGCTCAGTGGCAGATTTTCACACCACCATTGTACGGGAAATGGGTCTCCATGTTAAATCCGATTTGATTGGAGCGCAAGAAATGTAAGGCTAAACACGATTAGTCGGGCTATAAATACTATCTTTTGTTGTCAGGGGAAACGGGAGTAGGAGTACTTTTTTTCAAACGATTGGGTAAACATGGCACGATTGGTTAGACCCGCGAATATAGTCAATCAGAGGCGTCAGGTCACCACCACATGTTCAAATAAACTTACTACAGAACCAGTGCATTGAGCACCAGTGCATATTTTTCTAAATAAAAGCCTGGGACATCGGCAGATCGAAGTTGTGCTATATTCATTGCCATTCAACGTAACTGTGTATTATTCCATGAATTGTGGGACCGTGGTCCAAAAGCTATTGAGCAGCACCTGGTCTGAGCTTTGCTGAACCTAGAGGCTGACAGCATACTCCTGGGTCCAGATAGTGACCAGTGAGGTGTCTCCAGAACACAGGGAGGCTATCGAGCAGAGGAGTCTTATCCTGCCGCCATCACGAAAGATAAGCCTATGTGGCCAGTGGAGCTCAACATTATGCCCCCCCCCCCCCCCCCTCAAAATCTGACTTTATAATAAACCAGAGGGAAAATACAGTGTTTAAATTGATAGGAACTGTGAACTGTTCCCCATACTATTTACAAGATAAACAAACACTTGAAGTCATGATGACAAATAACAACATAGCTTGAAAAAACAAAACCAGTATTACCTCATATTACTACTACACAACTGACACACATAGGATAATATTAATAAAATATGTCACTACAAAGTTCATATTGATAAATCCTGTACATATAAATTGTAATTAAAATTGATTGTGATTCCTGGTTCACTTTGTAGTTGAATCAGGACATATATATTAATGAAAGTACTTAATACATATTGATATTTGAAAATTTACCAGTGACTCATTTAAGATAGTCTTATAGAATGTTACATGTGTGTGAGTGTCACAGTGTTGTCAAGTGTGGTGGAATAAATTAAATTGTTTATCTGTCTGTTGTTGTTGTGACTTACTCTTCATCATATACATACCCTAGACATTTAACGTAGTCATCACAATATTCCAGAATAATTCTGACTGAGGCATAATGTGGTAGCAAGTAAGGTTATCTGTAAAACACTACACCTATTAGATACAGATACCTTCACAGCTGATCTCAGTCAGTACACTAAGTCCCCTATAAATATTTATAACATCCCACTTTACCACAAACTGCTTATAGTGGATGACCTCATTAAAGACACCCTATACCATAGTTATTTAACTAGGGCTGCTGAGCACGTAGCTCTTTGACAGCCAATGCCAAGTGGAAGAATTTGCATGTGTTCTATAGCTGCTGAGTTGTGTTGTAAAGTATTTGTTGGGGAGCCTGGCAGTAACTTTATGTGCAGAGCCATGGGCAACTGACCAAACATGATGAGCTACCTCATATGAATGGGTACAGTCCCAGCAATTACGCTCATGTGAGGGCTTAATTTGTTTAACAAGCTTGTTGAGTCTGGTGTTCTTATGTTGAAATGTTGTGCTCTGTAAGTTGTTGTTGTGACATTTATTGGAATGGGTGATTTCTTTGTATGTGGCACACAGTAGACCATTTTGTCCATCAGCTGAGCCATTCCTCTTTGAAGTTTTTGTGGAATATTAGTTTCGCTGTCTAGATGTTGGTTTGAGTGCTCCATATTTTAAGTACTGTACACATGTTCTGACCTATCATTTACGATATACTAAGGAATGTAATGGGAAGGATAGAAGTGCTACAGTCAAAGAAAATAATTGAGACCAAGAGAATGTCTCTAAAAATATAACATTTTGAGTATCTATATATATATATACATATAAAGTACAGTCCGAATAAGCGGAACTTGCTTACGCCAAATTTCGGTTAAGTCAAAGCAATTTTGCAGGTCCTGGCTAGAAGTTTTCTTTGATAAAAACTCCTGATATGAAGAATTTCGGATAAGCCGAAGTATTTTATATGGCTCAAGAGGCTTCCGTCTATCCGAACTGCACTGTGTGTGTATATATCTATATATAGATATACACATGCGTACACACACTTTTTTCTACCTCTCATATGTTATTCTCATCAATTTAAATAAGTCTCTACGGTTTTTTTTTTTTTGGGGTTGCTATTTACTTCTTTTCCATACTTAGTACTTACTCTCTTGTATCCAAATAGGACGCAATTTGGCATATCAACAGCAAAGTGACCAGTTTCGAATTGGTGATATTCTTGCTATTTTGTCTCTTACTTAGCTCTCTTTTTCTTTTCTTTCCCTGGCGAAGACCTTGTGGTCACAACGTAGGCAATTTTCTTTGTCTTTTTTCCTAGTAGCACCCATTACCTTTTTCAATATTATTTTTTTTTTAATAAACCCACCCTTTACTCTTATAGTTTGGAGTGGAAATTTAAAAAAAATAAAAAAATGATGATGAAGTTCTGTTTATATACAACAAAATCATATATCACAACTGCTCTGTACAAATGTTGCCCCTTGTCAACAGTTGTATGGAAGTATGATAATTGTCACTGCTTCCATACGCAGAAGCGATGACGGGAGGAGGTTTTCACTCTCAAAGTGGCAACTGTAATGAACAATTTCAATTGTGCTTACTTCTTCATCAGACATGTTCATCATTGGTACATCCTCATCTGGTCCATCTTCATCCTCTTCATCATCCTCGTCATCATCTTCATCATCATCTTCATCATCATCCTCATCTTCATCACTGAAAAATAATAGAAAAATGCACCCTGTCACATATACATCTTCAATGCAAACTACTACAAAAGGTGATGCTGAATGAAGTTTTTCTACAAGCTGTAAATCGTACATAAGTTGAAGTTGCTACTAACAAAAAGTAATGAAGGCTTAGATATTACACATAAACATAGGCATAATGATGTTGTTTAACTAGGGCTTCTCAGCTAGTCGCCAATGCCAATTTGAAAAAAAATTCTACATGTTGATATAGGCTTTTCCGGTGGCTTTTCTACCAATCCGATCCATTTTGAACTAAGTTCCAGTTTCTTTCTCAGGTTTTATGTTCAGGCCTGGCATCCAC
Source organism: Oreohelix idahoensis (assembly GCA_024509875.1). Lineage (NCBI taxonomy): Eukaryota > Metazoa > Mollusca > Gastropoda > Stylommatophora > Oreohelicidae > Oreohelix > Oreohelix idahoensis. The sequence continues at coordinate 277,515 of JAMPIV010005596.1, read as the reverse complement.
TTAAATTTATCCACATATCTTGTTTCAAACTTGGGAGAGGGGTGGGAGAGAGATGGAAAGGAAAGGTGGCATATTGTGCATGCCCCACTATCCTGATGGAGGGGGGGGGGCTCTCTCAAAATATGCTGGGCTAAAAATGCTGTGTTCTGGGCTCTACCCAGGAATAATCACATCCTGCAAACAGCCACCTCTATTCCCCTCGCCTGTCATCTGTTAAACTGTGAGATCCTCCTGCCTGCAGCCAACCAACCAGGTAAAAGCAGACGTTAAAGTTGGTCTAGCCTGCTGAATTTTAACCATTATTTTGTTTTCATAAATTTATTCCTGGTTTTTTTTTTCTTCTCTCTTCATGAAAACTTATCAGTGGTGATTACATGTTCCCCTAATCTGATTATGTTTCCAAATCATTATCTACTTTGCTGTATGTAGAGTTTGGTAATTTGCACTACTTTCAATATATTTTATTTCTTGATTATGACTGGATACTGTAAATGCGAGCATGTTGGTATATTACTTTTTTAATGTTGCATGCCTTTAAATTACTATTTAACACATTAACTACCGAATTGAAAAACACACTGTGGCCGAATTAAATTGTTTTCCCATTTTCATCCTGTAGGTGTTTGCACAAAGTAAGCTGTAGTTTATTACTAAAATTAGATTGGCGCTCTGAGCGGCGTGCGGTCCAAATATGATTATTTTGTGAGCCGCTGACAGCGGCTTGCGGTAGTTAATGTGTTAAAGTGCATGCGAGAATGAAAGGATACAGTATTAAAGATGAGAGAAAGGAAGGGCAGAATATTAGACAGGCCTTCTCGCATGATTCTCAACACATTGAAAATAAAAGTTTGTTCATTTGTTCAGTGTTAAATGTAAAGCTAACGCATCACTGTGTAACTGAACTGATTTACTTCATATCTTCCCACATGTCATCTTCCTCATCATCGTCATCGCTTGTGTCCATGTCTTCATCCACCGTGGCCTTATCAGCTGCCGCCTTTGATTTACTAGACCTGACACCTGCAATGCAACTGGTCCCAGAGCCGGAAGGTCCATCCTGCCCGAGAAAACAAATTATATAAAATATCATCATGAGTGTTTATTGCAATCTGCAGGCACATTTCAAATAAAACAAAAAATGATGTACAATCTGGCAGGTTTCAAAATCAATATGCCCATATTAGGCCTGTGTGGTAAAGAAATAGTAGGATTACAGCACCAGCAGGTATGCCATACAATGTAACTAATATAGTGTTGTGTATGGGGTTGGGGGCACCCTGGCAACTTCATCATGTAAAACTAATTGCCACAGAAACCAAATGCTGAAAAAAAAAAAAACCTGAATGCTTGGTGCAGGCTTCCTGCAAGGGGACCATCTGCAGTCGTGGCTTATGCTTCGTAAACAACAGAAAATGATAATGATGCCCATCTGAACAGATTAAAACAGTTTGTAATGTTGATATGATGAAGACTTCAATAAGATCTGAATAACAACAGTAATATGAACAGTTTAGAAGAGACAAGATCTTCTATCTTAGTTTACTCATCCCTTTTTGTACTGTCTCCTTGCGTTCCTGACTAGACTTCATACTCATAATGAGGAATGTGCTGTTCTTGAGTTACACAAAGGATGTCTGTCCTAACCTATGTTCATACACATTGCAGGAGTAAAACACAGCAAATCCCTTTCAAGTTTGTCTCCAGTTTCCTTCTATGTGTGTACTGATCTCCCGCTGCTGCTCTTACTTATACCCACATGTTATCAGGGCTCGAAAGGGAAGCCATGAATAGAACCCTAGAAATGCAACAGAAGATGGAGGAGTCTTTCTGAGCTTAAGCAAAACAAAACTGTCAGCCGCAGCCGGAAAATTCTCAAGTAACTTCAAAGCAGAAGCCTTAAAAACTGCAGCAGAAGTCCTAATGACTGAAGTCGGCTCAGAGAGACAAGTAGCTCTCTTCAAAGATGCACTGTCAGCAACTGCAATGCCGAAGAGTCAGAATAATGCTGACCTGGATGACCTAACAGTAACACTCCACAAACTATGTCAGCAATTCAAAAGAGTTGTGATACAGTGGATCCCATCTCACTGCAAGATCCCCAGAAATGAAGAGGCTGACAGATTGGCAAAGGAAGGTGGAAACTACCTCAACTTGACACAAGCATGACTTACGAAGAGGCTAAGAGTTTTATCAAGAGCAGAGCAGATACTGCCATTGCAAAGTGAAATCTTAAGAGACCTTACTATTTAAGGTCCAGATTTATGAAGTGGGTTGACCAGTTTCCTTCCTTGCTGCCTTTTCCTTCCCTAACTCAAGAATTAGAGTCAGGTACCTACTTATAGCTGGGTAAACTGGTGCACGAAGCTACCAGAATTCGAACTCGGAACCTGATAACTTTGCCGCGAGAGGCAAGTGTTCTAACTTTACTGGACGATAATCTCATCACTAAAGCAGCTACATCAGCCAAATAGGACAACAGATCTAACATTAGGGGAAGGCAGTGAGTATATCATTGTCACCATTATCCTTCTGCTTCCCAAGAAGCACAGCCTCCAACAAATTCATACCAGGTCTCTTGTCCTGCACCATCTGGTCAAGATCTTTTCTATGCCTTTGTTATTCATTCATGTGCTTCCATTATTGAGCACCTTCTTCTGTTTTGGGTGTGGCTGAGTAGAATGTCAATTATTTATTTTGGTTGTCCCGTCCATACATACCAGTTTTTCAGGATTACGTTTCTATACTATGAAGCATCCGGCACCCTGCCCAACCCTCATTAGTCCCCTTTTATGACATGCTTGGTATGTTAGTTTTATCATTCTTTGCTCACCTTTCAGGCTCTGGTAACACACCTGCATAGGTGTACTGCATTAACTCTTTAAGTCCCAAAAACCGATATATCGTACTTCCTTCTAGACCCATTTGGCCCGATCAATGTTAAATCGGCTTTCATATCTTTTGCTCCTTTCTAGAGCTGTTTTCTAATTTTAACAACCCAAAAACGCTATTTTCTTAAAGTACCATTTGGCCCGATCAACGTTAAATCGGCTTTCGTATCTTTTGCTCCTTTCTAGAGCTAGCAATGGGGATTGATGTTCGACCAAGCATCAAGCACCACTGGTCGAGAAAGGAAATTTTTTATACTGCATTTTATCACACTATGTTCAAACGTGAACACTTTATAAGTATTTTTCATACAATGCTGCATTGTTCACATCCTGATTCTGAAAGTACAGCCAAAATAGAATCCTTCATGAATTTGCTGTTAGCAAAATTCAACGATGCATTTTACCCATTTGAAAATTTATCGTTGGATGAAATGGTTGTTGGTTTTACAGGCTGTTGGCAGTATAAACAGTATAATTGCAGTAAGCCAAAGAAGTATCACATCAAAGTATTTGGACTGTGTGACTCAACTACTGGGTATGTTTTAAATTTGCTTCCATATTTTGGCAATAAAACCTCTTATAATCCAGAGGCAGATCTTGACGGAGGCATGGCAGTCAAGGTTTTTCAAACACTGCTGGCACCATTTGGAAAAGGCCATCATGTATTTGCAGATCAATATTATACTACACATCAGCTGGTAACTTACTTGATTAGCCAGAAAACATATTTTACAGGCACTTTGAATATAAATAGGGGACCCAAAGATGCAGCAATAGAGAATGCATTCAGAGACCCATAGCTTGACTGCTTGCATCAGGGTCAGCGAACCAGAGCTGACCAAGACCCTACTCCACCTCCACGTGGTGGTCCTGGAAACAGACTGCATCACTGCAGTCTGGCTGAGCGAGTAGGGATTGCAGAGGGAAGGCAAACCCGGTCCCAAAAAATGCCGTGCTGAAGTCGGATGTGTCGACCGAAAGGTGCAGATATCACAGCTCCGGCGTAAACAGACACAACGCAACCAACGTCCTTTTCAGGACGAACGAGGAAGAAGAAGAAGAAGAATATAAATAGGAAAAACTTTCCTGCTGAAATCAAGACACTGAAGCTTCGTCATCTTGAAACAAAATCATTTCTTGATGACAATAACTCAATTCTTGTAACTGCGTGGAAAGATAAAGGCAAAAAAGCCTGTGATTATTGTGTCCTCGAAGGCTTCAGTTGAAAATATAACTAAAGCAGATAAGAGAAAGCAGACGAAAACAAAGCCAAAAGTTATACATGAATATAACTTTTCTATGAACGGATACGACAGCGTCGATCAAATTTTGACTTATTATAATAATTTCAACAGGAAAACTTACAAATGGTGGAAAAAACCGTTCCATTGGCTTTTAGAAATATGCCAGAGTAATGCTTTTATTCTTTATACTTACTTACTTACTTAGTCGTTCCCCTTCTACCGTGAGGTGTAAAGGTTTGGAAGAGAGAGCGCCAGACCATTCTATCAGCTGTCTTCTTCCTGGCCTGGTTCCATTCTAGTCCTCGGTCCTTCAAAGATTGTCTAATGTTGTCCTCCCAGCGGACTCTGGGTCGTCCTGGAGGTCTGGATCCCTGGCTCTTTTTATTCTTTATACTCGGACAAGAAATGAGAAAAGGAAACATAATATTTTAGATTTCAAGTTAGCACTTATCAAAGAACTGACAGAGAATGCAGCCACTTTGATGCCTGAGGATGTACAACAAGGATCTTCTCTGCTGTTACCTGGTAGACCCAGAATGTCAAATTCTGTTGAGAGATTTCAAGGATCTCAGCATCTTATTATGTGGTCTAGCAACCAGAGAAAATGCATTCATTGTAAAGCCTCCAGGAGTTCTTTTGTGTGTAAAGGATGTACTGCCAATCCTCCACTGTGTGCAGTACTGCTTTGAACAGTATCACAGCAGCAAGAAATAAGTTTTAAAACTGACAGCCACTTTTCAAAAGTGTTTAGTTAATTTTTCTTGAAAAATGTGTGCCATTTATGTGATTGTAGTTGTTTTCATGGACATGGATGTTTAGGATGCAAGCTGTGAATTTTAAAAAGTTTTAATGAAATTTCTTCAGTGAAACTCGTGTTACTAATATGTGACAAATGAAAAAAACTGGATGTTCAGTCACAGTTTTGTTGCTTTTTCTGTATTACCAAATGGATTACCTACAAAATGAAAGCAATTAGAATGTATTGTGACAACAATTTCTGATGGCCTTAGGCAAGTGGGAAAAAATTTCATAATTTCAGATTTTTTTTTTTTTGTGGCTATGTACTTTTTAGTCTAACAAAATTACAAAATTATAAATTTAGAAAAAAATGATTAAAATGTCCTTAATGCCCATTCATTTTCCTTTAATTTCATATATAATAAGTTATACTTTACTTATAATTAGATATTTTATCTCAGTAAACGTAACTTATGTATATATGCAAACTTTTGGGGGTCTAAAAATAATTCCGTCCAGAGGAGAAAATAATTACGTACAGAATCAGTTAAGTGATTAATTTTTAATTTTTTTAAGTGCATATTTCATTACATAAAATGGCCACACCCACTACTTCTGGCAGACCTCACAGATTAACGTCAAAGCAAGTAAGAAAGTTATTTGAAGAAATTCTAGATAGTGATAATAATTCAGATTGTAGCAGTTCTTCAATTAGTAGTGGAAGTGAGTCAGATCCATATGTCGAGTCATCGAAAATCGATGATGATAATGGGAGGTTTGATGTTAAATTGGATTTCATATCTTTTGCTCCTTTCCAGAGCTGTTTTCTAATTTTAACAACCCAAAACGTCATTTCTGACATGAAGTACTTTCTTTTAAAGCGCATATTTTCTCAGATTTTTTTCTTCTTCTTCTTCTTTCATTCGCTTGAAATATATTGTCTATATCTGCAATGTTGATTTTCTCAGATAAAATGGCCACGCCCACTGCTTCGAATAGGCCTAGAAGATTAACGTCAGATCAAGCTAGGATGTTATTTGAAGACATTTTTTGATAGTGATAATAATTCAGACTGTAGTATTTATTCGAGCTCTGAACAACGGCTGGAGTTTCCATGTGCCTGTGGTAGGGAATTCTCTACTCAGAGAGGAATGAAAATCCACAGAACGAAAAAGGGGTGTGGGAGGTCATCAGGGGGAGATCAACAGCGCTCTGTCTCGACGGATAAGACGTTAGAAGAACGCAGCCAGGAGTCAATCCACAGTGCTGAGTACATTCAAGTTGATCTGCCTGATGATGATCTCACACACTTCTTGGACGGGAAGAGAGATGCAATCAAGTTTCCACCCGCCAGTGCAAAAGGGCTTTGGGAACAGCTGGACGAAGCCTTGGCAAAAGAGTTGGATAACAACCTGAAGCAGATAACTTTGGACAAGAAGCTGGAAATCTTCGGCGACATAATATATCTGCACTGTCGCAAAGTGTTCGGAGTGAGGGAGGCAAGGGAAAGTAACCCACCACGAAAAAGCAGAAGACAAATTAAAATAGAAGAAATCAGAAAACAGAAGAAGCATGCCCGAAAACTGTTCAAAAACGCAGTTGCCGCAGAGAAGGAAGGGTTACGACAGGTTTGGGAGCACCTGAAAGGCCAACATAATGCCCTTTGTAGAGCAGAAAGGTTGTGCAGGAAGAAAAGGAAGACTCGAATGGATAGGGAAAGATTCTTCAGGGAGCCCTTCAAGTTTGCCAAAGAACTGTTTGAGCAGCCACGGTCGGGTACGCTAAACATCAGGAAAGAAGACCTGGAAGAACACCTTGGAATGACATATTCAGATGGTCGCAAAGATGAGCCGCTCAGCAGCATGGCAGGCCTTAAATGGCCGAGTAAGCCAGGAGCTGAATTTAACACCAAGCCCCCAACGGTGCAAGAGGTAGAAAGCATTGTCCAGAAAGCTCGATGCAAGTCAGCTCCAGGTCCTAATGGTGTTCCATATGTGGTGTATAAGAGATGCCCTGAGGTGCTCAAACGACTGCTTCGTTTACTGAAGAGTGCGTGGAAAACCCAGCTTGTAAGCAAGGAATGGAGAAAGGCGAACGGAGTCTACATCCCGAAGGAGCAAAATTCCACAGACATCAGTCAGTTCAGGCCAATCTCACTACTCAATGTGGAAGGTAAGATATTCTTCTCAGTGATGGCGGAAAGACTCACTACATACCTCCTGGCAAATGGGTACATTGACACTACCATTCAGAAAGGAGGTATCCCAGGTACACCAGGATGTCTAGAGCATGCCACAATGATATGGGAAGCAATCCAAAAGGCAAAGTCTGACAGAACAAACCTCCATGTAATCTGGTTGGATTTAGCGAATGCTTATGGATCCGTTCCACACCAGATGTTGTGGCAGGCCCTAGAAATGTATCATGTTCCACAAGAGATTGCAGCAATGCTGAAGCTGTATTTCGCAGGGTTTGCTGTCAGATTTTCAACCAGAGAGTACACAACGAAGTGGATTGGCCTTGAAGTTGGAATTGCGATGGGATGTACCATCTCTCCGATACTATTCGTGATGGCTATGCAGGTAATCCTCAATGCGGCTGAAGGAATGGCTATAGGTCCAAAGCTCGGTGGAATGTGTCTCATGCCACCGCTCAAAGCATTCATGGATGACACAACAATTCTGACATCAGATGAACATCAGGCCCGGAGGATGTTAGCACGCCTGGATGAACTAGTCAGCTGGTGCAGAATGAGCTTCAAACCCAAGAAGTCGAGAAGCCTATCAGTCAGGAAAGGGAAGATAGCAGAGGTCATATTCACGGTTTCCAACCAAAGAATCCCTACTGTCATTGAGGAACCTGTTAAAAGTCTTGGCAGGGTGTACGATGCCTCATTAAAAGACTCAAAGGCAGTGCAACAGACAATAGAAATGGCAGACAGAGGGCTACAGATCATAGACCAAAGCAGACTCCTGGGGAAGTTCAAACTGTGGTGCCTCCAGTTCATGTTGATACCAAAGTTGCTGTGGCCACTGCTTATATATGAAATAAGCACAAGTACAGTGGAAGCCATAGAGCAGAAGGTCAACAAGTTCATGAGAAAATGGCTAGGAGTACCACCAGGTCTGTCAGATGTAGCACTGTACTGCAAAAAGTCAAAACTTCTGCTTCCTTTCAAGTCAGTTGTTGAAGAGTACAAAGTTGGAAAGGCAAGGCTTGCAATGATGCTACGCGAGTCAGCTGATGACGTGGTTAAGTCCATTCAGCCCACACTGAAAACGGGAAGGAAGTGGAAAGTGGAAGAAGCTGTTGATGCTGCCCAAGAGTCACTCAAACTGAGGGAGGTAATCGGATACACACAAACGAATAGACGGGGATTTGGTCATGGAGACATCCGCTGGTGGTCCAAGGCATCAAGCAGGGAGCGCAGAGACATGGTAGTTCAGGAGATACGAGAAGCTGAGAATGATAAGAGGTTGCAAAAAGCAGTGCAGCAGGTCCAACAAGGCCAATGGACTACATGGGAAGGAGTCCTGCAGAGGTCCTTGACATGGAATGATATATGGCATATGGCACCTCTTAGGCTCAGCTTCGTTGTCAGATCACTGTATGACCTGCTGCCATCGGCCACCAACCTTGTGAAATGGGGAAAGTCGGATGATGAGCAGTGCCCCTGTGCCAGGGGAGGCAGACACTTGAACACGTGCTCTCAGCGTGTAAGGTGTCATTAGGGCAAGGGCGATACACTTGGCGCCATAACAAAGTGCTAAATGAGCTTGCTGCGACAATAGATCTGGCAAGAATGAAGGCGAATAGCAAAGTCCGGCCAGACACCGCAAACACATACTTTCTGAGAGCAGGAAAGTCAGCACACCCCAAACCGAATAAACCTGGTAGCAGTTTACCATCTCTTCTTGATTGTGCAAATGATTGGGAGATGGCGGTAGACCTACCTGGACGAGGGGCATATCCAGAGAGTATCCGAAAATCGCGGAGACGGCCGGATATAGTGCTTCATTCTGCAGCAACGCTTCAGGTCATACTGATTGAACTGACCGTGCCATTTGAATCCAGATTAGATGAGCAACATTCGTTCAAAGCGGCCAAGTATAGTGATCTGGCCGCGGATCTGAGACACGATGGGTTCACTGCAAGGGTCATGGCTGTTGAAGGGGGTGCAAGAGGGCTTGTGGCTGCATCAGTGTATGATCTATTGAAACTGTTGGGGCTGAGGGGACAGTCGAGAACAAGGGCCCTGAAGAGGCTTAGTGAAACTGCCGAAAAGGCATCAGGCTGGCTGTGGAACAACCGCAATGGGGAATGGAGATCGTAACAATAAACGCTGCGGTACAGAAAACACCAGGAATTTTTCTAAGTCCACAATACGCTGAGGTTTGTGGTGGACTAGTGAACGGGCTGCGACTCAGGGGCGACAAGCGGTGTATACTATAAGGGGTGTCAGTATCAAAAGTCCAGTGGGGAACGCGCAGTGGCGACTCGTTGACTTCGCGCTGGTGTCTCAGTGTGTGCGACGGAACGAACGGAATAATTTGTTTTCTCTTTGTTACTTTCACAATTGCCTCCACGGCTGGCGGAGTTGTGGAATTTAAAGTTGCTACCATAAGTGAAATGGGTTCATTTTTGATGCAAGACAACAGGAAGCTGAGACGCTTGGGAGTCATGACCCAAGTGGGCCCGCCCCCCTTGGAGTGTAAAGGAGTATATAGGGCCGAAACACTTGTCGGACGGGGGGACTTCTTCTGATGATCAGATTGCTTCCTGTTGTATCGCTCTGTAAAGAGTTTCCTATCATCATTCACTGGATATTGACTCCTCGGAAACTGAGGAAGATAATAGGAGGTCTGATGTAGATAATGAAGTTATGGATACAGGAGTATGTAATCAGACTGTAATAAATTCAAATAATATATCCGAGCCAAAAAAGAAAAAGAATCAGGAGGGATGGGAATGTTGATTTTGTTAGTAGGCCTAATACAAACGCGGTTTGGCATTCAGTGGTGACTGGAAAAATTCTGAAAAGAAGAAAAAAAAAAGCATGTTATGGTACAGGTTACAGGACAGTTACATATCTTGCTCAAGAGTGAAAACAGCTTCTCCTCATGAATCACCATAGCACGAGTGGAACACATAAACAAAAAAAAAAAGATTAAAGTAAAAAGCACTTACACTTGAATCTAGTGAAGGTACAGCCCCACTGGCAGAACTGCCAGGCTGTGGCAAATGTGATATACTATCAGACACCTCTGCTTCGATGTCACCGGCTGCTAATTCACTGCTAGAATGACCATCTGCTGCTTCATGTTTTGTACTGTTGGGTGATGAAGGCGATATTGATTCACCGGTTACAGTAGAGGAGATGCTGTTATGAGCGGAGCAGGAACTGGTTTTATCAATGCTATTATTACAGTCATTAGGATGTGTACTGTTGCTGTCATTAACTGTATTTTCCTTGTCCAGGGTTTGAGATTGGTCAGTCCTGGTGGAGTTACTCACACCTTCCTCACCATTTGATAATTGTGACGAGCTGTCCTGTTTACAAGATGGTGATAATGACGATGTGGATGAAGTGCATACAGATGAAGATGGCTCAGCTTCTGCATCCTGACTAGCACTCCCTTCATCTGATGCTGAACCACGTTTTGACCTAAGAGCTGGGCTTTGGAAAACATCTTCATGAGAATTCTGAATTTTCTCTGGGCCAGTAGGCTTATACTGAGCTAAGAGCTGATCCAATGGCATATTGGCCTCTTCCTTTAGCAACTCAGCTTCAGAGCGGCCAACAGGGTCATCTGTAAAATTGAATAATGAAGTTTAATGTACAATAAAAAGCATGATGAAGGAAAGTGTGAACTGAGGGAAAATGTGAGAGAAAATGAGTGCGTGTCAAGAGAAACTGAGAGCTGAGCAATAAATATATTTAATGGATGTCGCTTAAAACTTAGTGCAAGGGAAACATAAGGTGTGCAACCCATCGCACTTTTTCTCTGCAACCCAATTTTGGGTTACGACCCATAGGTTCAGAATCACCGATATAGAAAGGAATGCAATTCAATCACTTTTAATGTATCCAGTTATTGTTATTGTAATGTAAATATATTACATGAATAATCTGATATTTTCATTACTTTTTTGTTGTTGTTTATTGGGATGGTAATTCAAAACTGTTGCTTTAACCGTTTAACAATTGCTCTCAGAATCCCTGGTGACATTCTGCTGAACCCTAGTTGGGAAACACTATATTAAGCCATAACACCATTCTTGGACTAGATGTGAGACCAGTCTTTCGTGGAACCCTAGGGTTCAAAAATTCAACATCAGGTGTTTCACAAAACAAATCCTGGAATAAGTAAATTTAAAAAATGTAAATAACGCAAAAAATTCCAAATACTGTTTTTATTTAGGGTTATATTTAACTGTATGTTTCTATGTTTGTTTCCCATTGTGTCGATAACTATTATAAGCATATAATAATGTAAACGTTTTTAAATGTTTGTATATCAGTGAAACTCTTCCCCTTTATTTAAATTTAAAGAGATAGATTTCTGTTTCAGTAGTAGAAATATCGAAGAGATAAATTAAAAGGAAAGAGAAGTCACAACAGAACATTGTATGAAAAAGTACATGAAGGGGCACTGTATGAAAATATGTGCATACATTATACCCAAGAGCAGACAAGAAAAGTTTTTCCCTTACATCTCTGTTTAGGTTTTATTACGTGTGGAATTTATCAGATATAGGTTTTCATCTGCTTTTATTTCTTGTCACATTCACTCAGTGCCTTTAATGCGCATGTTTCAAGACATTTACTTTTACAAAAAAAAGATTGTGTATATATAGTTTGAAATACGAGGTTTATCTTCTCCATGATAGGTTACCAATCACGGATCACGGGCTATATCTGCCTGAAATACCTGTTTTTGTCCACGGCTGTTTATTCAGTATTCACAGCTAACTCTTATACCTAGAGGTTCTTCAACCACCCGCAATCCAGTTGACGCGCCTGGTAAGAGGACAGGTTCCCGCTCCCAAGATACATTCTTCTTCTTCTTCTTCTTCCATCCTTAGCCATCAACCGGCAAAGCAGTATGTGGCCAGTACGCCTAGTGGCGTCTTAGGGCAACAACAAATTGATCGATCTATCGCTGTTTCCACCACGCCTAGTGGCGTCTTTGTGGAACAAAAACAGACCAAACAATCTATCATTGTTTCCGTAATCAGATTGGTTGGCAAGCAGGTGATCAGCCCACTGTGCCCCAAGATACATATATATATATATATATAATCTGTTTACAAATACATTTTCTTAGTACTAATTTAGTGTTAATAAAATGGCATTGTAAGAGTGCTGCTGGTTAACGAAAAATATCTGAGCGGTTCCGGCTTGGTAAAAAGGATGTGAAACACTGTATTAGACCAAAAAAACCAGACTTTATGCCTCGATGACTTACTATGACTCAAATATAAAACAAATTATCACCCGTGATAACACTACACGTGCATAACCCAGAATCCGAAAACCGAAAGTTTTTTTGGCCAATTGTTGTGCTAATTTAAGCGACTTTTGGTTTACAAAAAAAAAAATTTCTTTTTTTAAACTGGTATGCAAGGAACCAAAAAAACGCAATCTTCAGTTTATTACGTTTCCATCTGTGACGCGCAAGGTGCAATATAGGCTGATGTAAGCGCTACCGCATGATACAAATTTTTAAACTGTTGTTAGTTTTCTCTTGTCACTGCGTCCAGCCACGTGTTGATATTTTTACAGGTATGCGAGAAACTGACCACGCGATACGTTCAGTTTATCACATTTCTGGCTCATGACGCGCATGCCTAGTTTATAGTGTGGTCTGTTGTGTACCGGCATTGCTACCAGCCACGTATGTGGATAGTTCTGAGCTTTTTTGTGATTTTGAGTTGGGACAGTGATGACCAAAAACTAACGTCAGATCGGAAAACTTTACAGAGAGAAAAAAATGAAGATCTTGACCGTGTATTGAGGGAATGGATTCGACAATGGCGAAATGAATGCATGCCGCTGACTGGTTTGTTGGTCATGAAACAAGCTAAAATATACCATGAAGAACTGAACATTGAAGACGAATGTGAATATTCGGTAGGGTGGCTGCAGAAATTTAAGAAGCGCCATGGCATAAAATATCTAAGAATCTGTGGGGACAAAGGTTCTGCTGATCACGAAGCAGCTGAAAATTATATTGACGTCCAGAACAAGTATATAATGCCGACGAAACTTCTCTGTACTGGCGCTACCTTCCCAGGAAAACTTTAACAATGGCTGAAGAGAGAGCATCAATAGGCATTAAGGATGCAAAGGACAGGTTGACTGTTCTTGGTTGTGCCAATGCTGCAGGCACACACCAGTTAAAGTTGACAGTCATTGGGAAAAGTAATCATCCAAGATGTCTTAAGGGTGTAACCAATTTACCCGTCCATTACTATGCCAATAAGAAAGCATGGATGATGAGGGAAGTGTTTTCTGACTGGTTTAATGACCATTTTGTACCAGCAGTATGAGCTCATTACACACAAGCTGAACTAGATGAAAACTGTAAAATTGTTCTGTTCTTGGACAACTGCGCTGCACACCCTCCTGCGGAACTTCTTGTCAAAAATAATGTTTTTGGAATGTACTTACCTCCAAATGTAACATCGTTAATACAGCCTTGCGACCAAGGGATTTTACGATCTTTGAAGAGCCATTACAAACATGCTTTTTGAATTGTATGCTGCATGCCGTGAACACTGGTGTAGAAGTAGAATCATTTCTCAAGGAGTTCACTATTAAAGACGCAATCTATACAATTGCAAGTGCATGGAGTAGTGTTGACAAGGTAACACTAACAAAAGCTTGGCACAACTCTGGCCGGCAACGATATTTGACGATGATGAATCGGAAGATGATGAGTTTGTAGGATTTCGTATCAGTAAAGAGAAGAACATGATATCAGACCTCCTAACCTTCGCCAGAAGCGTAACATTGGAAAATTGTAACAAGTTAGAGGAGGCTGACATAGAGGAAGTGCTAAACATTGATAATGATGCACCTGTTGTGCATTCTTTGAGTGATGGGGAAATTGCCCAAATGGTTCTACAAGACAAGCATGATGACAGCAGTGATGATGATGACATTGTGGATGCCGGTGAAAACATCCCCATAGACGAAATGGTTAACATGTGTGATCGGTTAATTAAAGGTCTTGAACGACGTGCATTCATAAGTGAGCAAGAAGTTATGGCAGTTTATGGGATTAAAGAGAGACTGCTGGGATTAAAGAGAGACTGCTTAGACAGAAACCATTGTTAATGAGACAGATGACACTTGACGAAGTCTACAGAAAGGCCATCTGTCATAATGCTTATTCATCAGTTGAAAATCCTATTCCTGGTCCATCAACAGATGTCTGACCCCAAACTGATGATGATGAGTAGAGCTTGAATGTAGGCTACATGTGCTGGTATTTAATGTTTATGTTTAAAGTTAAAAAACTATGTTTCTGGAAAAAAAATTGCGATTTTGGGCGAAATCCGAAAACGGCTGTCCCCGCGCATTTCGGATTCTGGGTTACGCACCTGTAGAAACAAGAAACATGTTGGGGAATACAGCCACAAAAATTTCTAAATTTCTAGCTCAAACTAGGTTTATATGCCACAGCTGGTCTTAGCATGCGAAGGGACAAGTTAATTAAAGCAACTTTTGTTTTTGAGTGCAGCTGGACTAAGTCCCTAGCACATTTCGTTCCTGTAGTGATGCAATGTTTTCACATGTTGGTTTGAATCTCAGGAGCACTCATTACTGTTTCTGTTCAGTTGTCCAATGTGCTAATTGTCTTGTGTACGCTTTACTAATCCTGCTGTTGTGGTCATTTCACTATATCTCTGCAATTCACATGCCCAAGACATGTTTTTCTTACATTGTCACAACAGAAAACAATATTCTGGAACCAATGCCATCTCTCACATCTCTTGCTCAATCACATACCGCCATTGCTCTTGACTTTATTATATCATAACTGTTAGTCACTCAGAAATTCTGCATACTTGAATAACAGGTCTCAAAACATTTGTAAGCTTGCGTAATATTATGTTCTGGTCTGGTACATATGCTACTGTCAATACTACAGATATTTCTTGTTACTGATATATGCATATTTCACTCGCTAATGGAAACAAATAATAGTAATACAATCTTGAGTAAATAACATACCATCTTCATCCTCCTCATTATCATCATCATTTCCAGCCAGTTCTTTAAGCTCCTTGATGACATCCTCATTGGTCAGTGTTGCATCAAATGCCAGGAATGCATTCTTGATGAAGCATGTAGGATCTTCTACTGTACCTTCTGTCACCATCAAATTTTTCACAAACTCTGGGAAATGTTTCTCACAATATTTAGCCACTTCAGATCCTGTTGATATAAATACCTTCAGTTCATTTGATGTTGGATGAAAATTTTTGTAAATTTACAATATTCTATGGACTGGAAAAATTACATGAAATTGCCTAACAATTCTAATATTTTGGAGCCGCCACAAATGAATAATAAAGGTAAAGGTAATTGTTACAGTTTGCATTTTACTGTGCAAACGAGACACTGTTCATTATAAGTCATTTGCGCACTAAAATGTAACAATGATGAGAGAGACTAGTGGCTGTTGGTTATAATGGACAAGGAGTCCGGGCCATGTATCTGGAGGATGTGGCTAGCTGCAGGCACTGTTAAATGTGTCCCTGTAGGAACTACAAATTTAACAGTGTTCTGTATATAGTAATGTATGGCCGACTGGAGCCACATATTAAAGGAAGGTGTTATATTTTATGCAATGTGTCTGCATATGGATTAATCACCCAATTATGGTCATGGGTTTAGAAACTGATGCATGGTCTGTATGAAGAATATATAAATAACAAAACATGACGGCATTATGTGTCTTGATGGTTCAAGTTGACGCTTGGGAATTCTGAAGCGTTTGAGGACTACAGTTGATTTTACATATATACTTGTTGGTGATAGACCCCTTCAAGCCTTGAGAGGCTAAGCCCATATTATCATTCTACACCAGCTTTCCACAACAATGGCCACATCCCGTCATAGCCCCCCCCCCAAGCAATCCCATAGCAAAAACTATCAAAGGGAGTATGGTGTTAGAGACTTCACTATGTTAGGTACAGCTTTATAAAGTGGGTTACACTCTCGACCGGCAGGGACAGATAACTATTTTTCGACTCAGGACAGGGCATAACAAACTGAATAAACACATGCACAAGCTACGATTGTCTGCTTCACCACTGTGCACATGTGGATTAAACGAACAAACTGCTGAGCATGTTCTACAGGACTGTCCTCTGTATGACCAGTTAAGAAAGATATACTGGCCCAATGACTCAACACTAAACTCAAAGCTATATGGAGTTAAAGAGGAACTTCAAACAACAGTCGAATTCATCATGAGAACTCGTCTGACGGTGTAATCATCAAAGATGCGATCGCAAGAAGAAGAAGATAAAGTGGGTTGACCAGTTCCCTTCCTCACTGCCTTAGCAAGTCCCTAACTCAAGAATAATCAGGTACCCATCTACAGCTGGGAAGACTAGTGCATGATGCTACCAGGTTTCAATCCCGGAACCCGGTAATTTTGATGTGAAAGGCAAGCACTCTATGAACCACTGAGCTTGTTTACTACTTTCAGTATATTTCAGTTGTGTGTGTGTCATCCATTCATTGTCTTTGCATGACTTCTATTTCCCTTTCATGTCTCCAATTCCCTTCTCCAGGTTGAGTTGTTTGTTGTTTAACTAGAACTGCTGAGCTTCTCGCACTTTTGCAGCCAATACCACATTGAAGACTCCTTGGTATAGGTGTGTAACACAGAATCCGAACATCTGTAATCCAAAATATTCCGAATATCTGAAGTTTTTTTTAACCGATTTTTGGGCTAATTTAATCGACTTTTGGTTTCCAAAAAAAAAAAATTTTTAAACTGGTATGCAAGGAACCGAAAACACACATCTCCAGTTTATCAAGTTTCCGGCCGTGACGCGCAAGGTGCAGCATAGGCTGACATAAGCGCTACTGCGTGAAACAAATTTTTAAAGTGTAATTAGTTGTCTCTCGTCGCCCCTTCCAGCCACGTGTTGACATATTTACAGGTATGCCAGGAACTGACCACGCGTTATGTTCAGTTTATCATGTTTCTAGCCCATGACGCGCAGGCTTCAGTGCAGTATATGCGGATGTAATCACTACTGCGTGATACAAATGTTCAAACAGCGTGGTCAGTTGTGTTCCAGCACTGCTACCAGCCACATGTGGGGATATTTCTGAGCTTATTTGTAATTTTGAGTTGGATATTTGTGTGTTAATTTTGTGATTTAGAGTTTAATTTCACTGTGAAAATGTCAAAAAGAGCTGCATATACTCCTGTGGATAACAGTGGGAATAAGAAAAGGAAGCATGTGTTGTTATCGATGATAGCGCAGAAAGCAGAGTTATTGCAGAAGCATGATCGTGGTGTCTCTGTGCGTCTTCTTACAGAAGAATATGGCATAGGAACTACCACAGTATATGACATAAACAAACAGACAGACAAGCTGCTGAAGTTTTACCGGGACAGTGATGACCAAAAACTAATGTCAGATAGGAAAACTTTGCATATAAGAAACAATGGAGATCTTGACCAATGTTCTGAGGGATAGAGTCAACAAAAGTGAAGTGAACGCATGCCACTGACTGGTTTGTTGGTTATGAAACAAGCTAAAATATACCATAAAGAATTGAACATTGAAGGCGATCCTTCATCAACAGATGTCTGACTCCAAGCTGAAGACAACGATTAGAGCATGAATGTGGGCTATTTTTAAAGTTTAACAAAAATATTTGTCTGAAAAATAAATTCTACTACAGCTGTACATAATTTAAGTTGAGGCGAAATTTGGCTATTTTGGGAGAAATCTGAAAAAATCCAAAAAACAGCTGTCCTTGCCGAGCATTTCGGATTCTGGGTTACCAACCTGTATTATCTACACTGTGGATCTAGGCTTTTCCTGTGGCTTTTCTGCCATTCCTAAACATTTTGAGTTGGAGTCAAGAGCTTCAGCTTCTCCAGCTTGACTAGCATTTAAAGGATCATCACATCTGTTCCCGAGCTAGGAAGCATGTGGCATACTGTGCATCCTCTGCCATCCAAGGGGGCTCTCCAAATATGCAGAGCTAAAATACTGTGCGCTGGTTCTGGGCTCTCCTAAAGAACTGTCACATCCTACACAGAGCCACGTTTCAGCTCCCACTGCCCATCATGGGTCCATAGTGAGACCCTCCTGCATGCAACCAACCAGGTAAAAAGCCAGAGTTACACCTTGGGCTCAAATGACTCCTCAAAGCTTAGTGTGCAATGCTGGGTTCTCAACGTTTCACCACAGGGGGAATTCCTGGAAGTGTGTGAAAGATTTCATGAGTCAATGAGGGTGTAATTAGCTTCACAGACAGGTTCACTTCTACATTTTAATACTGTAGCATTGTGCTTAGCTGGTTGTCATATAAGGATTACTCTATATGTGCCTCTATGCATCCAGGCTGAGTTTATTCAACAGTATGCCAAACAGGTTACAGAATACCAGACTTACAGAAACATGCATCAGAAACGAGATGTTTCAGGCAGATTCTGAAGCGCAGACACACACATATTTGTGGAAACAATCAAGAAAAAAAAAGAAGCACGAGACAGCATGTTTTTAAATACCTCCATGTCCATCATATACAGCAAAGAATGATGTTTTTGTTTTTTCATCAAACACTGGAATACAGTTATGTGCATCCTGAAATAAATGAAGATAATATTGAATCAATTTTACTTACCTAAAAACATCCTCATAATTTATGTTTCACTAAGAATAAGTCAAAATAACGCCAATGAGGTGGTTTTTGCATTTGCAGATCACTCCAAAAGTAGCACTCAATTAATTAAAAAAATTGTATTTCTCTAGATAAATTAGATTGTTGCGGCCACGCTAAAAGCTGGAAGGATGTGGAAAATGAATGAAGTCATACAAACTGCCTGTGACATCTTCAAACTAACGTAGGTGACAGGTTACAACCAGGACCATAGAATGGGCTTTGGCCATGGTGACCTCCACTGGTGGAGCATCAAAGGAAAAGCAGGGAGGTATTTTTAGAAAATTAAAGAAATAGAGGATGGAACGAGATGCAAAAGGCAATACAGCAAGCGCAACAAGGTTAACAGATTACATTAGAAGGAGCTCCACAGAGATCCTTGACATGGAACGACAGATGACACAAGATTCAGCTTCAATATCTGATCAATGTTTGATCTGCTGCTGGCTGAAAGCCTTGTGAAATGGGAGAAAATCTGACCATGCTCAGTGCCCCCTATGCCAAGAGAAGCAAACACTGTTGGATGTACTCTCAGCACACAAGATCTTGCTTGACAGTGTATTATATGAGCTAGCTGCTACAACAGACTTGGCAAGGTTGAAGCCATAGAGCAAAATCAGGCCTCATATTAGAAATATATACTTCCTCATAGGAAAGTCAGCACATCCTAAAGAAACTAAAACTTGGGAAATGGTCCTAAAACTATTATGAAGTCTCAGATACTGTGCTGCACTCCATGTCATCAAGTAATAATAAGCTTATAATTTTACAAGTTAAAAAACAGTTATGCACACAAAAAAGCGCAAAATATTTTTACGAATTAATACTTCACCAAGGAAGTGGCATTCAAGGAATGAGAAATTGCAGAAAATACAATATTAAAATAATTAATACAACTAATAAAAAACAAAATTACTGAACTTTTGAATCCAAAGTAGATGAGCAGCATGCTTTCAAAATGGTCAAATATAATGAGATGGTTACAGAATTGAGATATGAAGAGCTTTTAGTAACAGTCACAGCTGTAGAAGTAAGCACAAGAGGTCTTGTGGCCGCTTCAGTATTTAATCTACACTTCCGATTCACAAAAACTATGTAAACATATTGTTGTGGATTTGGTATATACTTACAGAGACTGTCAGAATGTCTGTTTAAAGCTAATAAAAGACAGATGCCCCTACCTCTTTGTTATGGCATGTCCATGTACAGTAGTGTCATTAGACAGTTCATTAGTAAACAAGATTAATTTTTATTGCAATTAAATGAAACAGCAAAGTAATATTTCCCAAGGGAATGAACCAGCATTGCTTGGCGTAGATAACCATGTTCCAACCTACTGTGAGTGAACAGCCTGTGTGAAGGAGCTCTGCAGAGCCTCAAACTTTGTGGGATAAAAATGTAGAATTGCAGGGTGTTCTTTGATGGCATCCAATCATTTCACTCACGTCATTAGGGTTAGAGTTTTAGGATGCTAAACCTAACCCTAATTCTTATTACTGCATCTCTGAATTCTTTATCAAGGTCATATTGAACACGTCTCGCTTTTCTTCTTAACAACCAACCCTGTTAAATGATGCTGTGTCCCCATGTTATAAGAAGCAAACAATGGAACACGTATTCTCAGCATGGAAGGCCTCGCATATAAGTGCATCACAGTACATGTAGGGCCTACATATGTATGAAATGTCCTGGGCTTTTCACACGTGTAAAAAGTTAAAATAATTTAGTTTTACCTGATGCTGAAACCCTAAGGTAAGAGATCTGGTTAAGTTAAAATGAAGTACAGCGGGCCGCGTGTTTGATGTGGCCTCACAAAGAGTTGACAGACACAATAGTAATGGGTAAGGGTTGGGAATCCTTAACCTAACCTTAAACCCTCACCTAAATCCTAACCAGAGTTGTCATCAAGTCTTTCATAACGAGTCTCAATCCAAGTCTCAAAATTTGCAAAAAAAAGCCAAATTTACTGAACACTGAGGAAGTACGGGCAGCGTTGGTGTAGCTGGCGAGTCCTTTTTGGGGCAAGCCCTTTTCGGGGCTTCAGGCTAGCAGATGGATAATGTTAGTCCTTTTCAGGACTTAGTATCTATCTACGCTGATCGGGCTAGCAGTTCAGGGCTTTTTCATGCTAGCTGATAGATGCCCGTAGTCCTATTCAGAGCTTAGAGTTTATCAACACATCGCTTCAGTTAACAGAGTTCACTTATTTTTGAATGGCAAATTGTGACCGAAGACGCAGCAAGAGAGATGAATGCAGTCAGCGACACATAGCTTGACTGCTTGCGTCAGGGAACCAGAGCTGACCAAGACCCTACTCCACCTCCAAGTGGTGGTCCAACAGGCTGCATCACTGCAGTCTGGCTGAGTGAGTAGGGATCAAAGAGGGAATGCTAACCCGGTCCCAAAAATGCAGTGCTGAAGTCGGATGTGTTGGCCGAAAGGCGCAAATATCGCAGCTTCGCTGTAAATGGACACAACGCAACCAATGTCCTTTTCAGGACGAACGAAGAAGAATCCAAGTCTCAAAGCACAAGTCTCAAGTCCATAACATAGACTTCAAGTCGAGCCTCATTTTTGATCTAAAATTGTTTAGGCCTATAGCCACAATAGCACTTTATTGAACAATGGCATAGATCACTACAAATAATAATGAAAAATAATTTTATATATTTTTTATAGGCCTACTTTTACTATTTTATATGCTGACTTTTTATTATTCAACCAGCTATTTTTCAGTATTACATTTTAGAAATATCTTCTCAAGCATACTGCGCCCCCCCCCCCCCCCCCCCTCCCCCCCCCCCAAAAAAAACCCGGAGTGTATGAAATAATACATGAGCACTAAATCTTACGCGTAAGAGAATATTTACAGCGTAAGAGAATATTTACAGTGTTGTTATAAGGACACGTACTGCTCTAGTTTTTTTTTTCTCGTCAAAAAATTTGTCTCAGTCTGGCACTTGAAATATTTTCCCCTGTAGTCAGGATGGTAATGTTTACATACCCAAACGACATTATTGTTCTGATTGTCACTGTATCACGAGATGTTTGCCTAGCAACAGTGTCAAAGTATGACTGATTAGCCTAACTGAAGTAAAATGTGTTTGCACAATGGAATTCTTGTAGGCCTAGGCACTGTAATCTTTAAGTAATATTGCCTAAAACAACAGCAGTTCTTGTTTCTCCTAAATAAATAGTGCATTATGAATCATGACAGCGTCAGTTCACAAAGACTGGCAAGTCACTAATGCCTAAATCGCAAGTAGGCTCAAGTCGAGTTAGTGACTTAAGTCCGACTAGAGTCTGAGTCGGTTGACTCAAAGTCAACAACATTCATCCTAACCCTAACGACTTGCTTGTATGACATAAAAAAACACGGCCCAGTGTTCTTCATTTCTATTTATTTACACACCTAGATTAGCCTAAGCACAATCAGAGCTAAGCTAGTATTTCTCCTAGTGACACTTGCATTTTCAACTCTACCAAATATAAAATGTAGCCTACCGCGCGCGCGATGCGTACCGTGGCCAACCTATCGGCCAGTTAATTGACTAGGCCTATTCATTCTAGTTTACCAGCCAAGAAAACATTTCGCTGTGATAGATACTACGACGATACAACTTAGTATAATTCGCAATCAGTTAGTAGCCTATAAATTATTTTCTATTGAAAAAAAAAAATTTTTTTACAAGTTGCTAAGTGCATTCAGTTTAAAATTTTACCTCCTGTGTGATACGCCATCCTTGCATAGAACAGGCACCATAAACAAATCGCTCACACTGTCCGTCGACCGACTCTTTCTCTGTGACGGGAGAGGAGAGATAAACGCCCATGTTGTTGTGCCCGGTGGTTTTTCAATACTGTGTGGTTTTAGACATCCCGGTGAGAATACATATATTTAAAACTAAGCTACTTAAACCACACGTTAACTGTTAACAAGCCGGAAGTGCACCAACTATACTCTCACTGAACAGAAATATTAAAAAGTCGATCAAAATGTGTGGGAAGCAAATAACGCACTGTTTGTAAATTTGCCACACTTGCACAAATGTAGACAATGTTACTAAAAATATAGAATACAGAAAATCAGTATACCTCGATAATTAACATAGCAAACATCAAAGGAGCTCATATAAGCATTAACAGGAGTTCCAGAGAAGAAAACTGTTATAAATAAAATTTCTTTGATGCAATCGCACGAACAAGGTACTTTTTATTTAAACCATTATTTAAAAACTCCAAATATGCACGCGAGTTCACTAGTTAAAAGGTTGAAAAATACATACAAGGACTGGAAGTCAGATCAAATGTTAGACTTGTATTAATAAAGAAGGACAAACTTTATATAAATGTGACGTAATATAGAATGAAATTAAATTGGGATGGCGTTTACAAAGCAGCACTGGCAAAGTAGGATGAACGAAACAGAATGGGGGCCATATAATATTTCTGGCTAATGCACATATGTACACCAAATTATGTTCATTTTTAATAGCTGAGAACCTTCACATGTTGGCACAGAAAGAAATGAAAAAAGCCAAGAAAGGTGGACCTGTTTTTAAAAAAAAACGAATTAATGTGGGGGTGAGTAAAACAGAGATTAAAAGCTTAATCAAAAGAATAATAACAAATAAATGAAGTGGAGGGGAGTAGAGGAAGATCAAAGAAACATGGAGAAGAGAACTGGAAACAGACATGATGGGGATGAAGAAGATATGGAAAGACCTTGAGTTATGGCACGTGACAGGAAGACGTGACATACGTTTGTTGAAGCCTAAGCTCCTTGGGGAGCTGAAAGGTGGTGAATTGACAGTATCATGGGTTAAAGAGGAAGACTTGCATATAAAGCTGTTCTAAGCTCCAACAAAAACATGCCACGTAAATAGGGAATTAAGCATTCCCAGCACTAAGAAACTTCTCAGACTACAAATGGAAGTATGTTATTTCAGAATAGTAGAAGACAATAATTTTGGAGCATTTGCTAATAAAATATAAGAAGTATATTCTTCCTTGCTCCCCCTCAGACTTCTACATTAATGTCTCTAATAAAGGCAGTAGTCAGCTCAAGGTTCCAGACATCTCCAAACAGTTGTTTCGTGGAGAGAAGTGGGTTGTTGCCATATGCCACTGCGTTCATAGGCATCGTCTTTTATGTGACCTGTGTGCTCTATGTCCCATTTGGACTTGAATATGACTTTTATAATTGTTTTAGCCATTTCATAAGTTGTCGCTATATGGTTTTGTTGCAGGGCTTCCCCTTCTTTAGCAAGTTTATCTGCCTCGTCGTTGCCTGGAATGTTACAATGGGCTAGTATCCACTGGACTGTGCATTTGTTGAAGCATAAAATCAGATTTACATACAAATGAAATAGCAGAATAAATGTGCCCTCCCCCTCTTGAGAAAAGAACCCAAAAAAAGTTAATAACCCAAAGGTCAAAGGTTAGCACTATGTTACAGAATAGACAGTAAAGAAAAACGAAGTTCCTACTAAATGCTACTCAGTAAAGTAAAACAATTTTAAGCAAAATCCAGGGTTGGTACAATTCCTGTAACAAAGAAAAATATTCACTCTCTCTGTCATACAGTGGCCCACTCAATTACGCTTACCTACTCTGGGTGATATCCCTTGTAATTACAATGGTTCCTGAATAACAAAATGCCAGGTGTATTTCCCAAATTGGCCCCAGTCCATCCTCTAACAAATAAGATTAACGAGGTGGACGCCAAATTTTGTGTTTTATTCCTGAACGAGCAAATGTCACTTCGAATAGTTAGTGTAGAAACCGAGATTTTGGGTTTCACAGTAAACAGAGGAACATACTTCCAGTATTGGGAAACCTCTGGTTGCTAAAACAGTTACAATTGATAAATGATGATAATCCTATCGGCTGGCTCTATGGTGAGTGCCGATTCTGAAACAGCGTAAATTCTGGATGATACACTTGAATACGACTGTCTTCTTCTTCCATCCTTAGCCACCAACCGGCAAAGCAGTATGTGGCCAGTACGCCTAGTGGCGTCTTAGGGCAACAACAAATTGATCAATCTATCGCTGTTTCCACCATGCCTAGTGGCGTCTTTGTGGAACAAAAACAGACCAAACAATCTATCGTTGTTTCCGTAATCAGATTGGTTGGCAAGCAGGTGATCAGCCCACTGTGCAAAGTTTTTACGGGATGGGGTAAACAGCCCCATGCCCAACCCTCCTTAGTCGCTTTTTACGACATGCGTGGTAGGGTGCAGTGTTACTATTCTTTGCTCCCCTTTCGGGCCCCGGCAACACACGGGTGAATAGACTGTCAGTCGTCAGATAATGTTATTTTTCTGCACAACCCCAGTGGGCTGATAAAATTGAAAAAAAATATTGCTGGGTTTGGTAAGTCTAGTTAACTTTACAAGTTAAAATGTTTATCGTTGGCTCACAAATGAAATTGGTGACGCACAAGCCAAGAAAAAGACAACATTAACCCATCAGTAAATGAAGAAAAAGACCGCTGGACGCCCTTGATCAGGTCTGCGAAGAATAAAAAACATTATGGAAAAATGCTACTAACTTATTTATATATATAGGGCGTCATGATCCAAATGGGCCCGCCCCCTTAAAGTGTAAAGGAGATTGAAGGGCAGAAACACTTGATCGACGGTGGGACATTATCTGATGATCAGATTGCCTCCTGTTGCATCGCTCTATATAGAGTTTCCTATCATCTCAGATATATACGAGTATATATATATATATAAGCAAGAAAGAAGGCTCAATACCTTCCATTTGCGGTGTCTACGCCGCATCCTCGGCATCTCGTGGAAAGATAAAGTGACAAATGTCGAGGGGTTGTCACGTGCTGGCCTTCAAAGTATGTATACGCTTCTTAGACAGCGCAGACTTCGCTGGCTTGGCCATGTTCGCCGCATGGAAGATGGTCGCATCCCAAAAGATATCTTCTACGGACAATTAGCAGATGGCAAGAGAACAGTTGGGCGACCACAGCTGAGGTTCAAAGATGTGTGCAAGAGAGATATGAGGGCACTGGACATGGATCCAGCAACATGGGAGGATGAAGCTGCCGATCGCACTAAGTGGCGATGCTATTTGCGGTGCCACCTCAGATTGGGCGAAGAGAGGCTCACACAAGAAGCAGAGGTGAGGAGAAAACGTCGAAAGGAGCACCAGGAAAATAAGCAGCTGAGGGCTGCCACCTCAGGGGCGCATTCCCATAGTCAGTTATGACTGAAGGGGCTATTTATATATATATATATATATATATATATATATATATATATATATATATATATATATATATATATATATATATATATATATATATATATATATATATATATATATATATATATATATATATATATATATATATATATATATACTCGTATATATCTGAGATGATAGGAAACTCTATATAGAGCGATGCAACAGGAGGCAATCTGATCATCAGATAATGTCCCACCGTCGATCAAGTGTTTCTGCCCTTCAGTCTCCTTTACACTTTAAGGGGGCGGGCCCATTTGGATCATGACTCCCTAGTGTCAGCTTCCTGTTGTCTTGCGCAGAGAACTGAACCCACTCCACCTTGGACAATATATATATATATATATATATATATATATATATATATATATATATATATATATATATATACATATACATATATATATATATATATATATATATATATATATAGTCCCTAATGGCAAAGAGTAAAATGGCATTAAATAACAACCCAAATATCTCAAGCTTTCGCACACCCGCTTTCCTCCGCGCCGTTTATTTTACATCATGACAAGTATGAAGAGACTACTATTTTAGGACAAAGAAAAACACACGCACATAATCACCAATAACTTGTAAGAATTCATTTACACTATTAACAGTAATTGGGCAGGAGAAATGATCAAACCATCAGTTGTGGGAACTGAATATATTATCTGAATTTAGAGGCACTAAATATCATATTTACAACCTATTGAAAGTTGGACGGGATATTCTTATTCATAAATTTAAATAAATTATTAAAAAAAACTAAATGCAAAAAAAAAGTAGGAGTGTAATGAGCAATATTCCTTCGAATTAATGATTGCCTGCTGGATAATGACACTGCAATGGATGAATCAACAAGGCTGAGACTGTTGGAGTTTGGCATCAAACGTGGGACTAGCAGAAATGGACGTGAGAGAGGATGCATCCGTCGTATGTACAATCAGTGTGCTATGGGCACAATTAGCATTCATACTCTTCGACATTTGCTGAGGGAGACTGAGCACCTATGGGTTGCCCGGAGTGCAGTGAGGTCAATTGTGATTAACATTAACAGTAAATAAAAAAAGGATATATTTATTTAAATGCAAAAATCTATGATAATCTTCCCAGTAAACATTTAGGTGAAAATAAAGTTCAAGTTTTTAGGTTATTTACACGGACCGCCTGATGGATAGGACGCACACTGAAGAAACCTGTTGATAGCATTACAAGGCAGTCCTTGTTCTGGAACCCCTAGGGCAAGAGAGGCAGAGGTAGACCAAGAAGCACATGGAGAAGAGAGCTGGAAACAGAGGTGAAAATGATGAGGAGAACGTGGAAAGAACTTGAGATGATGGCACGTGACAGGAGGATTTGGCATGTGTTTGTTGAAGGCCTATGCTCCTTTGGGAGTGGAGGGTTATGATATGGATACACGGACCACCTAGAATCCATTCATGGACCCCCCCCCCCTTTCCAAGGGATTTAAGAAACCCTGTTATGCGCTGTGCGTAATGTGTGCGCACACACAGGTTATGAAATCAGCGCACCTAGTAAATTAAACTGCGCACAAAAGATTAAATAAAAACAAATATTATAATAAACAAAACAAACAAACAGGATTTTACATACGCTCAGCTTATTGCGCCCACGTTTTTGTCACCGTGGGAAAAAATGTACAACTTGAAAATGGCTATTGCTGCCTGACGCAATTTTGTACTCACAGGATCTGTTATCGAAGAGTGTCATAGCAACACTTCTTGTTGTGTTATTCCATCTTCAGCTTTTGGTTTTCGTTGATTGTTGAATTAATTGTCTTTATATTTTTTTCGGTTTTGTATTTTCCTTGCTTTATTACTGTGCGGTTATATTTCATATATATACTGAAGCACATTAAAAACGCACCACCTGTATAATCCAGGAACAGAGTGTGAAATGTAAATATAAATGTGTACAAGTTTACATATTTGGAATCTTTATTCATTTTCCTATGAATCCATGCTGGTCATTAATTTGTACATTTGATTGTTATGAAATTCATTGCATTCTGTGCAGGCAAGGGAGAAAACCAAAAATACAAAAAAATGCACGTGCGTTATCCTGCTGGAGAAGCTGCAAGTCTGGATAAATTGTGAACGCAGGAGCAACCAGTGCATCCAGAACCTCATCTCGATATGTCACAGCATTAACATTTCCACGGAAGACGTGAAGAGGCAAGCGATGGTGAAAACTGAATCCTCCCCAAATGTGAATACTGCCACCTCGAAATCGGTTGACACAGCAATCTGCAAAGCGCTCTTCACACCGTCGCTAAATACGCATACGTCCATCTGCAAAGGATATGTTGAATCTGTTCTCGTCTGTGAATAGGACAGCATTCCACTGCAGTCTTGTCCATCTGATATGTTGCTCTGCCCATTGCAGGCGCTGCTAACGATGTCTGTGAGTCAAGTTTGGCCCAAAATAAGGTCGTCTTGCAGTAAGGCCTGTATCTCTGAGTCGTCGTATGACTGTCATTCGAGAGACTTGCCCATGTCTACCCACTATTGCTCTTGCTGTTTGACTTGCCGGGAGAGTACGATTCCTTAGGTGACTCAGCATCTTCTCTTCTTCTTCTTCTCGTTCGCTGTTGTTTAGAAATGTCTACACAAGAAGTCCGGTTTTCTGGATGTATGTTGCTGTGGTTGAAAGTTCTTCAAGACTCCCAAACAGCTTTGTGTGGATGTGCGTCTCTGTGGGCCAATGTTCAGTTCGCAATTGACTAAGCATGTGGCAGTCTTGCAGGATGTGTTCGGCTGTCTGTGCTGCCTGTCCACACGTACATAGGGGTGATGGGACCAATCTCAGTCTGTATAAGTGACTGTTCAGTCTGTTGTGTCCTGTTCTCATACGGAACAGGATCACCTGTTTTGCTCGATCAAGATATTGATAGTTGTCTCTTTGTTGATCAATTTTCCTGATGGCCTTGATAAGGGTCTTCTTTTCCTGGAATGTGATTGTTTGTTCTTTTTGTTCCTGTGTTGCTCCCTCTTTTGCTAACATATCTGCTCTCTCATTTCCTGGTATGCCACAGTGTGATGGTATCCACTGTAGCACTACCCTTCTTTTGATATTTACTTCGCATAGGACTTTGTTTAATTCTGGCAGTTTATCACTGTTGAGGGCTTGCAGAACTGACATTGCATCGGTAAGGAATACAACCTGCTGACATTGGCTTATTGTGTTATTTATTATTCCTGCAGCAATGCTTATGGCCTGTACTTCAGCAGCATAGTTTGAACAGAATATTCCAGTAGGTGAACAGGTGGATTCATTTTCTTTGTCTGGATAGACCACATAAACTCCTGCGCCTCCGTTCTTCACTGCTCTGGTTGCAGATCCATCAGTATATACTTGGATCCATGCTTCTCTGGGGTATAGTTCTTCAATCATGTCACATGCTGCTATTTTCCTTTGGAGAGTATTTAGCTCTCCCATGGGGCAGGTGGTAGTTATGGAGGTCTTAATACTGAAATTTTGATGTTGTTCCCATGGGGTTGGGAGGAGTGTGGGAGTTATTTCCTTAGTGATGTCTGGTAGTTCATCCTTGTATGTTCTAATTAGTTTTTTGGACCGATGCACAAAACTGCTTCTCTTCAACCTCCCACTGGCTAAATCTCCAAATCTAGTTTTCATTGGATGTGCGGGCATGTTCTTGTACTTTTCTGCTTGGATCAGGGTCTTAGTGTCTCGTCTGTATAATAAAGGTGGAATGCCTGTGATTTTTTCCATTTCATTTATTGGTGTGGTCTTCATGGCACCCGTGATCAACCTAAGCGCTTGATTTTGTACTTTATCTAAGGCTTGTAGGTGTGATTTGGCTGCTGTAGACCATGCTGCTGATCCGTACTCTAATATAGGTCTTATTGCACCTGTATACACTTTCTTTAGTGTTGTTTCGTTAGCTCCCCAACTTGATCCAGCTATTTTCCTCAGTATGGAAAGTTTTCTTCTCGCTTTAGCCTCTGTTCTCTCGATGTGGTGCCTCCATGTCATTCTCTTATCTAATGTAATGCCCAAGTACACCGGTTCCTCATCTGTTTGGACATGTATATTTCCAAGTCGTATCTCTCCTGCTTTGTCTTTGTTGGAGAGCGTGAAAAGTGTTGGTGACTCAGCACAATATGACGATCTTGCGCAGGGGTAGTAACTCGTGGTTGGCCACTCCGAAGTCTATCCCGGGCACGGCCAGTGGTTCCGTAACGTTTATTGAGACGTACAATAGTGCTGTGGTGGCAATTCATCCTTCTGGCAATGGCCCGCGAGCTCATTCCGGTCTCCAACATACCAATGGCTCGTTGGCGGTCGTTTTCAGATAGTCGTGGCATTTCAAGCACATGTACTGGGTGTTTTGTCTCAACGGCCTTTTTATACCGAGTATACTGCCAGAACGCGTACACATTTTCAGGGTCATAGCTGTTGGGAATCGTGTTGCACGTGTAACTTTCATCGTTTTCATGTAGTCTGTACACACACCCGTGGGTTGAATCTTGCACTTTCCATTCCAGCAGCCATTCGCTCTCTACCTCATGGCAAACACGGGGAAAATCCATTCCCACACTTTTTTTTGCCAGCTTCTCGGCATCAGTATATATAATAGTGGTGCGTTTTTAATGTGCTTCAGTATATATATCGTGTTTGTAGTGTCTTGTATTTTTCTTTAACCTGTCTGAATTTCTTGTCCTTATTGCCTGTTTGTAACTGTGGCTGACGAAGGGTGAAACCCGAAACGTCCTGTGTTTCCTGTGTACCGTTAATTTGTAAAAAATAATTAACTATCGTTTTGTTAATATGCATGTATATATATATATATATTCATTTCCTTACCAGTTTAACAGCAGCCCCCTTATTTATTTGTTCAGAAGAATTGTACAATGTTCCCTACTGTATTACTTGAACACATGATATTTTATCAATAACAACAGACGGAACATCGGTAAAGTATACACATGTCAAAAAGAAAAAGCACTAAAGAAAATGTACCCGAAGAACAATAAAAATAAGAGAAGTAGGAAGCGGTCTGGAGATTTGATCTATGTCCACCCAGATGACGTAACTGCATCATTAATTATTCAGAGAAACAGGCAACAACAATACAGTTGGAGATGAAAGAAAAAGCATCGTTGAAAGTTCTAATATGATTATTTTGAATGATATGTCTGATGAAGTATCCTGTCCTCCTGAAACATAAGCTGTTACCGTCGATTCCTTTAAAACAAAAAAACATTTTTGTTCTTTCGTTTCTAGGGCCCTAATGTGCGATGATCTGGCATCGAAAATTGTTGATCCTTTTCATTTCCAACCCTCTATCCAAACAATTTGATTTGTTGTTGCTCTATACCTGCTCCATATATGCATTGGTTCCAA
Organism: Oreohelix idahoensis; assembly: GCA_024509875.1. Lineage (NCBI taxonomy): Eukaryota > Metazoa > Mollusca > Gastropoda > Stylommatophora > Oreohelicidae > Oreohelix > Oreohelix idahoensis. The sequence continues at coordinate 246,056 of JAMPIV010005596.1, read as the reverse complement.
CATTATATGTTATTGTGATATTTCTAATTTATATTTCATAGTGCACTGTTGGTTACTTACTGATATGTTGTAATTTTCCTGTCGTTTATTTTGTTTTTAATATTCACGTTACACACTCATAGTATAGTGCATAATGTTTTTGACAAGTTTGTGCTAAATTACGAAGTGTTTTGTTTCCACAGTTGTTTGGGAAATTTGTAAGAACATCCAATATTTTTGTGGAAGAAAATTTGTAAGAACATCCAATATTTTTGTGGAAGGAAATTTGCAACTAATATGCAGTATCTTCTTATTACTGCACCCCGTTGGTTCTTCGGTGCAGAACGGACAGTAGCAATGCTGCCTTATGTATGTAGTAAGATGTGGCTAATAATAATGTGAAGGTGGGCAACAGGCTGTAAGCTTCATCATAAATATTTAAAAAAAAAAATGAAAAATCAAAAGGACATAATGTGATTTTATGAAGGCTTCATGCGAGGGAGCTAACTGCAGTGTAGTAGCCTATGCTCCCTAGTAATCGTAAAAGGAGTATTATGCTGCATGATGACCTTCATAACACTGCGTTTTAATAACCAAACATGGACATTAAGCGGGCTGATCACCCGCTTGCTAGTCACATTGATTACGGAAACAACAATTAATATTCTGTTGTACCAATAAACGCCTTTAGGCGTAACGGAACAACGGATAATTTCTTGTTGCCCTAAGACTCCAGCTAGGCGTAATGGCCACAGACTGCTTGGTCGGTCGTTGGCTAAGGACGGAAGAAGAAGAGATGGACATTAAGCAAAGCTTTGTCTTGACCGCCATGAAATTGTTCGCTCTCTACATCTGCCGCATATGTTATTATGAAGCATAGATTTTTATATTTATGTAAATTTCCACATATTGTTATTGGTTTTTGAACCATGCACTTGAAAACTGATGTTTGTCGTGTGCACGGGATACCCGGGTCAACCCCAAATGGGTTATAATTAGGGTATATAGCGTTTTTCGTTCTATATAACTGATTACAAAGTTGTTGTTTTTTGTTGTGTTGGCTCTTCCATGCTGTAATTTATCTGCCGTTTGTTGTGGCATTGTTTATGGTTGAAAGCTGCAGAGGACTCACAAATATAGTGAGATACCTAAAGGCAGTGGATGGGGAGCAAGCATCTAGTCACTTCTCATTATCTATAGGTCATTTGTAAGGGGGACTCTCCACATGTAAGCCTACCTTGCCGTGGTTGGAGAGCTTGAGCGCCCCAATGATCCCGGGAGCTATGCCGGCGGGAGTTTTACTCCTGGCAGGGTCACCCAAGCCGGACAGGTCCTGGGTGAGGGGCCAGACTAAATGGGCTGAGGAGTGGGTGGAACCCTATAGGTGTAGATGCAGAACCCACCGGCGAGTGGTACATGCTCTGGTCTGCACCAATCCACCCCCACTTCATGGGTTAAATGCTTTCTTGCCTCATTCTTCACTGTTTGTCGTCTATCACGCCCACGGCGACCGTTGCCTCAATTGGCTGTGTGTGGTGTACCCGGAAACGGGGCCTCCCAGCACTGAGGCACAGTTAAGTCCCCGATGTCACTTATCGGTGCAGAATTGAGAGAGATGGCTGAGCATCACAATCCCCCCTGTGTTGCAGCATGATGAGAACCCAGCATTGCACACTGAGCTTGGGGGGATCACTTGGGCACCAGACTTAATACTGGCTCTTGACTGGATGGCCGCATGCAGGAGATTTCTACAATGGAGGGTTGGCAGGTGGTGGGTATCTGGAAGTGGCTCTGTGCAGGACGTGAGGATTCCTTGGGAGAGCCCAGAACCAGAGCACAGCATTGTGCAAGCTCTGCATAGTTGGAGAGCCCCCTGGATGACGGGGAATGCACAGTGTGCTACCCCACCTATCCCCAACTGCTAACTTAGAACCAGAAGTGGGGTCCTCTGTATGCGTGCCAGGCCAGGATAAAACGCCTGGGAAAGAGACTGGAGCTCAGAACTCCCTAACTCAAAGTTGCAGGATGGCAGAAAAGCCACGGGAAAGACAGGGCTATTTTGAAGATAACGCAACCATATTTTCACCATACGAGCTCGGACGCCGCCTCGGTAAACAAGGTCCGCGCAGAGCAGTGACACCCCCAGGCTGCTTGCGAATAGTCTACTACTGGGAACATAAACAGATTAGGGATGAGCCCACTCTCCCGTTGAGCAGGTGCTAAAGTCGTAGATACTGGGCCAGAAGGCGCACCGGAAACCACAGTATCATGCAACTCGCTTTTTTTTTTTTTCTATGGAGAGTACACCGTCAAATAAATCTCGTTCTGGTGCTCGCCCTGTGGAGCTCCACCAGGCAGGTGCAGTGCCGGGCTCTGAGCCTCGACAGAGCCCACCCTCAGCTACTGGAGGACCCTCTAGACCGTCTTGTGGAGTCAGCAGACGGCGGAGGAGAACTACTGACCAAAACAAAACAGAAAAAAGAGAAACCCAGAGTGCCACTTGTCATAATGCACTGGAATGCAGAGGGAGTGAACAGCAAGCAGGCTGGATACAGCAAAAAGACAGAGCTGGAAAACATCTTGTATGAGAAGCAAGTCAGTGTTTGCTGTATCCAAGAGACTCACTTGAAAGCAGATCAAACCTTTAAAATAAGGGGATATCAATGCTTCAGATCCGACAGAAAAGATAGACGAAAAGGAGGAGTACTTACTCTTGTAAGGAATAACATTCCTGCACACGAAAGGAAAACCTTCATGGATGGAGCAGAATATCAGCTGCTGCAGATAAAGGTAGACAAGATGGAAATAGAACTCCTGAACTATTACTGTCCGAACAACAAACCTCTGAGTCTCAGCTCTATACAGGTACCAGCCACCAACTTTATAGCAGTTGGAGACTTTAATAGCCACTCCCAGAGCTGGGGCTATAACCATCTGGATCACAGAGGTGAAGAGGTTGAAACTTGGCAAGATGATCACTCCCTAATCCTAGTCAATAATGCCACAGATACTCCTACCTTCTACTCCAGAGGATGGCACACAACTTCAACACCAGATCTTGCCTTCTCCACACCAGATATAGCTGGATCTATTAGTAGAAAAGTAGGAGATCAACTAGGGGGAAGCGACCATCGCCCAATCTTTCTTACTGTCCAGAGTGCAACTCTCAGTACAGGCCCAGCCATTACAAGATGGAACTACAAAAAAGCCAACTGGGGTTTATTCAGGCATCAGGTGAACACGCTGCTGTCTACCCTCAAGGTACAGAACAGAGATATTAATGAAGTGGTAAAAGACTTCAACAGATGCATACTACAAGCTGCAAAAGAAACCATTCCCAAAGGATGCCGGCGTAACTACATACCATACTGGTCCAGCACACTCCAAGAACGTCAGGAAGCTATGGACAAGGCTAGAAAGAACGCAGAGTCTCAGCCTTCACTTGAAACTCACAACAAATGGAAAAAGGCTGTAGCAGAGTTTCAGAGAACAAAGCTAGAAGAAAAACGGAAAAGCTGGAGAACTAAAACGGCATCGCTGAACCTTGAGAAAGACGGCAGGAAACTTTGGAGATTAGTCAAGTCTCTAAATGAAGAGCGTTCCTCACCAAGGCAGACTATCACATTGGATGAAGGTGGCAAACTTTTCAGAGGAAAACAAGCTGCAGACTTGTTTGCTAGAAGATACAGTTCAGAAAGCAACTTACCCATAACATAGACCATCAGAGAGAGATAAGAAAAGAAATACTGGCAACCATGGGACAGACAGATACTCCTGCCCCAATGAGGGAACCCATCACACTAGGAGAACTACAGAACGCTATTTCCAAGCTTAAGTTTCAAAAGTCACCCGGCCCAGACAAAATCAGCAACGAAATGCTAGTAAATCTGAGCTCAGCAGCAAAGACAAAACTGCTTGAGATATTCAAACACAGCTGGTTGAAAGGAACGGTACCCCAAGTATGGAGAGAAGCCATCACAATACCCATACTAAAGAAAGGGAAATGTAAGACCGAGGCTGCAAGTTACCGGCCAATCAGTCTCAAAAGCTGTGTTGGGAAGACTATGGAGCGAATAGTCAACCACAGATTGAAATGGTATTTAGAGTCTGAGCAGATCCTGGTGCCGGAACAAGCTGGATTTAGAGAATGCTACAGTATAGAAGACCAAGTTACTTACTTGTCTCAAGCAATAGAAGATGCCTTTCAGGAGAAGAAAAAGGTCCTAACGATCTGGGTCGACTTCAAGCAGGCCTTTGACAGGGTGTGGAAAGATGGCCTCATTGCAAAACTTGGGAGAGGTGGAATCCAAGGCAACATGATGAAATGGATCCAGTCATACTTGCATAACAGGAGAACTAGAGTCACTCTTGACGGTCTGCAGAGCAGAAAAGTGTTGCTCCATCAGGGGGTACCTCAAGGAGGAGTAATTTCCCCTACACTCTTCCTTGTTTACATCAATGACCTGGTGAAAGATCTCCCTGCAGGAGTTAAAGCTGCCTTATATGCAGATGACCTAGTACTCTGGTGCGCTGATGAAAATGTCACCACAGCAAACTATAGAATGCAGCGGGCAGCAGACATGCTAGTGTCATGGGCAGAAAAATGGCTTATCACAATAAACACAGACAAAACCTCCACAACACTGTTCTCCCTCGCCCCCAAGGACAAATCAGCTAACATACACCTAGGGACAACCGTTATCAAGGAAGAAAGCTACCCCACCTATCTTGGGGTGACATTTGACCAAAGGCTTACATGGAATAAGCATATTGAAAATGCAGAAGGAAAGGCCCGAAGACGACTAGGCATACTCAGAAAATTGGCAGGTACCAACTGGGGAGCAAATGAACGAAATCTAAAGAAGATTTATAGTGGAGTAATAAGACCACACTTAGAGTTTAGCTCAGCAGCATGGTCATCAGCTGCTAACTCACATCTGCAGTCCTTGGACAAGGTGCAAAATCAAGCTCTCAGGCTCATTACAGGAGCCATGAAAACTACACCAATAACAGAGATGCAGAAGGTTGCTGGATTACAGACATTGTCCCATAGAAGAGACACAAAGACCATGATCCAGATGGAAAAGTACAACAGTATGCCAACGCACCCAATGAAGGCAAGACTAGATGATCTGGCATTGGGACGTCTAAAGCGTAGCAGCTTTGTGCATCGGGGAAAAAGACTTATAAGACAGCATCAAGAAGACCTATCTATGAAGACAACACCACTGAAGCCCACCCTATACCCTGTACCATGGGAGCAGGCTAGCAGTGCCCTTCAAATTAATACGTCGGTCAGTGGTCTCACAAGTGGATGTGAGTATAATGATCTGCAAAAACGAACTGCTACATTGAGTATGATCCAAGAAAGCTATCCCGATCAATCATGGATACATGCCTATACAGATGGATCAGCAACTAATGCTGTTAGGAATGGAGGTGCCGGTATCTTTATCTCATATCCTGACAACCACTATGAGACTAGGCACATTCCCACTGGTAAATTCTGTTCCAACTATACAGCTGAGGTTCAAGCTCTAGAGCAAGCTGCAAATATGATTTGTAACACCAACTCTGACTGCCACCAGGTAGTCATCCTCACAGATGCACTGTCTGTCCTGCAAGCTCTCAAGGGTGGTAAACTCCCGCATCTGAGAAATGAACTAAACAAGGTAGCTGCCAAAAAGAGAACCATACTTCAGTGGGTACCATCTCATTGTGGTGTACCCGGAAATGAAAAGGCAGATAAACTTGCAAAAAAGGGAGGAGAATGTGAACAAGAAGATAATGAAGTCACATACTTTGAGAAAAAGAGAGCTATCCAGACTATAAGAAGAGAACAGAACCAACCCAAAGACGACTATCACACTTTCGACCGGCAGGGACAGATAACTATTTTTCGACTCAGGACAGGGCATAACAAACTGAATAAACACATGCACAAGTTACGATTGTCTGCTTCACCACTGTGCACATGTGGATTAAACGAACAAACTGCTGAGCATGTTCTACAGGACTGTCCTCTGTATGACCAGTTAAGAAAGATATACTGGCCCAATGACTCAACACTAAACTCAAAGCTATATGGAGTTAAAGAGGAACTTCAAACAACAGTCGAATTCATCATGAGAACTCGTCTGACGGTGTAATCATCAAAGATGCGATCGCAAGAAGAAGAAGAAGAAGAAGTAAGGGGGAAAATGGACTATGCAAGCATAATACATAACTCTGCAGCTCACAGCAATACGAAAAAATAGAACAAAATACAACACCAGGCACTAAGTACAATAACTGGAGACTCACGATCAACATCACGTGAAGCACTAGAGGTAGCACTAGGAATAATGCACCTCAAGCTAAGAAGACAAGAACTTAGCCTGAATTACATGGGCAAAGTACTAATAGACAAAAACCACCCAGCCACTGCAATATTTGCGAAGAATCTCCCTACGGCCTGGGAAACCTCACTTGATCCCAATAGGATGGAAGTGCATAGGAGAAATAGAAGAACAAAATACTATAACAAATGCAATGAAATGTAGTAGTAAATACATGGTAGAAATATGGAAGATTATAGCGAATCTTCTTCTTCTTTGTTCGTCCTGAAAAGGACGTTGGTTGCGTTGTGTCCGTTTACATCGAGTCTGCGATATTTGCGCCTTTCGGCCGACACAACCGACTTCAACACGGCATTTTTTGTGACCTGGTTTGCCTTCCCTCTTCGATCCCTACTCTCTCAGCCAGACTGCAGTGATGCAGCTTGTTTCCAGGACCACCACTTGGAGGTGGAGGGTCGACATTGCAAGCACCGTGCGGGGCTCTGGGACTGACACAAAGGGGTCAAGGTTAGTACACCAGCTCTCTCCCTGGTCAAACATCTGGTGCTGGATGTCTTTAAATCTCAGCATCTGGATGGCCCCAACTCCTATACATTTGGTCCCCAGTACCGTTCGTGGAAAAGCCCTACGGAGATGCAAATAGCCTCAAGCTGACTGCTTCTTTCTTTGAAAACATTCAAGTAGACGTCTGAGAGTGAGCGAAGAAGAAGTAGATTTCCGCTGAAACTGTCATTCTGACTTAATAGGTTGTCATACAAATTTAGTTCCGCATAAAATTACTGAAACCCGGACAAACTGAGATATTCTTTGCCAAAATCTCCATTCATTTATTGACAAATTGTCAGCTTCTAAGTGTAAAGTTTAACTATTTTAAACCCACGAATCAAATTTTTTTTTTTAAATTAATGAAGAAAAATATCTCGTTCGACCTCTGATGGGTTATAATTAGGATATATATATATATTGTTTTCAATTCCAAATAATATGAACAACTGCCGACATGGGAAAGTGGCACCACCTTTGTCAAATCATTGTAATTAGTGAAAATCACAATTACCAATTATGCTTATTGTCGTATTTTTAATCTGTCTAACAACACGGTCATATTTACCGCGCTCACTATAGGATAAATGGACCGATAGAATAGCCAATCAGGACGCTCCTTTTCTAGTATGTATAAAGAAACCTTTTTATGTTTGACAGAAAGGGCATATTCTGTGTATTTGATAGGAAGGAGTTATTTTATTTCTTAAAGAATATCGATATATACAGGGAAATACATGACTATTATAACATCTGGGATATTACTTAATATGTAGGTACAAAGACGGCCTCATAATAGTAATTTATTTAAAGAGAAAAATTGGTTTTAGTGATATTTCTACATCAGGGTAAGTCCCGATTTAGCTAATTAAAGACGGCATAGATTTAAATGCCTTGTAATAACTAAACAACAAAGATATAGAAAGATAGAGATAAACTAGCACTTCAAATATCACTTTAAATAATTAAAAACGGCCCAGTAATAAGTTAAATATAGAATATTTAAACTTAGTCACATTATACGGGCCAGCTGAAAAACGTTTAGGTTTTGATTCTTAAACACACATTTGGACCGTGCTTCCGATTGGGCGGACACGGCGCTATATATAAAGAACTGGGACTTAGGCGAGTCCGCCACAAAATTTAAATATACCAAGAGAATGCGCATGAATCGAGCGCAAAGACCTAGATTCTGTTGACTGCAGGGTCTTTTTGCCGCTGTGATCTCGAAGCAGACACATAAATACACATCCCAATGAAAGCCTGTATTCAGCTTGTGTATTATTGCCTGATGGTAAAAAGATATATATATATTTGTATATATTGTTGATTATTTGCCCGTGTATACCCGCTTATGTGTTCGGTGATGTGTAGAAAGTGAAACTACAGGACTAGTGTGTTAACGCATTGAGGGCATACCTGTGTGATTTTGATACGAAAGCCAGCGTTAGAAAATGTGTATAATATTTGTAAGTAGGGCAAAAATTACGACTGTAAGTTTGAATAGGGTATTTGAATGAGTATTTCATCCTGGAATTACACACTGTTCACGATCATAAGATAGGAGTACAGGAATTGTTAACATGATGTAATCAAGTTGTCACTTGCTACTGTGTACTTAACCAAATCATTGTATGGAAGCCAATCATGGGCTAAGGAATCTATCATAGGATGTTTACAGGAAATGAATAATCACATGGAACTGGCTGTAAGAGAAATGAAGTTATATGTCCTGTGCAAACTGTTAGCACAATTTCTGAATAATGTTTATATGTCATGTTGTGTGTGTGTGTGTGGAGTGGTGCTGGAGCCTACATGGAATGCGGTTATCTTTCATTCCAGGTTCTGTCTCGACATTACAAAGTACGAAACATCCACTGAGAGGAAGTCTGTTGGTGTCTACAGCTCCTTATATATCTGGAGCCATACCATGATTCCCAGCCTGGAGTTACAGTTTGTGTAAACCCGGCCTGATGGATGCAGATCATCATCTAATAAGATAGGTGGAATCTAGTTCCACTGTACAGCACATCCCGTCAAAAACTACAGTTATAAAAACCACACATAATAAAAATTAAAAAAACATTTAATGATGATATATGAAGGACATTGGTTAAATAAAGTGAATTCTACATTCCAGGGACAGTGATTATAGATTAGTAAAGAAAGTAATTGACATTATCTCTTTACCTTTACCATAGTATTCTTTATGGAAAAGTACATTCCATATTATTTATTTAATGTTGTAAATACCATTTGATTTCTTTTAGAATTCCTGACCGAAAAAATAAATCGGTAGAGGACAAATAAATTGTAAATAATTTCAGTCAGTATTGCTTAATAATTCTTATTAAGTTAACGTTCTGTATTGAGATTTATTACATATAATTAATTCCATTTTTCCCTAGATAATTAACCATTAAAACAAAAGTATATTCATTAATCAATGTGGGATCTAGAGAGGTAGCAGATAGATCTTCAGTACCCCACACTATCATCATACTTGAAGATTTACATAGCTTGACCTCACTATTGATGTCGATTCACCCTTGCTCTTTTCAGAGAAGGGGGTATTTCTTATAAGACCAGTCTCTTATCTGGCACTATCCTGGTATCATCTGATACACCTTTGTGTCCAGGAAAGTCTTTATTTTAATAACATCCAAACCTCTCGCGACACTTATATGTTAAAAAAATACGAACAAAATCAAGAAGAAACTCGGAACAAGAATAATATTAAGGTGGAGGGGCGTAAATATATAAAATATATATAATATATAAAATATATTTTAAAAAAAATATATATATATGTATAGCAGGGCATGATGGTATAACACCAGAAATGGTTAAGTACATGGGAGCATCATACTCTTAAGGGTCCTACAGGCAGCGTGGTGCAACAAGACCATACCAAAGAATTGGGAGATTGCCATCATAACACCAATTTTCAAAAAGGTGACAATCGACAATGTGGAAACCACAGAGGCTGTGATAAATTTAACCGTGATACAACGTTAAAATATCTCCAAAGATAAAATGTAGGGATAAAAATAATGCGTAAGCTACTAGAAGACATGATCGCCCATGCCGCGGTTCACTACCCGCCATGGAAACTAACTTGTTAGACGTACAGACAAAACGTTTACCCTTGGAGACGGGAGGGAACGGAGATCAAAAAGAAAAAATATGACTGAACCCGTGCTTGAAACTAGCAAGGCTAAAAAGACGCAATTGGTGGGGAAAGGAAAAAAATTCACGTCCACAAGTTGACACAATGTAAAGAAATGGACAAAAGGGACCTTAGCTATTATACGCAACAGTCATTTCTTAGACGCTTTTACGATACTGAGACCTTTTATTTGAATTCAGCGGCAAACGCATTACAGAAGATGCTCGAACATATTTTAAAAAAAAACAACTAACCTTGAAAAAGTAACTTTTTCTTAATAATAATGTTAGGAATATAAAACCTAGCTAGTCTGATAGCCCATCTTGAGCAGAGAAATAATATGCTTTCATTTATACAGACGGATAGATAATAATGAAGATATTGACAAAAGACTGTGTTGTTCAGAACAGACGAGCGACTGCACTGTTAAAAAAATGTCACTAATTTTCAAAAATTGCGGCCTTGAGACTCAAGTGCTAAAATCTAGTTGGAATGAAAGAGAGGGGGAAATAGTGGAAAATTGTGGCTAAAAATAACTCTAGAGACCGATTCGTGTAGAAAGGCATGTAGAACCAAGCGTGTTTTTTAAATGAAAAAACAAGTAGAGACAGACGGACCAACAGACAATAATACATACTTGACTGAGGTATGACTGAATTGACTTTTGGTTGGAGGTTTGAAATTTGAAAGGGGGGAAGTCGGTGATTGGCCACAGATAATCATATTATCGGCGCATAGACGCGCATTTTTGCCATTTAACATAAATTGTCCAGTAGTAGACACAGTAATTCTTCAGTGGTGTATTTCCCAGAAGCTAATTGCAATATTTAGAGGGACGCCATACTAGAGCCAGCAGCTCAGCTGAGTTTTGCTAGAATATAACTGTGTTCTCTATTCATAATTCTGGTAAGAATGAAAGTATTTCTTTGTATATTTTAATATTGTTTAATGTTTCGAGTGATTTGATACTGCCATATCAAAATCTATCCCTTACAACAAGTAAGAATTCGCTCTAGATCCCCAGCCCAAGTTCAGGGTCTAGAGACAAACAAAATACATAAACGCCAGCAAGGATTATGAAGGGCAGATCAAGTGTTGAGATCAGTGGAACATATCACCTATCTTATTCAATAGCAGGAAGCTAATGAACATATTTCAGAATATGTAGTCTTGGGGAACTAGTACTATGTGAAACCAACTTGGTAAGATGTGCTGTATGGTCAGAGAGATCTGACCCCGTCTATGTGGTGTTGTTGTGTAGTGTTGTGTGCAGAAGTGGCTCAGGAGGTAGAGTTCTGACACATGACCCGATACTTTTGTTGCAGAAGTGTGAGTTTCTGTTTGGCACCAAAGTGGTGTCAAATGCTGTGTTGATATATACAAGTGTGGACCAGTGCAGTCTAGTATTTTGTCAGAGCAGCCTTATATTGCCCCAAGCACGGAGAGGTGGGGCCACCAGATTCCAGCACCAGAACTACTCAGTCAAGATACGTGAGCGTCTGGCCTGCTGGACCTTCACCAACTTATTTACTAACTAACACACCAACTATATTACCATCACTAGAACCCACAAAAATTTTGGGAAATAAAACTTGTATTTCTCCCATCAGTGAATGGACAATGTTTGGTAGTCATAGACAGGGAGTGATGATATCACCCCAACAGCATATCTAGAAATAAGTTCTCCTGGGACTATCTTAAGATAATTACTATTAACCAGTCATTTGAAATACATATGTACACATTTTCTAGTTTATTATGACATATATTCATGCATTTCATTCATAATTTCAAAACCTTTCATATGTTCTGACCAAAATAAAACCTTGGTTCAGAACAAATAAACTTAAAGAAAATTTAATATGACAAATTTAAACAGCTTGAGTTAGTTCAGTGTGTTATAAATTTTATTAATATTATTAGACTTATTAAATATCTGTGTGTGTGTATGTAATCTACCACAACACATTACATATCAGTACCCTAGATTTTTAACGTAGCCACATTCATTAGTAAAAAAAGATATGTGTGAGGTCGTAAGTGGTAGCAAGAAGGGCCTTCTGTAAATTCACAGCTACATTTATCTCAGGAGCCTTCACAGCTGACCTCATGCATCACACTAGGTAACATCAACCATACAATACCATCAAAATCCACTACATATATTGGGGTCTTGTCCAGGGATAATTAGCTTATCAGTAATATTAGGATCTCCTGGTGGGAGAATTAAATTAGGGGGACAAATTGTAAAAATTAAAAGTGTCCCTTAAAATAAAAGTTGGTGAATCTTCACAGCCAGTGGTAGTTAATTGATTAATTAATTAATTAGAATTACTTTAGTTATTAATTGGTTAGAGATTTATCTTGCTCATTGCTAAATTGTCTAAAAAGTATGGCGGAGCTGGCAAAGTTCAGATCAGCTGCTGTGCTAACGGCGAAGGATATGGGAATGGATGGTCAGGTTTTAATTCAATACGTAACTGCAGAATGTGATAAGTATATTGAAAGGGAAGATAGGAGGTTAGCTGAAGAGAAGAGGTTACACATTGAGGCTGATAGAGAACTTAAGAGGCTGCAGATTGAGGCAGCAGAAAAAAATGCCGAAAGGGAGTCAGAAGAAAAAAGATTGACTGCCGAAAGGGAGGCAGCAGAAAAAAAGGCCGAAATGGAAGCAGAAGAAAATAGATTGACTGCAGAAAGGGAGGCAGAAGAAAAACGACAGCAAAGGGAGTCAGAAGAAAAAAGATTGACTGCCGAAAGGGAGGCAGAAGACAGAAGGTTGCAAAGGGAGCATGAATTACGACTAAGGGAGCTGGAATTACAAGGCCATGCTCCTGAAAATGGTGCCAGCCCTTTTGCCTCAGATGCTACGCCTAGTCAGGGAGCCTCAACATCAGCTATGGGGTTTCATTTAGACCATTTTGTTGAGAAAGACGATGACATAGAGGGGTACCTCAGTCGTTTTGAATTATTAGCTACTACATATGGGTTAGAGAGAGAGAGAGGTGGAGTTTAAAGTTATCACAGGGACTGAGAGGTACTTCTTATGAAGTCTTCGCAAAAATGAACAGAGAAGACCAAGACAATTATGACATGTTAAAGCAGGCTTTGTTGTTAAGATACGAAAAAAATGGTGAATTTTATCGTAAGAAATTTAGAAATGCCAAACTGTTGTCTGGGGAGACATACCACCAATTCTCTGCCAGACTGGAAACCTATTTGGAGAAATGGACTGCTCTGGGGAAGACCCAAGATCTTAAAGAGATGATCATGATAGAGCAATTGAGAGAGTCCATGGCTCCAGACTTGAGAAAATTTCTCATGGAACAAGGTGCAGAGAGGTTGGGGGAGGTTTTAAATGTCGCTGAGAGGTATCAGGCAGCCCAGGCAGAGGTAAGTGGTGCTAAAAAGAAGCACATAGACAATTTTAAAGCTCCACAGCAATTTAATAAATTTGATAATAGAGAACAGGGTAATAAAGGTAGGACAAACCTTGAACGGCCAAGAAATGACTATCGTGACAGAAACTCACAGTTCAATGACCAAAAATACAATGAAAGAAAACCGTTGAACCAAGGAAAAAGATGGTGCAAATGGTGCAAGAAAGATAACCATAACACCGAATTTTGTAGAAGGAAACCTTCAAACATTGCTGCAATGAAGTCGGGGACTCAAAGATTAAAGGTTAATCCTAATGGACAGCAGGAACCTTATCACCCCCCAGTTTGTGAGGATGTTATTTGTAATGGGGTCACCACAAGGTGCCTTTATGATACAGGTTTGGATTATGATTCAGTTGTGAAGTCTAGCCTAGTGGACCCAAGTCAGTATACCACAGAAACAGTGGAAATACAAGGGGCGACTAAGGACATACCACTCATGACACTTCCCATCGCAAGGATAACGGTGAAAACTCGCTATGTGGAAGGAGAAATCAGAGCAGCAGTGATAGATGAACCAATCTACCCTCTGATATTGGGGTGTAGATACGTCTTCTTGGGGAATCCCGAGAGACCTGTGATCATGGCGACAGTGCAGACCAGGTCACAGAAAAAGGAGGAAGAAGGTGAACCTATTAATGCTCATCCAGAGGAGATGAGGAAGGCGCAGGCTGAGGATAAGACCCTTAAGCCATGTTTCAAAAAATTGCCCAAATGCCACACACCTCCAAGCAAGGGAGAATACCTTATGAAGAACAAACTATTATATAGGAAGGCCGGAACTGGAACAAATGGTCACAACCAGCTGGTTCTTCCCACTTCATATAGGGATAAAGTGATGGAACTCGGGCATGCGATTCCCTTCAGTGGTCACATGGGGATCAGCGCCACAGGACAGCGTATAGCTTGTCATTACTTCTGGCCAGGGATAACGGAGGATATAAAAAGATATGTCAAATCCTGCCCAGAATGTCAACGGGTAGCTCCAAAGCATTGGACTGCTCCTGCAACTCTAGGGGAAATGCCCATAGTGGGAACACCTTTTGAGAGGGTTGCAGTGGATATTGTGGGACCTCTCACTCGGACCAAGAGGAGGAACAGTTACATCCTTACTCTGGTGGACACTTGTTCTATGTGGGGAGAGGCGGTAGCCCTGCCATCAATTGATTCAAAACATGTAGCAGAGGCACTACTTACAATATTCACCCGATTAGGATTCCCGCATCAAATCTTGACTGATAATGGCTCACAGTTCAAGGGGAAACTAACGGAAGAAGTTTTTAAGCTATTTCAAGCCAGACACTTTCATTGTAGTCCGTACCATCCACAAGGGAACGGCCAGGTAGAGAGGTTCAATGGGACTCTCATTTCTATCCTGAGGAAGCTGGCACACGAAAAACCGGATCTATGGGATCAATTCCTGCCCGCCGCGTTGTTTGCGTATCGGGAGGTACCACATAGTTCAACCGGGATGGCTCCCGCAACTTTGCTATTTGGGAGACCCATAAAAGGTCCATTAGAAGCATTATTAAGGACCTGGACAGATGAGAAGGCAGAAGAGACTGTTACCTCATCTTATCAATACGTGAACGAACTGACCACTCGTTTGAAAGCTGGATGGAAACTGGCAAATGATAATTTGAAACAAGCCAGGAAGAAACATGCAGCATATTTTAATAGGAAGGCAAAGGACAGAGAACTAGCTGTGGGAGAGAAGGTGCTGCTTCTACTACCCGGTAGCCAGAATAAATTACAAATTGGATGGCAAGGTCCATATACGGTTCTAGAGAAGGTGTCTAGAACAAACTATAAAATTGACAAAAAGGGGAAGGAGAAAGTTTATCATGTAAACCTTTTAAAGAAGTATCTGGACAGACCACTCCAGGAAAGCACCCCCTTACTGACCTTGGCTATCGCAACTCAAATGCAAAAGGAACCACTCACCTCACATGAATACCCATTACATCCTTGTGAAACAGCAGCACAGGTAAAAGTCAGTAAGCACCTGACTAAAAACCAGAGGGAGAGAGTTCAACAGGTTCTGGAGGAACATACAGATGTATTAACAGATAAACCAGGACATACAAATTTGCTACAGTATGACATGAAACTGGTAGACTCAAACCCAATCTGTATGAGAGCCTATTCTATTCCGTTCGCGAAGGAGAAGGCATTGAAAGAAGAAATAGATTATTTGTTGAAGGAGGGGATTATTTCACACAGTGAATCATCTTTTAGCTCCAGTGTAGTTTTGTTGAGAAAACCGTCTGGGGAACACAGACTGTGCATAGATTACAGGAAACTGAATGCTGTCACAGAAGGACAAGTGGACCCATTACCAGACACAAAACAGTTATTTGCCAGATTAAACAAGGCAAAATACTTTTCAAAGGTGGATCTTAGTAAAGGCTATTACCAGATTCCAGTGAAGCCTGAAGTGAGACCTTATTTGGCTTTTAGCACTTCGGATGGACATTATGAATTCAACATGCTACCATTCGGACTGAAAAATGCTCCGAGTGTATTTTCAAGGATGATGCGCAAATTGTTGGATCCCCTGAATAACCCATGTATCACGAATTTCATGGATGATATTCTCGTCGCCACAGAGACATTTGAAGAACACATTGACTCCCTAAAAATGTTATTTGATAGGCTTAGGGAGGCGAACTTAACTGCTAGGCCAACAAAAATGTTGTATTGGATGCAAAGAGTTGGAATTCTTGGGACACACTGTATATCAGGGCAACATGACCCCTGACCCCAAGAACTTGGAAAAACTGCAGAGAGCACCTAGACCACAAACAAAAAAGGACGTGCGATCATTCGTGTCGTTATGTGGTTTTTACCAAAAATATATCAAAAATTTTAACTCAATATGTGCTCCTCTGACTGATTTGACTCGCAAGGGACATCCAGATAAAATAGTTTGGACTGCGCAATGTGAATTAGCGTTCCAAGAGTTAAAGGAAAAACTCACTAGCAAGCCTATTCTCAAACTGCCTGATTTGACACAGGACTTTGTCGTAAGAACAGATGCAAGTAATGTAGGACTCGGGGCGGCTTTGTTGCAAAGATCATCTTCAACTGATGGGGAACTGAACCCAGTCGCTTATGCAAGCCGCAAATTGAATAAGACGGAACAAGGATATTCCACAAGCGAAAAAGAATGTTTAGCGTTAATATGGGCAATAAAGAAGTTTCAAATCTATCTGTATGGTAGGACTTTTGTGGTCCAGACGGATCATCAGCCCCTAGTATTCTTATCTCAGGCTAAGCATGAAAACGCAAGATTGTTGAGGTGGTCTTTATTACTGCAACCTTATCAGTTTAGTATTGAGTACATCCCAGGGTCATTGAATGTCGGTGCAGATTTCCTCAGTCGGCACCCCTGTGATCAAAATTAGAGTAGTGGTAGGCGTGAGGAGTAATTTTATCTATGTGTATCACTGGTTTTGGAACTTGCCGAAGGCATGTTTTCAAGTGGGGAGATGTGTGATAAATTTAACCGTGATACAACGTTAAAATATCTCCAAAGATAAAATGTAGGGATAAAAATAATGCGTAAGCTACTAGAAGACATGATCGCCCATGCCGCGGTTCACTACCCGCCATGGAAACTAACTTGTTAGACGTACAGACAAAACGTTTACCCTTGGAGACGGGAGGGAACGGAGATCAAAAAGAAAAAATATGACTGAACACGTGCTTGAAACTAGCAAGGCTAAAAAGACGCAATTGGTGGGGAAAGGAAAAAAATTCACGTCCACAAGTTGACACAATGTAAAGAAATGGACAAAAGGGACCTTAGCTATTATACGCAACAGTCATTTCTTGGACGCTTTTACAATACTTAGTCCTTTTATTTGAATTCAGCGGCAAACGCATTACAGAAGATGATCGAACATATTTCAAAAAAACAACTAACCTTGAAAAAGTAACTTTTTCTTAATAATAATGTTAGGAATATAAAACCTAGCTAGTCTGATAGCCCATCTTGAGCAGAGAAATAATATGCTTTCATTTATACAGACGGATAGATAATAATGAAGATATTGACAAAAGACTGTGTTGTTCATAACAGACGAGCGACTGCACTGTTAAAAAAATGTCACTAATTTTATATATACAAGTGTGGACCAGTGCAGTCTAGTATTTTGTCAGAGCAGCCTTATATTGCCCCCAAGCACGGAGAGGTGGGGGCCACCAGATTCCAGCACCAGAACTACTCAGTCAAGATACGTGAGCGTCTGGCCTGCTGGACCTTCACCAACTTATTTACTAACTAACACACCAACTATATTACCATCACTAGAACCCACAAAAATTTTGGGAAATAAAACTTGTATTACTCCCATCAGTGAATGGACAATGTTTGGTAGTCATAGACAGGGAGTGATGATATCACCCCAACAGCATATCTAGAAATAAGTTCTCCTGGGACTATCTTAAGATAATTACTATTAACCAGTCATTTGAAATACATATGTACACATTTTCTAGTTTATTATGACATATATTCATGCATTTCATTCATAATTTCAAAACCTTTCATATGTTCTGACCAAAATAAAACCTTGGTTCAGAACAAATAAACTTAAAGAAAATTTAATATGAAAAATTTAAACAGCTTGAGTTAGTTCAGTGTGTTATAAATTTTATTAATATTATTAGACTTATTAAATATCTGTGTGTGTGTATGTAATCTACCACAACACATTACATATCAGTACCCTAGATTTTTAACGTAGCCACATTCATTAGTAAAAAAGATATGTGTGAGGTCGTAAGTGGTAGCAAGAAGGGCCTTCTGTAAATTCACAGCTACATTTATCTCAGGAGCCTTCACAGCTGACCTCATGCATCACACTAGGTAACATCAACCATACAATACCATCAAAATCCACTACAGAGGCATATCCTTTCTCATTGTCCCTGGTAAAATCTACTCTAGAATCCTAGAGCAGAGACTCCGACGCCTAGCTGAGCCACAATTGGATGAGTGCGGATTCCGAGCAAACCGAAGTACTCAAGATCTAATCTTCACACTCAGACAGCTGAGTGAAAAGGCCCTTAAGTATAAGAGTGAGATCCATCTTTGTTTCATAGATCTGGAAAAGGCGTTTGACAGGGTCCCCTGGAGCAAACTTTGGGACTGTTTGGCAAGGAAGAACATTCCAGCACCTCTGATTCATGCTATACAGAGCTTCTACAAGTCTTGCAGAAATTATGAGGACAGCAAACCATAAGTCAGAAGAGTTCAGGACCACCACTGGTGTAAGACAAGGTGATATCCTGTCACCTTATCTTTCCATACTCCTCATGGACGATGTCATCAAGGCATGTAAGGAGAGAACAAGAAAGTATTCAGTGGGGTGCTGGAAGATGAGACAGGTATGTATTTCAGAGCTGGCATTTGCTGATGATGTTGCCCTGATTGCTAAATCAGAGGCACATCTCTAATCCAACCTGCATGTCTGGAAGGAAGAGCTGGAGAAGAGAGGGATGGTCATAAGCAGCTCTAAAACAAAATCCATGGTGATATCACGAGAAGAAAGAAGACATCAGATTAGCCTAAGCTTGGAGAACAGGTCCTGGAGCAGGTCGACCACTTTAAATATCTCGGAGATATTATAGACCGAAAGGGAGGCATCACAGAAGAGTAGGCCACTCGAACAGCAGCAGATGGGAGACTTTTTCAGGCCATAAATCGAGGATTCCTCAGCAAGAGAGAGGTTGGTAAGAAAACGAAGATGGCCGTATACCGCCCCACCTATGTCCCAGTCTTGACATATGGATGCGAGTCATGGGCAATGACTACAACCCATAAAAGCCAGATCCAAACCTCAGAAATGAGGTATCTGAAGAAGGTGGTTGAAGTAACAAGAAGAGACATGGTCCGCAACCAGACGATACGTCAAGGCCTAAAAACCCACCCCCTGCAGACCCAAGTAGAACAGTGCCAACTAAGATGGTTTGGCCATGTCTGCAGAATGGGAGAAGATCGGCTACCACGACAAGCATGGGAAACAAAGAGCCAGGGATCCAGACCACAGGACGACACAGAGTCCGCTGGGAGGACAACATTAGACAATCTTTGAAGGACCGAGGACTAGAATGGAACCAGGCCAGGAAGAAGACAGCCGATAGGATAGTCTGGCGCTCTCTCTTCCAAACCTCTACACCTCACGGTAGAAGAAGAACGACTAAGTAAGTAAGTATATATATATATATATATATATATATATATATATATATATATATATATATATATATATATATATATATATATATATATATA
Source organism: Oreohelix idahoensis (assembly GCA_024509875.1). Taxonomy (NCBI): domain Eukaryota; kingdom Metazoa; phylum Mollusca; class Gastropoda; order Stylommatophora; family Oreohelicidae; genus Oreohelix; species Oreohelix idahoensis. The sequence continues at coordinate 226,286 of JAMPIV010005596.1, read as the reverse complement.
TATATATATATATATATATATATATACACGTATATTCTTCTTTGATCCTTAGCCGTTGACCGTCAAAGCAGTCAGTGGCCATCACGCCTAGTGGCGTCTTGTAGGGCAACAACAAATTGATTCCACTTTGCTCGGTCGGCGGCCATCCTTCGTACAGTACCCCAACTCTGGTTCATTCTTTGCATTTCAGCCTCAACAGATCTCAGCCTCAACAGTCCTCCGCCAGGTTGTTTTTGGTCGTCCTCTCTTTCGTTTTCTTTCATGGGTCCAAAGCATAGCTGTTCTTGTGATGGCATTGGGGTCTCTTCTGAGGACATGGCCAACCCAGCTCCAGCGTCTGCCAGCTATGATGGTGTGCATGTCCTCTTGCTTGCTCCGAGTAAGCAGATCTTGGTTGGTGATGGTATTCGGCCAAAAGATTCGGTGAATTTTTCTTATGCATGTTGTGTGAAAAGAGGACAATTTCGACATTTCCTTCTCTGTAACTCTCCAGCATTCCGCACCATAGAGAAGCACAGAAAGCACACAGCTCTGATATAATCTTAATTTTGTGCTTGTGCTGTATTGAGAGGACTTCCAGATGTTGTTTAGGCTAAAAAAGGCTGTTCTTGCCTTATTCATTCTGATGTTGATGTCTTTGCCTGCCCCGCCGTCTGGTGTTACTATGCATCCTAGGTATGTGAAGGTGCCTATCTGTACCAGTTGCTGATTCCTTACTGATATGGGCTCAGGGTTGCTCACATTGAGCGTCATGACCTCTGACTTCTTTAAATTGATATTCAAGCCCACCTGCTGGCTAAACTTATTAAGTCTATCCGTTTTTTCCTGGATGTGTTGATGTGAATGTGCTAGTAGTGCAATGTCATCTGCATATTCCAGATCTTCCAATGTAGAAATGTAGTCCATCTTATTCCTCTTGGACTGCCCTCTGTTGTCTGGCGCATCACCCAATCTATGACTGTTAAAAATAGAGTGGTTGATAAGGGGCATCCCTGTCGTACTCCTGTCTTCACCTCAAAGGTTAGGTTGCTCTGCCCAACACTACACGTAAAGTTGGCATAGAGGCTTTTTTATGATTGACACTATGCAGCTTGGAATTCCATAAGCCCTCAGCATTTTCCATAAACTGTCCCTATGTATGCTGTCAAAAGCCTTTTCAAAATCAACGAAATTAATGTACAGCCGTCTTTGCCATTCTGAGCACTGCTCTATAATGTTCCTGAGAGTGAATATATAATCTACACATCTTCTGTTCTTTCTAAATCCTGCTTGTTCTTTCCTCAGTTTGTGGTCTACTGCTTTTGAAATTCTCTGTATAATTATCCTGCCTAGTATTTTGCTGGGAACTGAGAGAAGAGTGATCCCTCTCCAATTATTGCAGTCTGCAAGATCTCCCTTCTTGGGCAATTTGACAATTATTCCTTTGTTCCACTCTGATGGTGTTTTCCCCGTTTTCCAGACTTGTGCAAATAGTGGTTCTAATAGTTCTGCTGCTAGCTCAGGGTCTGTCTTAAATAGCTCTGTATTTAAGTTATCATGGCCAGGAGCTTTTCCGTTCTTTAGCCCTTTAATTGCTGTGATGATTTCTTCTTTTCGTGGAATGTCTGTATTTACATCTAGGTCGTTTTCAGCCTCAGGAACATTCATTTGTGTCTCTGATGGTTCTTTGAACCACCAGATATATATATATATATATATATATATATATATGTATATATATATATATATATATATATATATATATCTATATATATATATATATATATATATATATATATATATATATATATATACGGTATGTGTGTGTGTGTGTGTGTGTGTGTGTGTGTGTGTGTGTGTGTGTATGTGTGTATGTGTGTATGTATGTAAGTATGTATGTATGTAAAAAAACACCCATTTTAAATTGCTGGGATGTTTTCCCCACCGTCTAATCTCAATTGTGCTCTGTCTACTATACCAAACGACTATTGTATTTGATGCTATATTTAATATCTCACTCTACTAGCTGTCAAAGCTTTTTTATGGCAAACAAAAATTCTGATAAAACCCCCATGTAAAAACAACCATATTGCTCTACTTGAATGGTATTCCACACATTTTGTAAATTTCAATAATTCTCATTTTTGGCAGGTTATATCATATCATTATATACCAATGTCTTTTAGAAAGATTACACAATTTTTATGTATGTGTAACACAAAGGTTCGATGTAAAAACACCCACATAACTAACTACTTTATTAATGTATTTTATGGAGAATAAAGATTATGTATGTATGTATGTATTTTTTATTTTTTATTTTTTTTTTTGCGTACGCCCGCTAATACTCGAGGCGAAATCTCAGGTTATTATTTTTTTATGTCTAACCTGACATAGATTTTACGTGAGTATCCCTTTATTTCTCTTACAGAGACAGGTGTCCCTCGCCATTCAGGCAAATACTCGCCGATTTCGGAGGTACCCATTGCAGCTGGTCCCTGGTCGACGACACTCCTTCAAATGTTCTCGCCAGGTCTCGAGTTAATCCAGTCCAAATCCCGGTCGACGAAAAATCCTCAAATGCCGTCGCCCGGGTTTGATCCTGTATCACCCGGACGCCAGAGCGGTGTTGTAACCACTACGCTAGCGCGGCTCCCTGTATGTATGTATGTATGTATGTATGTATGTATGTATGTATGTATGTATGTATGTATGTATGTATGTATGTATGTATGTATGTATGTATGTATGTATGTATGTATGTATGTTAAAAACGCTAGTACTATCACAGACCGGATTGAGCGTAAGAAAGGTATTATTCAGGGGTGCCCATGGAGTGTTATTGTATTTGAGCAAGGCATCGATAAATGGCTCCGGTGGATTGAGCAAGGTTATCAAATACATCACGTGCCGAATCCCATTCAAGGGTATGTGGATGACGTAAGTCTCTTTGCCACCAACATACACGACCTACAATCAATGGCACAGAAGACAACAGCATTTATGGAGACCAGCGGGATGGAGGTTAAGCCACAAAAGTGTGCAGTGTTCAGCGGTCAGCGAAGTGGAAACAATTGGGTCAAAACTTGTAAGGCGGACATTAATATCCAAGGTCATGAAATCCCCTCTTCTGATCGAGGGCGTTCCTACAGATACCTAGGACATGACATTACAATTGATAATACATCGGACCAGTTTCAAGCAAGCAGCCTTATATTAGAATTTAGGTCAAATTTAACAAAATTAAGCTGTGCCCCACTACCAACATCAGCAAAGATCTCATTAATTAACCCGATGTGTTTCGGTCCTCTCATGTTTTATTTTTCTAACATACACTTTACAGAAAAACAACTTAAAGAAATTGAAGATGAAATTGTAGGGCCTACAACACGTTAGAACATGGTTAGTGCTAAATGAATCATCCACAAGGAGCTATTTCTTCTGTCCTAGGTCGAAGGGTGGCCTTGGCATACCAAACCCCTTCATATTATACCACTCTCGACATATTTCATTCCTTATCAGTATGCTCAATTGTGATGATAATCTTGTAAAAACTGCAGCAATAAACTCGTTAGATAGACATATGAAAAAACGTAAAATAGACCAAGTAGGTGAAGATAGGAATAACTTTGCAAGCTACGAGTTAAACGAAACAAACCATCTAGCTAAAAGATCGAAGGTGAATTGGCCAAGATCATTTTGGGTAGAACTGAATGAAGAATGCGCGCGTGAAGGAGTGAGTGTGAAAGTGGATGACAGTGGCCATTACAGTGTACAATTAGACGTAGATGAAGATGTAAGTCTAACATACAAGTCAGCAAATGCTTTTTATTCTGGATTTAAATCACATAAACTTAACCTAATTCTAAGTGAACTAAAAAGTAAATCGTCACAAGGGAGAATAGTGCGCGAAATGAAATGTGTAAACCACTCATTGTCATCTAGTTTTCTATCTAATTTTAAATTAAGTGATAAAATACTTTCATTTGCTGTGAGATCGAGGTTACAGTTGCTGGAATGCGAAAGTCTTTTACATCTATACTACCCACAGACATACACGAAAATGTGCAAAATATGTAACCACCCATACGAAACAGTGTCACATTTATTGAATGGATGTACCAAATTTCAAACATTATACCAACAAAGGCACAATAGAGCTGTAGACATTATTTATGAGAAACTGAAATCCTCATACAATAATAAGAGTGACATAACAATAAATAAAGAGATAATAGTTAAACCATCACTTTTCGGCAGCAGTAACACCTCATTTAAGACACATGCCGTAAAACCTGATTTAACGATAATCAATCGACAGAACAAAACAGCTTTTATAGTAGAGGCAGCAATACCATATGACGCCCATTTAGATAAATGTTACCAACATAAATTTGATAAGTACTATCCATTGGCTGCAGAAATTAACGAACTAGGCTATCGTACGCATGTAATCGTACTGATAATTGGTAGTTTGGGTCATGTCATGAAAGCTTAAAAAAATGTATGTATGTATGTATATATATATATAACCTCCACCTTTAACGAATCAAATAAAGTTCTTGATAATCTAAAGTTACAAAGTGTTTAATTTTTTTGGCGACTCCGTGGCAGTCACATTTAGCTGTAAGCATAAATCTAAATATACTTTGAACTAGTCATATACTATTAACGGGACCCAAAGATGTAGCAATAGAGAATGCAGTCAGCGACTCATAGCTTGACTGCTTGAGTCAGCGAACCAGAGCTGACCAAGACCCTACTCCACCTCTACGTGGTGGTCCTGGAAACAGGCTGCATCACTGCAGTCTGGCTGAGAGAGTAGGGTTCGAAGAGGGAAGGCAAACCCGGTCCCAAAAAATGCCGTGCTGAAGTCGATGTGTCGGCCGAAAGGCGCAGATACCACAGCTCCGGCGTAAACAGACACAACGCAACCAACGTCCTTTTCAGGACGAACGAGGAAGACGAGGAAGAAGATATACTATTAACAACAAGTAAATGGATGAACAATTGGCAGAGCAAAAATATTACAGAAGGTCACAGTGATGCAGTTTTATAGAAGACAATTAAGAGTTCAGTAGGAGGCTAAAAAAGTGTTAGGAATATGAGGCTAAAAGTATTAGGAAAATATAATAAAAGAGACTGAAGTCCCAAGAAACACATATTGCAAAGATGTGAGAAAAAAGCAGTCCACGTTATCAGGCACTTTCTAAAAAGAATAATACTGGAACAGAGTGTGCTATCATGCAATAACAAGATGGAGAGCGGTAAAGAGATAAGTTACTTCTATGCTAGTCTATCACTGATCCAAAATCTAAATGTCAACAAGAGAACGCAAAGAGCCGACAAACATCGAGAGGGGTTAAGCATATTCGCCTAAGCCGGTCAACGCGGCACTTAATTGTAAGGAAATATCTGTCAAGCTTTAAGGCCACTGACGTTATTATATGTAATATTGCAATATTTATCAACTTATGAGACACTACCTTTATGCATCGCACAATATTACCCTAAGCGTATAAATAGTAAATATGTTCGTTTCCAATTCTTGCAAACGGAAACACGGAAGTGCTTTTTTTATTTTTCAATGGCACAGAGGTACAGGAGATGTGCAGAAATACGTTTTTGACGGCTGCTTAAGTAGTTACAGATATGGCCGAACAAGAATCTGAAAAAAAGCAAGACAGTGGGGAAGATTCAGATGATGAAGAAGTGTTAGAAGAGAGTCCATGTGGAAGATGGCAGAAAAGGAGAGAAGAGGTGAGGATTAGTTATATGTACAAGATAGGCATGTCAAATCATTAGGTTAATTGTTATTGTTAATCAGAATCGACCTCACTGCACTCCGGGCAAACCCATATGTGCTGTCTCCCTCAGCAAATGTCGAAGAGTATGAATGCTAATTGTACCTGTAGCACGCTGGTTGTACATACGACGGATACATACGTCCATTTCTGCTAATCCCACGTTTGATGCCAAACTCCAACAGTCTCAGCCTTGTTGAGGTAATCTCTACCTTTAGTGCCGTCGAGTATGTAGCCTATAATATGTGTATTGAGTTAGGGTTAGGGTTAACCCCAACACTGAACCTAACCCTAACTCTAAATGTTACGAAAATACACATATTATAATACTCGACGGCACTAAATTTAAAGATTACCCTTCTTGATTCATCCATTGCAGTGTCATTAATTGCCCTTAGTATCTCTACCTTATACATGTCCAGTGTCCCCACTATGGGTGCTCTCAAGGCCAGTCTGTCAGCTCTTTCATTGCCACATACCCCTGCATGACCAGGACAGTAGATCCACACCAGTTCTTCAAGACTTGAGGGTTCTATTGATGTTTTCCATTCCTGCCGCAGCCATCCGTTCTGAACTTTCCAAAGCAAGGCTTGAGAGTCTGACAATATAACTGCCCTGGTTGATGGAGTTTCGGACAGCCACCTCAGTGCTGCACTGCCTCTACCTCCTTTCTCATGCTGGAGGTTGTTGTCATGTAGGCTCCACTCTGTTCAGCGATGACCCTGCCCTTTATTCTCGCAGAGAAGCCCCATCCTGATTTCTCACCACGCACTACAGACCCATCAGTGTATACAATGTCATCATCATTTCCAGCATGATCACTTAGCTGATTTACTGATAATTGAGACTTAAAGTCTCGATCTTATATCGCTTTTCCGGTTCGACCTGTTTGACCCGATCAACGTTATATCGTATTTCATATCTTTTGCTCCTTTCTCGAGCTCTTTTCCAATTTTAACAACCCAAAACATCATTTCCGACAGGAAGACCTTGCTAGTAAATACCTCGTGTGTTTAAGAGAGAATGTGTTTTTGTGGTTTGATATTAATTTAAGATTTTTTTAACGCATTTTTTTAAGATCAAATGGCCACACCCACTGCTTCTGGTAGACCTCTGAATTAACTTCAGAGTAAGCTAGAAAGTTATTTGAAGAAGTTCTAGATAGTGATAATAATTCAGATTGTAGTATTCATTCACAGGATAGCGAAGCAGGAGTCTGATATTGAGTCCTCAGAAACCGAGGATGATAATGGAAGGTCTGATGTCGATAATGAAGTTATGGATACAGGAGCATGTAATCAGACTGTAATAAGTTCGTATAATATGTCATGATAAAGTAATGTTTATACATAGGCCTAGTGTAAATATATTTGTGAGTGACCTTATGTGATTTCCTATGGATTACACATCATCTTGAGAAGAGGAGCAGCTCAGCAAGGTAAGAATATATAATTTCCTCTTTTTTACAACCATGTGACCTGTTGTTGTAATCTGTGAAATTAACAATTTCCTGAGTGTTTATTGACTAAAAACTGATTGTACTTTGTTAGAATACTTCCGTTTGTGACATTTTGAAACTTTACCCTTGGATATTCTCCCGGGGAACAATTCTAGAAGATTTGATTGAATACTGTTGCTCTAATTTTTCACTGGCTTATTCTTTCAGCCTCCATTGTACCTTGGATAACTAATAATTTTTTAATGAATGCTTTTATACTTGTAGCAATAGAGTAAAGTACATCAATTTACCTTCAGTTTCATATACAACAACAAAGTTATTTATGTATATGAACATTAAAAAAAATTATTTCCAAACAACAACAAACAAAACACACTGGGGTGGCCATTTTTGTTTGGGTCAAACCCACTTTTTTTCTTGGGACTGAAAGAGTTAATCTCCAGCTCTGCTTTTCCATTGCTCCAAGATCTGCACTCTCTGCCAAGGCTAATGATGACATGCTGGTAGTTTATCCAGTTCTCCCCTGACTTACTCCACTCTTCCTCTCTGGATACATTTTCAACCCTGGTCACCTGACCAATCGTAGCCTCTGCCTGCGCCATCCATGACATCCCCCTCTTGATTCTTGCTCCTTTGATGTCAGCTATGTTCTCGTGTAGGGGGTGTCTTTTGTCGGTGGTTACCCACTTATAGGCTTTTGCCTGGGCCATCGAATATCTGGATCTAATCGACAGCAGTCCGAGCATGTATCTCATTGTCACAATGGGGGTATAATGCGTACAGCCCAAAACTAGTCGCACCCCTTCATTCTGAATACGTTCCAGTCGTTCACATTGTGACACTGACAGCGTGAGTATTCCTAGCCCGTACTCTATTACTGAAATCACGAGCTGATGGTACAGGAGAAACAATAGTCTCTGTTCCATTGTGGCGAACTTCTAAATACAATATCTAAATTAGAATATAACAGTATAGTGCATAAAGTCAAAGATAGGATAGTACTACAAATTTTCATTGTTGGCGTCGCCTACGCCTTCAGCTTATTATTTGATAACACATTAGCCGAATAAAAAGGGTACCCAATTTTTCAAATTCGTCCTTGAGACAAACGTAACACTTTCCTAGGTCAACTAAGTATTTGCCTAAATACATTGTAGAGGGGAGAGGGGACGGATAGATAACCAACGCAAATCACGTCTCACAATTGTTTCTAAAAATAAAACTAACTTGCTAGTATTGCCCTTAGGCGGTTTCAAATACGATGTAACGTTAGAAAAGTGGACACTACGGTCATGAAAACACGCTTAGCTCTTATTGCGAATGACATAAACTCTCGTAATTAGCTTGAAAGTACATGAGAAAAGAATTGAACAGGAGGTAGTTTAAAAATCAACAACTAACATGGAAAAAAAAATATGGAATATTGAACCAAGCCATGTAGCCCCATAAAAATCATATATTCGTGTACCTGTGGCCTTGCTGACTAAGAATATGTTATCAATTACATAAATAGTCCATTAGATAATCAAATATTGGGGATAATACATAGAGAATCGGAGATACTGTCAGGTCAAGTCATGTCTGCTTAAATTGGATAGCATATTTTTTTGGGAAAAAATTAGGTGAGAGAAAGGCTAAGATAGTACAATGAAAGGGATTGGATGGAATTTGAAAGAAGCCGTAATATTATTGGCTGACCTAAATATACAAATCTAGTTGGTAATAGTGACGCATAGGGTTTGATATTTTTTTTAAAGAATTCATTCAAAACAAAGAGATGCTTGGTCTCATTGGCCAAAGCTTTTTACATGATAGGAATAGTAGGATGCTCGCTGCCATTTTTCCAAAATATTCAGAGGAACAAGAAGCGATGAGCAGACTTGTCCTTTTTTTAATAATACTACCATCAGAAAGCAGTCTGAACAGAGGCAGTGCTGAAAGTGTGCTATATTCTATTGCCTAATTCATCGTTACTTTTTTATATTTCCTTGATATGTGGTAAGATTGATTTTATTGACTTTTTAATTAACAAAGGGTTGTGTGTAAGAAAAGGCCATGAAAAAAGATTGTAATTAAATGGTTCCATAACAGACTTAGGCATGGCCTAGATGTTGATCCATCATATAAGGGACTATCTAGAAGTTTAAAACTACAGGACTATATATATGATGGTTATACAGGAACATTACACCTATCTTATTGCATGGAAAAGATTATTGCAGGAATGACAGAGGCGTAGCATCCATTAGGGAAGAGAAAAGAATACTGGTATAATTTGTTCCATCAAACTAAAGGGGAGAAGCAGGGTTGTCAGAGAGAGCTGACCATGTTCTTTTGTGTTGACCATATGTTTACATGTAAATTAGGAGGAATTAGTTTGATATTAAGACAGAACCATAACTTGCATCGACAGGGGTTCCTGCTGGCACTTGTCTAGTGCTAGTACTCGATCAGTGAAGAAGTCTGCAAGATTTCAAAGAGTCTCTGGCACCTACTTGTATTAAAGAAGTCAAGACCAGAGGAGACTGAAGTGTTTGGCCAACCGACTACAACTGCGGCTTATTCCAGGAACCAGATAAGTGCTATATCTGGCCTGGGACAAATTATCACTATTAAATAATAATCTCCTGTGCTTACAAAAACATTCCTCCTAAAGAAAATAAGGAACAATCATAGTGAAACAAAAGACATTGGAATGATGGCAATCCCCAACCTGCCTCCCATTCCCAGTATTAAAATAGAGTAAACAACATCAAAGTGAACATTTGTAACAATGTACTATGGACATATTGTCTGTTGCATGTAAATATCTTTATATATATTTGTAAATATATCTATCCATCTAAATTGATTCTCATTGAACTGTAGTCCTGACCAAAACAACTTTAGGCTCAGGACCAATAAATTTTAACAAAAAATATTTTAAATATAAAATTTAACAGCTGGAGTTGGTTGAGTTTATCATAGTAATTAGTATATGTTTGTATATGTTTTTGTATTGAGATTCTTTTACAACACTCTTACAATACCCTAGACACTTTATGTAGCTTTCAGTCACGCTAGTCAAAAAAAGAATATAACTTAGAGTGAGATCGTAATGTGGTAACAAGGAAGGTACTCTGTAATACAGTTGTTCATTGTTTACCTCAGAGACCTTCACAGTTGATCTCACTCAAGTACAACTGTACACACACCATTCTTCTTAACATCAAAACCCACCACATCCATGCACGCAGCAGCCATTGTTTTTAAGGCTGCCAGTCCTCGCTTGCACTTCTGTGTGATCAGTTCGACATGATACTTGAATGATAGCCCACGATCAAAACGTTACTCCCAGATACTTCAGTCTGTCTTGCCTTTCAATGTTCTGCCCATTGAAAGTGATATCTGGAAGGTCTGCTTTCACTATAGAGTTGTTCAAAGAGCACCACATCACACAGGCCTTGTTGGGATTGACCTTTGATTTGCTTTCCTCACACCATTTAGAAACCACCTGTAGTGTCTCTTGTATAACTTGGACCATTTCCTGTCTGTCTGAGCCAGTTCTGTACATGAGTATGTCATCTGCAAAAGTTAATGTTCATCCCAGTCCTGTTGGTAGAAAGGCTGCTACTTTTGCTGTGTAGATGTTAAACAGCACTGGTGATAGTGGAGAACCCTGGGGTAGTCCCAGGCAAATGCGCATTGGTTCTGATGTCCAAGTTCCCAAGCGAAATGCGTCTGATCTCTCCATTAAGTCGGCTGCTATGCACCTTGTTATCCTAGGGTTTACGCCACATGCCATAATACAGTCTATTAGGGTTGCAAAGTCCACACTGTTATAAGCATCCTCTATGTCAATTTTGACAGCCACCGTTTCTCTTTTACCTTGGAATCCCTCGTACACATCGTAAGCAACCGTTTCAGCGTTACTCCATGTTGTTTTCATAGGCTTATAGCTACCCAGGGTATCAGGAAGAATGTGTGCATTTTCGAGGTGGCTCATTACTTGTCTTGCAACTATCGTTTCAATTAATTTACCATAGACATTCTGTAGTGTGATAATTTGATAGCTGCTGAGCAGTGTGGGGTCTTTGCCAGGTTTAGGAAGTGGCCGAAGGTAACTGTTGCCAGTCTTCCGACACCTCAGCATTCTGTATGCTGGTGTTGAAATCGCTCACCATATTTATAATGGCTGTGTCATGGAGCTGTTTAATGTGATGGTATTGTACACCATCAGGACCCAGAGCAGTGTTTCTGCTGGTTCTCAATGTGTTCACCACGTCCTCTTCAGAAATGAGATCGAAGTATTTCTGGCCCCTTAGGGCATTTCCCAGAATACTGTCCTTTATTTTCAGGCTGGCATTTTTGTCACCTTTATCCGTTTGCTCCATATATCGACCAAATAATGCTCTTCGTCTGTCTTCAGGCTGAGTCCTGTACAGCTTTTGATATTAAGGGTGGGTTGGCTTGCACTTTTCCTATTCATTCTTCCTAAGGACCAGAATTTCTGTAGGGTTTTTTCCGTGCCCACCTGTGTCACAAAGTCCTCCCACACTTTATCCTTGGCCTCCCTTGCCAAGCTCTTGAATCTATTAACGGCTCTTTGCTTTTTCTCCTTCATCTCTTCAACCTCTCTCTCATTCTTCTGTTTCGCGCTTTACGCCATTCCAAATCATTAAAAGAAAAAGTAAATAAATGCGACGACGTATGTTTGCAAACCATAACGCGATTAAGAAATTCGCTAGTTTGCTTCTTCTTTATTTATTTTTAATATTAGATTATTCAGACAGTATTCTAACATCTGCCATTAAGCATTGTTGAATGGGGTTGACATTAAAAACAGTAGGCAGTGTTCTTCTATGTCATCCTAGTAAGTCGCCAACGTCATTAGGGTTAGAATTAAGGTTAGAGTTAAGGTTAGGTTTAGGGTTTCTAACGTTTACCACTTTTTACTGCATCTCTAAATTATTTTTAAAGACTGTATTGTACAGACGGCCTGCCGCTCTTCATTTAAACCGATACTTAATAGGATAAACTGTTTCTCATTGTTCTTGCAACGTATGCATTGCTAAAATGACTTCTAAGAAAATAAAAAAAATTTCTTTTGTGCAGTGTTTAAGAGATTTAAAACTGAGAACTGTAACATGATAATCAGTAGTCCTATCCTTCTTTCCCCCAAAAGTTATGAACAAGGGTCAAACTCATACCTGCCACCCCTCGGAGAGGAATAACCTGTACAATAAATCCAGACAACATGTACAAAGAGCCACAAAACCTGTACAAAGACTAAAAAAACATATCAAAAGAGTTAATTCGTGTAAAAATATTTTCAGTTACAGTGAGGTGCATTATAATTGAGACAATCGGACTTTGCCTTGTTTTAAAACCCAAACAATAAGTGTCTTAAGTTTATTTTACACTGTAAAAATGATGTGATTGTGTCATCATATAGTCTGTTTCTGGGCTTAACTATGACTAACAGACTGGGAAATTCTATGTTCGACAGGACCTTATAAAACAATTCTGAGACACAGAAATAATGCGTATGGGTTAGAAATCCTAAACGTAACCCTGAACCCAATGTAGGAAACTCTATAAAGAGCGATACAGCAGGAGGCAATCTGATCATCAGAAGTGGTCCCCCTGTAGATCAAGTATTTTCGGCCCCTTAATCTCCTTTACACTCTAAGGGGGGGTGAGCCCACTTGGTTCATGACTCCCAAGTGCCAACCTCCTGTTGTCTTGTGCAGAGAATTGAACCCACTCCATCTTGGTTGCAGCTTTCAAATTCACTCCTATTTTCTGCCAGCTGGAGGCAATTGTGAAAGTAATCCCTATTTTGAAAACAAATTACTGTCCCGGGTTCCACAGCCCATTGTGGCTGTTCCACAGCCAGCACGATGCCTTTTCTGCAGTTTCGCTGAGCCTCTTAAGCGCCCTTGTTCTTGATTGTCCCCTCAACCCCAAGAGTTTCAGTAGATCATACACTGAGGCCTCCACAAGACCTTTTGCACCCACCTCAACAGCCATGACCCTTGCAGTGAACCCATCGTGTCTCAAGTCCATGGCCAGATCATTATACTTGGCCACTTTGAACGAGTGTTGCTCTTCCAATCTGGATTCAATTGGCACGGTCAGCTCAATCATAATAATCTGGTGCAATGCTGAGGAATGCAGCACTATATCTGGCCATCTTCGAGATCTTCTGATACTCTCTGGGTATGCCCCTAGCTCAGGTAGTTCTACTGCCATCTCCCAGTCATTTGCACATTCAAGAAACGATGGTAAACTGCTACTTGATTTACTTGGTTTAGGATGTGCTGACTTTCCTGCTCTCAGAAAGTATGTATTTGAGGTGCTCGGTCTGACTTTGCGGTTTGCCTTCACCCTTGTCTGATTATAAAATTTTAAATTTATATTTTAAAAAAAAATTAATCACGTGATCATATTAATTAAAAAAAAAAAAAAAAGCTCATAATTTGCAATGAAAGTATAAACTGGCGATAGCATTATTTATTCTCTACCAAATTTCAAACATGAAAATAGCCATTTTAGCCTCATTGGCAGATTTAAATACCCATATGACTTTTAGTGTCAATATGACAAACATTGATAGTAATTAATTATTTAATAAAAATAACTCTCTGATGATTGTAATAATGATATATCCACCAAAGAAAAATTACAATGTTTTTAAAGAAATGAAATGAAAACTTAGAAGAGAATTATGTATACAGATTACGGGTAACCTGAAGTACTTGGCATGTAGGTCAAACTTTTTTTTTTGTGGTCATGTACCACATGTACAAAATCTCATTTTAATATGTACCAAAGTCTCCAAGCACTGCTGAATGTCTCTCTTATTCTGTGGAGGACAACTATATACATATATATATACTTGGTACTTACTTAAAAGCATAATCTCTTCCTCATAGCTCTTGAAGCATATGCCAAGCTAAAATGACTTTCTAAGAAAATAAAAACTTGTGTATCAGGCTTTGTTTAAGAGACTTCAAACTGAGGACTATAACATGATAATCAGTAGTCCTATCCCAGAAGGACAATGAAAGAGAGGCAGACCAAAGATAACTGGGCGGAGAACAGTGGAGACTGAGATGCAAAGCGTGAACTAGAGTTGAGGCATGACACGAAGGATGGCCACTGACCGAGCAAAATGGGGACAGTTTGTTGCTGCCCTACAAGATGCCACTAGGCGTGATGGCCACTGACTGCTTTGTCAGTCAGGGGCTTAGGATCCAAGACAAAGAAGAGTAGTCTTATCCTACTGTCCCCCAAAAGTTATGAACATGGGTCATACTTCTTTTGTGGTCAGTGATGGCCAGTTCTTAGGCAGAAAAGGTCTGCTGGTGCCTGTGAAGCTGGTGCATTGGTTTCATATCCCTTTTTTTTCCATTCATAATTGTTCTGGTTGTGGATGATGGTTTTGGCCTCTTCACATAGCAATAGATGTGGCTGAATCGCTCCATTTTACCACCAGCTCTAGACAGAGCATCAGGTCTCTCATTCCCAGTGATTCCACAATGGGAGGGTAACCACTGGAGGGCAACGGTTGAGGATCATTGGATAATGTTAAGCTTGGATCTGATTTCATGCAGCATGTTTTTATTTCTGGTGTTCTGTATTGATTGTTTGTGGGCTGATTCTGCTGAAGTGGTTTATGAGCATTCAACTGGTCTTCTGGAACTCTTCTGACTTATGGTTTGCTGTCCTTACATAATTTCTGCAAGACTTGTAGAAGCTCTGTATAGCATGAATCAGAGGTGCTGGAATATTCTTCCTTGCCAAACAGTCCCAAAGTTTGCTCCAAGGGACCCTGTCAAACGCCTTTTCCAGATCTATGAAACAAAGATGGATCTCTCTCTTATACTTAAGGGCCTTTTCACTCAGCTGTCTGAGTGTGAAGATTAGGTCTTGAGTACTTCGGTTTGCTCGGAATCCGCACTGGACCTCATCCAATTGTGGCTCAGCTAGGCGTCGGAGTCTCTGCTCTAGGATTCTAGAGTAGATTTTTCCAGGGACACTGAGAAGGGATATGCCTCTATGGTTTCCACACTGTCGATTGTCACCCTTTTTGAAAATTGGTGTTATGATGGCGATCTCCCAATCCTTTGGTATGGTCTTGTTGCACCATGCTGCCTGTAGGACCCTTAGGAGTAACAGGTCGCCTGATGCTCCCATGTACTTAACCATTTCTGGTGTTATACCATCATGCCCTGCTGCTTTGCCCATCTTGATTTTCTCCAGTGCTGCCTTCAGTTCTTCCATCTTTATGTCATCTTCATCACCATTGGTTTCCTCTTCTGTGCTAGTGGTTATCATTTCTGATGTTTGACCTTGCTCACCATCAAGGAGTTCTGAGAAATATTCTTTCCATCTTTCCATTACTTCCTTCGGGGCAGTAAGCAATTTGCCTTGCTTGTCCTTTATAAATTTGAGAGGGCATTGTTTTTCCTTCCTCATGTTCTTTAGGGTCTTATAGAACAATTTCTGGTTTTCTTGTGCATCTTTTTCTAGCTTTTCTCCAAATTCTTCCCAGGACTTCTGTTTTGCTGCTAGCACTTTGTTCTTTACTTCTGTTCTGAGTGTCACATATTCTCTATATTTTTTTCCATTTGTCCTGTTGTGTTTTTAGCTCCTAAGTATTGTTTCCATGCCATTTTCTTCTCTCTTATTTTCTCTTTGACTTCCTCTGTCCACCAAGGTGTCCTCTTTCTCTGGTTCCCAAGTCGGACTTCACCACATGCTTCTGCAGCAGCTGTCTTTATGATATCCTTGAATATAATCCAGAGGGTTTCCAAGTCATCAGGTTGTTCTTCTGTGTTGCTCACCGCTGCAGCAATAAGCCCCTGATATCTGGTCTTAATTTCTGGCTCTCTCAGCTTGTAGGTCCTAATGCTCATTTCTCCTGCTCGTTTACTTGGTTTCTTGCATGATGTTGAGCAGTTCCTAGGCTGAGCAACTCTTTCAGTTGTTCGTTTGATTGTTAGCAGGTAGTGATCACTTCCAATCTCTGGCCCCCTCCAGACTCTTGCATCTCGGACATATTTGAATGAGCTTCTCTGAACAATGGCATAGTCGATCACTGACTTCTCATTCTTTGTTGGTTCACATCTAGTGTATGCATGTATGCGCTTATGGGGGAACTTTGTGTTTGTAATGATCAGATTCTGCTCACTGCAGAATCTAAGGAGTCGCTTTCCATTGTCATTGAGAGTATCTTCTCCATATCTTCCGATAACTCCACTCCATCTAGCATGGTCATTTCCAACTCTGGCATTAAAATCTCCGAGCATGATAACTTCATCTAGGCAGTCATCCACTGTCCTTTGAAGCAGCTCGAAGAATTCCTCCTTGACCTCTGCTCTCTCATCCTCATTTGGCCCATACACTATGACCAGGTTGACTATGGTTTCTCCTTCTTTTAGTTTCACAACCATAATGCGCTCTGAGACAAAGTTCCACCCCTTGATACTATCTTTTTGATTTTGGGCCACAATGCAACCCACACCCCCTTTAGCTCTTTCGGATATGGGTACACCACTGTAGAGCAGCGTGTTGCCATTGAGATCCATGACTCCTTGTCCTTTTTTCTTTGTTTCCGTAATAGCCAGGATTTCTAGTTTTGCTTTCCTCATCTCTTCCACCAGCTCCTCTTCCTTCCCATTTATACTTCTTGTGTTCCATGTTCCATAAGTTGTAGTCCGTAGTCCGTTCCAGTTCGTCGCCTTTAGAATCAGTCCGGTTTTCTCTCTTTTGTTACTCGTAATCGTGGTTTAAAGCAAAGAGGTGATTGGCCTGTTGTGCCTTTGCATGGTGGAGGGGCTGCCTCCTTACGGCCTCCATGCAGGCCGCCCTCCTCCTTTTTCATCCGGGCTTGGGACCGGCATTGGCGGAGTTCAGCATAACCTTACCGGCGGAAATCTGTGACTTGAATTTTTTTGGGTTTTGGTGATCCAGGATGTTTCCATTGCATGCTCGCTGATTTGCTGCACGGCTCAAAGTGGTGGCACCACGACTCATCGCCTTCCACTATGCGCAACAGAAATGCATCACACTCCTCTTTGTAACGCGGCAGGTGGTTCAAACTCCACCCCATGCGTTCTTCCTTATGGTGATCGGTCAGCATCCGTGGGACCCATTGTGAACACACCTTTCGATACTTCAGTTTCTTCCTAACCACCATTCGAACTGTCCCAAGAGACACAGCGAATTCCTCTGCTAGCGAACGTAAGCTCCGATGACGGTCCACCCGTATTGCTGCATCAATCTCGGCGATGGCTTCTTCTGTCGCAACAATATGCACCTGACCTGGCCGCGGAAGATCTTTCATTAGCTGACGTCCTTCTCGAAACATTCGTGCCCAGTATTTCACTGTAGTCTTAGGCACACTTTTGTCACCATACACTGCTTTCATTCGACGATGAATGTCGACTGGTCGACATCCTTCGGCTGTTAGGAACTGAATCACCGCTCGCTGATCGACCTTGGACGGATTCCTTATCACACTGGCCATTATTTTAACTGTCTGCAGCACAACCAATGAATACTAGGAGAATGAACACTTACACACTTGTACATTTGTATGTGCTTATTACGTCAGATGTGACGTCATCATGCTCCTCCTACGAATGTCCACTTGGCGCAGCACGGTCGGGTTTCATTTGAACACACCTCGTATTTCGACCTCATATCCGAAGAAGTGTGCACTTTAGAAACCAGTAGAAACACTGCCCCAGGTCCTGATGTGTACAGTATCACCACATAAAACAGCTAGATGACACGGACATTGAGAATATGGTGAGCGATTTCAACACCAGCATACTGAATGCTGAGGTGCCGGAAGACTGGCTACATAGTTACTTGCGGCCACTTCTTGAACCTGATAAAGACCCCACACTTCTCAGCAGCTATGGAATTATCACAATGCAAAATGTCTTGGAAATTGATGAGGCATTATGGAGTTCCCCTGATGATCATTAATTTAATAAAGAAAACATATGAAGACATGACATGCAGAGTTCTTCACGAAAGACAGCTTACAGAACCGTTTGGGATAAGAACAGGAGTGCGACAGGAATGCTCTTGTTTCCATTTCTTTTCTTACTAGCAATAGACTGGGTTATGAGATCATCGACAACACACAACAGAAATGGAATCCAGTGGACTCTGACTAAGCAGTTGGATGATCTGGATTTTGCTGATGACTTGGCTCTTCTGTCCCATAACCGTAATCAGATGCAGGACAAATTGAAAACACTAGATGAGAGGTCACAGCAATTGGGTCTGAAAATACACAGGGAAAAGACCAAAATAATGAGAATAAATGCAGGTAATGATAACAGGGTTGAACTTGAAGAAACACCAATACAAGATGTAGAATCGTACACATATCTTGGCAGTAATATAGACAAAGTTGTCCCAGACAGCGATATCAAAATAAGAATACAAAAGGCAAGAGGAGCTTTCATTGCATTGGGAAATATATGGAGATAAAGAGAAATCGGATCCAACACGAAAATAAGAATCTTCAACTCAAATGTGAAGTCAGTTCTATTGTATGGCTCTGAGACATGGAGAACAACAAAGACAACAACCAAAAAGCTACAGACTTTCATAAATGGGTGCTTGCATAGAATAGAGCACGGCTGTTTGTGCCCTATACCAGAGCGCTCTTTTAGTTTCGGTGACAGGAATTCTGACACCGGGTATAAAATTTTGTGTGCACCGTAAAAGACTATTTTAGTTTTTGGCGGGGAAAATCAGCTGATGTGTGAGTAAAATCAGTAAAATATAAATCATTACACACTCGTTCTGGATAAACACAGCGCTAAAATTCTTTTGTGTACTATAACTTTGTTCTGTGTTCTATTTTTGATTGCATTTTTATTTGTTTGAAATTAGTTTTGACGGAGTAACAGACTTTTGAAAACAGCGTCATCATTTAAGGAAATTCATAAAATAAGTAATCTTTTTATTAATTTAATATCTAAAAATCGGCCCATTCGTTTGAGTTTATAATTATAAAGACTTCTCGAAGGGAAGCTAAAGATTATTTCCACATACTTTTTTTTTTTTGGTTTCATATCTTGAGAATGTGTGGTAGTCAGTTTTGTGAGTGTGGCATTACAAGAACAAGCATATTGTCACCAGATTTTATAGCATTTAAATCCCTTTAAACGCATTCCTGATACCCACAAATCTTAAATAAGGTAGTAAAAAAATAACTTTTTGTAAAGCACCATCTGTTTTTTTTTTTTTTGCATTTTCATTCATTTATAATGATATTTAGCTACGTATATAAGCGTCAGAAAACATGTAAAGCTATAGATAGATTACTTCCACATAATTTGATCTATCTTTCAAGTCTTGTTAATCTTCTATTTATAATATGAATTTTTTTTTTTAATTGTGTGTGAGATAAGGACTGTTCCATTGGTGTTCTTTGGTAGACAATCCTGTGCACACGACGGCTGCCAGCGAATTCTAAGTAACTGTTTGTATATCTTCTTTCATTCAAAGTTACAATGCAGGTAGTAAATTTAGAGAAACCAAATTCTAAATCTAATACCATCCTTTTATCAATGGGTAGAGTCAGAGATACATATGATAATTTAGAAATATTTATGAATGGCATGAAAGCTCAGATAGAGTCACTAAAATATTTAGAGTGGGATGGTAAACAAGTTGTTGTTTTCTTATTCGGGGATTGTTTCCTTGTTTTGCTGGAGACACCACAGACATGGGTATATTCCTTGAGCTCCAGACAAACCAAACATTTTCATCAAAGACATCCAGAGAGCATACAACTTGCAAACCAAGAAGTTTGGCCATGTTGATAAGAGATTACAATAGATATATGAAATATGGGAAAGGGAATAAAAGGCAAGTGGCACATTACCATAATTGTTTACACAAACCAATGTTAGAGATTGAAATTGAAAATGTAGCTCCTCCTTACCTTCATATTTTATTAGGCATTGTTTTGAAACACCACAGACTTCTAGAACAGGTAGCTGATACAATAGACGCAAAGATATTTGAGAATTCGCAAGAGATACATGCAAACATTAGTACTTTTAAGAACTTGAAGAGATTTAGTAGGAACTGGAAATAGGCAGAAGAATTAGGAGCTAAAATTGAATTTTTCAGGTAGGTATTGAACTTTGTGAGGATAAGGAGGAGACAGATAATTTTAAAGTTAGACTTGAAAATGCACAAGATGCGCTGGCCAAACTTCAGTTTCAAGATCTGTGTACTAGGTCTGGTCCAGTTTGCTCACACATGGACAAGGTACTAGCCAAACACAAAATCATACAACAGGCTTATAATAGCAGAGCATTTATAGGGAATCACTGCCACAGATATCTCACACAAAAAGTTTATAAAGATCTTACAAGAGCAATCATTACACAAACACTGAAAATTACAGACAAACAAGATACAACTAACATAGCTTTTATTGCCCAAGAACAATTCAACTCACTGAAAGAAGCATTTGAGAAAGTACACAACAAAATATCACACAGTAAACCAATTAGTAAAGAATCAATAACAGCATCGATAGAGACTTATATGTCTTTGTTCAGAAAGCTATTCCCTAGTAAGACAATTCATAAACAGCACATATTAGAAAAACATTGCGCAGACTGGATCAGAACTCATGATGTATGATTGAGATAATTGTTAGCTCTCGTGTTCTGGGGACAATTGGGTGTGTTATTTTAAGGTTATAAATGTGGACATGCAATTTAAACTTTCAATAATTAATGTTTGACGCATGAAACCAAAACAAAACTTTGATATCCATTTTCTGCAGGTTTTCTACTTTTGATTTCTGTAATTTGTTATGCATGTTGATTGTGACCGTTTTAGTGTAAATTGAATTAGAAACAAACCATAACAAAATGTAAAAAAAAAAAACCCGTAAATTTTACACTATTTCAGACTATTATATCTTCTGTTCTAATTGTGATAAAATGTTTGTTCTTGTTCTAAAATTTACTCTAACATTTCTAGTCTAGCTTTACGCAAAATTAAAGCCGGTATTTATAATAATAAAGTAGCATAAAAGCAATTCAAACATGTTTTGGGGACAATTGGGTGTGTTATTTTAAGGTAATAAATGTGGACTTGCAATTTAAACTTTCAATAATTAATGTTTGACGCATGAAACCAAAACAAAACTTTGATATCCATTTTCTGCAGGTTTTCTACTTTTGATTTCTGTAATTTGTTATGCATGTTGATTGTGACCGTTTTAGTGTAAATTGAATTAGAAACAAACCATAACAAAATGTAAAAAAAAAAAAAAAACCGTAAATTTTACACTATTTCAGACTATTATATCTTCTGTTCTAATTGTGATAAAATGTTTGTTCTTGTTCTAAAATTTACTCTAACATTTCTAGTCTAGCTTTACGCAAAATTAAAGCCGGTATTTATAATAATAAAGTAGCATAAAAGCAATTCAAACATGTTTTGGGGACAATTGGGTGTGTTATTTTAAGGTAATAAATGTGGACTTGCAATTTAAACTTTCAATAATTAATGTTTGACGCATGAAACCAAAACAAATCTTTGATATCCATTTTCTGCAGGTTTTCTACTTTTGATTTCTGTAATTCGTTTTGCATGTTGATTGTGACCGATTTAGTGAAAATTGCATTATAAACAAACCATAACAAAATATAAAAAAAAACGTAAATTTTACACTATTTCAGACTATTATATCTTCTGTTCTAATTGTGATAAAATGTTTGTTCTTGTTCTAAAATTTACTCTAACATTTCTAGTCTAGCTTTACGCAAAATTAAAGCCGGTATTTGTAATAAAAAAGTAGCCTAAAAGCATTAATTAAGCCCTATCAAAAGTAAACATCGCCAAATGTTTTTCCCATTAGGAAGCTGACCACGTGACCTATGTCAAGTGGGCTATAAATAGCGCGGTCGGGGAAAAAGGGGAAATAACTAAAAGATCGCTCGCAAACAGCCGTGAGAGGGATTAAAATGGTATGACAAGGTTACCAACATGGAACTGAGGACAAGAACTAGACAAGTGCCAGTGGAACAAGAGATGAGAAGAAGACGATGGCGATGGATTGGACACACACTGAGGAGACCTGTTGATAGCATTACAAGGCAGTCCTTATTCTGGAACCCCCAGGGCAAGAGAGGCAGAGGTAGGCCAAGAAGCACATGGAGAAGAGAGCTGGAAACAGAGGTGAAAATGATAAGGAGAACATGGAAAGAACTTGAAATGATGGCACGTGACAGGAGGACTTGGCATGTGTTTGTTGAAGGCCTATGCTCCTTTGGGAGTGGAGGGTTATGATGAAAATGTCTATCATAAACTGCTAGAAAACATAAAAGCAAATAACGAATCACCTCAAAAATGCACAGATCCTACCTGATACTCTCGGAAGCTATAGGCCCATGAAAGTAACATGGGGTAACGCTGGAACTTTTGCTTATGATGTGTACGAGGGGTTCCAGGGTAAACAAGAAACGATTGCTGTAGCATTTGACCTAGAGGATGCTTATAACAGTGTGAACTTTGCAACATTAATGAACTGTGTAATGGCTTGTGGTGTTAACCCTGGGCTAACAAGATGGATAGCCGCTGCTTTAACTGAGAGATCAATGGCATTTCGCTTGGGAACATGGACATCAGACCCAATGCCAATTTGCCCGGGACTACCCCAGAGTTCTCCACTACCACCGATGCTGTTTAATATCTATACAGCAAAAGTAGCCACCATTCAGCCAACTGATGACATACTCATCTACAGAACTGGCTCTGACTGACAGGAAATGGTTAATAGCATACATGGAACACTACAGGAGGTGTTTAAATGGTGCGAGGAAACTGGCTCCAGAGTCATTCCCAACAAGGCCTTTGTGATTTGGTGCTTCTTGAATAACTCCATATTGAAAACAGACCTTCCAGATGTTACCCTCAATGGACAGAAAATTGAAAGGCAAGAAAAGCTAAAATATCTTGGAGTCACTTTCAGTCGCGGGCTATCGTATAAGTACCATGTTGAGCACATTATGCAGAAATGCAGGAGAGGTCTGGCAGCCCTGAAAATAATGGCCATAGCTCGTCTGGAGCAGAGATTGCTATTTCTTTTTTATCATCAGCTAGTCATATCGGTCATTGAATATGTGCTTGGAATGAATACTCATGCTGTCAGTAGCACAATGTGAACGACTAGAATGCATTCAAAATGAAAGGATGCGTATAGTCTTGGGCTGTATGCGAGATACCCCCATTGTGACAATGAGATACATACTGGGAGTGCTGTCAATTAGATTCAGATTTGCGATGGCTCAGGCAAAAGCCTATATGCGAGTAACCACAGACAGATGGCACCTCCTGCAAGGAAACATAGCTGACATTAATGGAGCAAGAATAAAGAGAGGGATGTCATGGATGGCACAGGCAGAGACAACGATCAAGCAGGTGACCACAGTTGAAAACATTCAAAGGGGAAGAGTGGAGTATGTCAGATGAGAACTGGATTAACTACCACCAAATCATCATCCTTCTTTGCAGAGAATGTAAAACTTGTGGCAGTGGGAAAGCAGAACTGGAAATTAATCAACTGATACATGATCATGCCGGGGATAATGATGTGTATTGTGTGGTGGAGAAATACTAGATAAAGGGCAGAATCATCGGGTCTGATAGCAGCTTCCAGTGAGAAATGGTGAGAAATCAATCGACCGACTAGGGTAAAGGGCAGGGCAATCAAGAAATCGTCTGCCGACACATAAAGCGGGGCTTACAAGATAGCAGCTTCCAGCATGAGAATGGAGGTAGAGGCAGTTACTGCAGCCTTAAGGTGGCTAACTGAAACTTCATTAACAAAGGCATTTATTGTGTCATACTCTCAGTCCATGTTTCAAAAGGTTCAAAATGGTTGGTTACGGCATGAATGGAAAACATTCATAGAAGATTCGAGTCTGCAGGAGCTGGTGTTGATCTACTGTCCTGGTCATGCAGAGGTATGCGGAAATGAGAGAGCTGACAGACTAGCATCGAGAGCACCCACAGTGGGGACACTGAATATGGATAAGGGAGAGATAGTGAGAGCAATTAATGATCACCTGTTAGAGAATGACAATGCAATAGATGAATCATCAGGGTTAAGACTGTTGGAATTAGGCATGAAACATAAGGCTAGCAGAGATGGACGTATGAGAGGATGCATCCGTCGTGTATACAACCAGCGAGCTACAGAAACAGCATTCACACATTTCTACATACACTGAGGGAGCCTGAGCACCTATGAGTTAGCCAGAAGTGCAATGATGTCAATTCTGTTCAACAATAACAATCAACAATAACAATCAACAATAACAAAACTGAGGATCTCCCATGGTTGTGAAATTTTTTTAATCTGGAAAATGTTTACCCTTAGGAAATGAATTTTTGGTGTGAATAGAAGGGAGCTTTGGTTACACGTCCAATTTCATGTGACATACAGAACTCCTAAAATTGTTGAGACAGTTTTTTATGGCAAGCAATCATGTACAAAAATCTTACTTGGTGCACATATTGTTGCTTTTGCAGTGATTGAACTTGTGTCACAGATGTAAGGATACTTTAAATATATGTGGACTGCAGTGATCTAGTATTGATTCATGCAATATCCTGCATAATCAGTGTGAATTTTTTGCCAAGACCCTTTGGATTCAGACCAGGACTGATATTTGCAATGTGGACTGTCTTGTTTGGCTTGGCATAAGGCAGAACTATTTGCTGTCATCGTTGATGCATGACCACCAGCAGTGACTTCTTGCCAACTGTTTCTTTCAAGATACTCTGAAATGTCCCTGATGCAGTAAAGGTAGAACTGTTTTTTTGTTGTTGTTGGTAGTGTGATAAGGAATAATGATGTAATTAAATTCAGCCTGCCAAAGTAAAAGATCCTTGTAAATATACAAGTTCATACAACAAAAATATGGCTTCAGTATGTCACTTTTGTGAGATATGGAGTCTGGCTATCCTTGTTTCGCAAATTTGCAAACCCCAATAAGGACCGCTTATACTCGAGTATAAGTCGATCCGACTATAAGTCGACTTTAAGACTTAAAAACCGTCCAGAATGAAAGACCTGATTCTAAGTTGAATGAGTTTTTAGCCGGTTCTGAATTCCTGCATTGCATTGGAATTTCATTGGATTTCTGCAAATTTTTGTCACTTTCAGCTAACTCTTTTCCATTTAAAATGCATGAAATTGCCCCATTAATATGTAAAATTCATGTGAGAATAAATGAATTCAGTATAAAAGGTGAGAGAAAGGGAGGGCAGAATGTCAGATGGGCCTGCGTGCACAAATTCTCAACACTGTGAAAATAAAGTTAGTTCGTTCGTTTACCCAGAAAGTCTGATAACTGTTATCGGTCATTGCTAAGCAGCAACAAGATCTCTGTATTTAGTGAGACCTGAGTTATAAATCGATTTGCATTACATTACAATGCTTCTGCTTTTCTGATATTTTTTTTTAGAGACGATTGATATGATTTTTATTATGTTTAGGAATCCTAAACTTAACCCTAACCATAATCCTAACCCTATCGACATCAGCGACTTATTTGTATAAAATCAAAGAACACAACCCACTGTCCTTCATTTTAACCGGGTTGAGTCTAGAAACATAAAAGCTAATGCAAATAAACATTTTTTTCTAGTTATATATCATCATCATCAGTTGCCATCTCCACAACGAAGGTTGGCTGTAATGGATCTCCAACGTCTTCTGTCTCTTGTCTTGGTGGTGCACTCTGATAGACTCTTTCCTGTCCATCTCTTGATGTTATCTTCCCACTTATAGCGCTGTCTTCCCCTTGCACGTTTGCCTTCAACTCTCCCTTCTGTTATGGTCTTCTACAAGGTGTTATGCCTTTTTATGTGGCCAAAGTATTTTAGCTGCCGAACTTTGACCTCCCTCATTAGTTCTCTTTTCATACCTAGATTTTCTAGGACCTCCTTATTTGTTTTCATCTCTTTCCATGAGATATGCCCCATTCTTCAATATATCCACATTTGAAGAGCTTCAATTCTTTCTTCCAAATGCTTATTCATCGTCCATGTTTCTGCACCATACAGAAATGCAGAATATATATAACACTTTATGATTCTCAGTTTTAATTTGTGAGATAACTGTTTGGATGTCAGTATATGTTTCATGTAGTTGAATGTAGCTTTGGCCATTCCTATTCTCTTCTTGATTTCTGTTTCACATCTGCCATCTTCTGTTTTTATATGACCAAGATATACGTAGCTTTTGACTTGTTCCAGGATTTTCCCATTTACGCTTATCTTTAATGTGGGTTTATCGTCTGTTTTGCTAATTATCATAGTTTTTGTTTTCTCAATATTAATGTCGAGTCCATATTCATGACTTATACTGTTCACTTGCTTCACTAGTTCTTGTAACTCCTGTTCGCTTTCAGTTATGTATACAGAACATTAATTTATTGGAAGTATATAAATGGGGAAAATATAACTGGAAAGGTGAAGAGAGCGATAAAAATTACAACAAAGCGAAACAAACAGCCAACAATAGCAAACAATATTTAACAAAATTGTGAACACAATATCAAAAACTTTTTAAAAAATGGTGTCTAAAGGCAGTAGCAAGCATGGTTGATGACAGATGGCGATAAAAATGCTTCTTGTCTCGCCGACAGCCCAAAACTTTTTGAGAGAGAATTCATATTCAAAATCATAAGGTGTAAAAGGATTTGATTGGTTGCTGGGATTTGATTGGTTGCATCAAAAATAGATGCCGAGAGATTCTGGGATTTAAAAAATGGATTAATAAAAAACATGGATTAGTGAATATTTCTTTCCGAGAAAATCCATACACCGACCTTGTTCAGGCATACACAGCTTAAAGTTTCAATTTCCTGATGTTGTACAGATTGAGAGGTATGGCAGAGGTACAGATGTGTCTAAGCGCTGCTGTCTCTCTATATTTAGTACTTACTATAGTAATTTTGTTTCTTTACATAACTTATCTAGATTGACTAAGAAAATAAAAATTTATATGAGGTGATGTTGAACAAAGAACTATAACTAGGCTGTAGAAAATCAGTAGTTTTTTTTTTTTAAAACCTCTAAACCATAGATACTAATGTATACGACAGGAACCAGCACAGTTGTAAATACCATGAATGTAGATCTTTGTGAAATTAACAGTTAAGACAACAGTCAGCCAGCATTCATACTATGTAAAATATCTTCTGGAAAAAAAAAAAATAACTAACAGTTTCTCACATTAATCCAGTCATATTGATTCTAATTGATTCTTGTTTGTCAGGTGGACCAACGTGATGTGCCAGGTATTGATAGTGCCTTTCTTGCTATGGACACAGAGGAAGGAGTGGAGGTTGTGTGGAATGAAGTTCGATTCTCAGAGAAAAGAGATTTTAGGTCACAGCAGGTAAGGAAAATTCAGTCATATAATTATTGTAAATGATGCAGTATCCAATTATATAACCAGAACCTACAGAAAGGCAGCTTGGATTTGTAAATGTAACAGGCACATGTAATGTTATGTAATCAGGAGGACATTAAAAAAAGAGATATAGAAGTAAAAAACAGTTGCTTGTGTTTCTTAGACTGCCATCAAACCTTGAAGAAGATGAAACAGTGAAATCATAAGAATTTTAGGTAATATAGATGATGATTGAAAGGACCTAGGCATCATTACGATTATGTATCGGCAATAATCGGCAGCAGCTAGGGTTGACAGCCTAATAGGAGGGTAAGGTAAAAGTAGTCCCATTGCAGATACTGCCGTAAGGGAGTGAAGTGTTAGAGACTTCACTATACTAGGTCCAGCATCGAGAGATGGGGTGACCAGTTCCTTTCCTCGCTGCCTCTTCCTTCCCTAACTCAGAGTCAGGTACCCATTTATAGCTGGATAGACTGGAGCGTGTCGGTTTGGTGATTTGAACCTGGCACCTTTGCTACAAGAGACCAGTGCTCTAACGACTCTGTTAATGGGATGCTCTTATAGGAGGGTACCAAGAAATAAAAATGGGTGTATGACAAAATTGCATATTGTCAGCTGACTTCTTTCCCTGTGTGAAAACACAATGAGAAATATAGATGTTACTTTGCTTATTTTTTTCCCTTTTTGCCTCTTTTGGAGCATTGTGTTACCACTACACCTGGTCCCCTTGCAGGAAGCCTGCACTAAGGCATTTATGTGCTCTTGCAGTGGTGGTTATGTAGCATTTTGTTTTACAGGATGAGGTTGCCAAGACCTGTGTACAACCTCATGTTAGTCGCCTCTTTTGACATGCCCGAGGAAGCAGTGGTTCCAGTCTCTCTATGTCTCCTCACAGACCCCCCCAGGAACTGCACTTGGCATAAATACATGCCAGAAATATAAGTTGTTATATAAGTGAAGCATGGACAGTGAATAAATGAATGTAGAGCATACTACAAGCTCCTAATGTGTAGTTTATTATAAGGATGATAAAAATTCCATGGACAGTTCAGAAATCTACTGATGAGGCTAGGAGATTGTGTGAAAAGAGACAAATCATTGCAGTGATAAGGAAAAGAATACCAACATGTAAAGAAAATTTTCAGAGAAGAGGAAAACTGGAATACAAAAGCAGGGAAGAAGACGGAGAAAAAAATAATACTAGATGAACCTTCGAGATGGCTTGTGTTTAAGTCAGCAATGAAACTCAGGCAAGACCAGAAAAATGGAAATAATTGATTGCCTGTGTCATCAGGCACAGCACTTTATGATGTTGATGAGGATCCACTTATTGCCCCATGTGGTTTATATTGATCTTTGAGGAGATGTAGAAAAGAATACTGCTCTCTCAGGCATATCATGAAATCCTCCTCCTTCTGCCACTGTTACGGGTGATATTACTTTTGTAGTATCTAGTTGAATGTATTGCAAAGTTCATTGACAAAATAGGCATCGTACTGACAAACACGAATGGAGACGAGCAGAAACATACATGACTTTATGTTGCAGACTTTTAGACTTTGATAATTGGGCTGATATTATGTTTCATTTCATGTATTTTAAATTTATCTGTTGTGCCATCACAGAGTATCTTTCCGCTGCAACTCTGGGTTCATCTACGTTATTTTATAATTTTCTTATCACTGTTTCTTTCATTAAACTTGGTATTAAAGACTGACAGTATTTATTTCTTGCTATTATAAGCAGCTGGTATTGAAGTGTTCTATTCTGAACCGACCTTGAAGGTTAACGTTCCAAATGCATACAACATTTGAAACTGGAACTGTAGAACGTTTTTTCATTTAACAAGTCTCGTTTTGACGACTTATAATCATTTAATCATCACACAACTTTCCATCATGATTTATCAACACTAAGATGTTTCACGTTACAGAACACTTGATATAGCACAGTCTTACATTACATGTCTGTTACTTTGCCGTTGAAACATATACTGACATCCAAACAGTTATCTCACAAATTAAAACTGAGAATCATAAAGTGTTATATATATTCTGTATTTCTGTATGGTGCAGAAACATGGACGATGAATAAGCATTTGGAAGAAAGAATTGAGGCTCTTGAAATGTGGATATATAGAAGAATGGGGCGTATCTCATGGAAAGAGATGAAAACAAATAAGGAGGTCCTAGAAAATCTAGGTATGAAAAGAGAACTAATGAGGGAGGTCAAAGTTCGGCAGCTAAAATACTTTGACCACATAAAAAGGCATAACACCTTGCAGAAGACCATAACAGAAGGGAGAGTTGAAGGCAAACGTGCAAGGGGAAGACAGCGCTATAAGAGGGAAGATAACATCAAGAGATGGACAGGAAAGAGTCTATCAGAGTGCACCACCAAGAAAAGAGACAGAAGACGTTGGAGATCCATTACAGCCAACCTTCGTTGTGGAGATGGCAACTGATGATGATGATGATGACTTTGCCGTTTAATTAACATTCAATATCTTGTAACCAAATGCTTGGTATACTTATTATACCTTGTATTTATACAGAATTAAATTAATCATTCTGCTAATAGGTCTATTAGGGACACTGCCTAATATACTGTACATCTCAAGAACTCTGACATATTATTAATTCACTTTGGCATCCATCGCCGGGCTCTATCAGCCGTTTATATTATAAAAGCGTTTCGCATTTCACGACTTACGCTACTAATGAATTATTGCGGTTAATATAATACCGACTTATATCTTCGGACTCAATGGTCCTTACACATTATTTATTTATTGCTTTACCAGCTTTACATTACCGTAATATAATTTTATAGTTATACACTATCATACGTTAGTGGCCATGCCACATTTTCCAAACACTACCATAAGGCTTGAAGGCCACACACAGACTCTGCGTAACTAAGTCTAACGCGTCATACATCGCCACACACGAACTATTTCACTCTATCCAGTAGGAGTGTTACATGGTGCGACCATCCGAATCAAGTTCAAACCAAAATGCTCGCTGACCATGCAACAATCCTCCACAATCAGTTCTGACGAATCCAAGCCGTGAGGTGGATGGGTCCACATAATATAGTTGACATTTATTAATAATAGCAGATAACGACATCATGGAAAAATGGCATGGCATATATATAGATACTTCGTTCTGTCCTTCAATAGTCACATCTCATCAAAACATTTCTGGCTGCTGTACTAGGGGTGCATACGAACGATGAATCCCAAGTAATGTGGGTCAGACAAATGTAGACGCTGAATTATATCATAGAATACTTCTTAGGTTGACACTAACCTCTCACTAGGTTCTGGATCATTTTATACAATATCATAATAATTGTGGCAGCCTTCGAATAATAAAATATGCCACTAATAGCTCAACTTCCACAGTATCTCAGGAGCTTAAATACATTACGTCCTTCCTCGAAGACTACAAATCACGAAAGGCCAAGAATCTTAACCGTTGGCATAAATTAGTGCAGAACGCATTACGTCATTAACTACCGATGACGTATTAAATATCTCGCGTTCAATATAAGTGAAAACCCGTGCAAACACATGATTAACCACAGAGAGACGTATTACCACGTGTATTAACTCATAATAGCCTATGTGTGGTCAAGATACACATTACATTAATATTCTGCCTTAACAGTCACCTTGTCGCAGCTAGCAGCGAAGCATGGAGCCAACACCGTGTAGGTTCTGCTCCTTAAGGAGCATGGAGTCAATATACAGGCATAGGTTCTCCAGAATCCTTCACCAAGTATATTTCTTTATGCCGTCTACAGTGTGGTTTATGATGTGACATCTTCTTTGAAACTTAGCCGCCAACTGTCAGAGCAGTCAGTGGCCATCACGCCTGGTGGCGTCTTGTAGGGTAGCAACAAACTGCTTCCACTTTGTTCAGTCGGCGGCCATCCTTTGCACAGTGCCCCAGCTCTTGTTCATTCATTGCATCTCGGCCTCCACAGTTCTCCGCCAAGTTCTTTTTGGTCGGTCTCTCTTCCGCTTTCCTTCAGCGGTCCATAGCATAACTGTTCTTGTGATGTAATAATGCAAAATGGCGACTAAATTTAAGGTTGTGCATGGGGCCGGCAACCACATTATGTAAAACAAAATGCTACATACATGGCTGCTACAAGAGCACAGTCACTTTGATGCTGGCTTCCCACAAGGAGGCCCAGTTGTAGTGGTGGCTCCATGCCTTGTAAAGGGCAAAATGGTAATAAGTTCTATTCTTAAAATGTAAAAATACTGGGCAGCAAACGATGTAAAATAAGTAGTTTCAGTTCACATGTGTTGTCCTGATGAGCATGTCGTGTTTCACCATGTGTTAAGGAACACTTAATGTTTTCAGATTGGTAGCTTTTGTCTATACATTTTATTTTTGCATGCAGGAGCTGATTAACTTCTTAGGACAAAGTTCTATTAGTAACTGCTTTAACATTAATATTTTAAGGATAAAATTCGACAAGTGTTTGACAACCTTTGTCAACTTGATCACCCGAACATCATCAAATTCCACAAGTATTGGACAGATACAAAAGCAGACAAGCCGAGGGTGAGTTTTCATGTATATCTTGGCTTATTTGATTGTTCAAGTGTTACAAAATCATCTGTATGGTCATTATTTGTAGCAGTTTTTAGAGGTTGTGGTGGCAGTATGTTTTTCCATGTTATTGTTTAGCTAGAAGCTGTGTTGAAGATAAGTCTTTTCATTGTGTGTCTTATACAGTACTACAGTTTGGTGCGAGCAAAGAAATGCAGCACATGAGGGGATTAAGAGTTTGTCTTAAAGAGTAAAGGTAGTTTCATAGCTGATACAGCTGGAGGGGAGGGAAGTATTAGAGACTTCACTGTACTAGATCTCGTGAGGTAGTTCCTTTGTGAGGTAGTTCCTTTCCTTGTTGTCTTTGCCTTCTCTAACTCAAGAGCAGAGTTAGGTACCCATTTATAAGTGGGTAGGCAGGAGCGTAACGCTACCAAGTTTTAAACTCAATAACTTTGCCTCAAGTAACAAGTGCTCTAACCACCCAACCTTATCTTTCATCTTATAAAAGGGATGGGACCCAAAGATGCAGCAATAGAGAATGCAGTCAGCGACCCATAGCTTGACTGCTTGCATCAGGGTCAGCGAACCAGAGCTGACCAAGACCCTACTCCACCTCCACGTGGTGGTCCTTGAAACAGGCTGTATCACTGCAGTCTGGCTGAGAGAGTAGGGATCGAAGAGGGAAGGCAAACCCAGTCCCAAAAAATGCAGTGCTGAAGTCGGATGTGTCGGCCGAAAGGCGCAGATATCACAGCTCCGGCATAAACAGACACAACGCAACCAACGTCCTTTTCAGGATGAACGAGGAAGAAGGAAGAAGATAAAAGGGATATTTGAATGCATCAAGAATTCTTGGTAATTTGCCTTTTTGTTTTGGCACCAGTTATAAATGGTTATGGTGCTGGTTACTGTGATGAATATATAAAAGAATATGGTTAAACATATTTTTAAAATTGTGGTGAAAGAACACAGCAGGAATAGAAATTTTATTATGTTTTTTTTTTGGAGATGTTTACTTTTTGTTGTCTCATTTTTCCTTTTAAATGTATGGTTTTTTTTTCAGTTTTACTCTAATTTGCATTCTTTATATGAAATATACTTAGGTTTTTTGTTTTTCTATCATGCTCAAGTGTAGATTTGCTTACTTTTAATTTTTCTTTTAACTAATGCTGTGAAGGTTAGTGGGGAGCTGACGTTTACACTCTTGAGACAAGTGTCTCGCATTGGCTGCTGTGAGCCCGTTGTCACTGTAGGAAGTCTGTGATGTTGTCTGTCCATCTGCCTCTTGGTCTTCAACGTGCCCTGAAACCTGATCTTCTACTATTGTTGTGTCGTGGTAATTTATCGGGCCCCATTTTCATGAGATGGTCAAACCACTTAATTTTCTGTCTTTCTATATACTTGATGCGGGATGTAGTTCCTAACATTTTTCTGATGTCATCATTTCTTATTCTGTCTCTACTGGTAACATTAATAGCTTTTCTTGAACATCTTATCTCACAGGATATGATTTTCAACTACTGTGCATTGTTTAGCAATCATTTGCTATTCTCCAGTTTCTGAGTTAATGTAAAAAATACAGTTTTTTATTTTTTTAAAAACACAAAGATCATTTTTTAGTTCATAAGTTGATTTGTTTAACTTGTCATAAAAGTGCACAGTGTTTAAATAAAATTGATTAAAATATTGCCATATATTTCATATTTTTGGAATCATCCATACAATTTTGTGTCTCTTATTAGGTTGTATTTATATCAGAATACATGTCTTCTGGAAACTTGAAACAGTTTTTGAAGAAAACCAAGAAGAACAATAAGACATTCCAGTTGAAGGTTAGTATGTTACATAATCGTCGTCATCATTGTCATCATCATCACGATCACTTCAGCATCATCATCACTTCAGCATCATCATCACTTCAGCATCATCATCACTTCAACATCATCATCACTTCAGCATCATCATCACTTCAGCATCATCATCACTTCAGCATCATCATCACTTCAGCATCACTTCAGCATCATCATCATTTCAGCATCATCATCACTTCAACATCATCATCATTTCAGCATCATCATCACTTCAACATCATCATCACTTCAGCATCATCATCACTTCAGCATCATCATCACTTCAGTTCCCCAAGGAGCATATGCCTTCAACAAACTTATGCCAACTCTTTCTTGTCTTTGCCGTCAGCTCAAAGTGTTTTCATGCCTTCTTCATCCCCTTTATGTCTGTCTCCAGTTCTCATCTCCATGTGTTCTTTGTCTTCCTCTACCTCTCTTACCCCGAGGATTCTAGAACAAGGACTGCCTAGTAATGCTATCAACAGTTTTCCTCAGTGCATGTCTTGTCCATCTCTATCGTCTTGTTCTCATTTCTTGTTCCTCTGGCATTTGTCTAGTTCTTGTCATCAGTTCCACATTATTGATCTTGTCATACCACTTCAGTCATTCTATTCTATTCAAGCACCCATTTATGAAAGTCTGTACCTTTTTGGTTGTTACAACAGGCCAGCTGTAAATACTGAATAAGCAGGTGTCGGCTACTGGGGATGATGAAGTCACTGTGTCCCTGAATCGTTGTTTTTCCAGTCCTACCGGTTCCTTTTTTAGCAGTAGACTTTGATAAATTATACTGGGGGTGCTGAGCTCAAGTAGAAGCTATGGGGCTGCCGCGCTGACCTGGAAAAGACTGGACTTTGTCCTGGTGACAGGCCTGCAGATTTAGCATGACTACAAACTGAACGCAGAAGAAGAAGATAAATTATACCAGCCTAGCCCAGTAACATTAGAAGGTAACATCAAAATATAGGCAGGAAATCATAAATTTACCAGGAAGTGTACCAGGAAAGTGAAAAAGGGAATCTCATAGCAGATACTGCCAAAATGTAGAGACTAGGTCCAGCTTTGTGCTGCCTTTGCCTTCCCTAACTAAAAAACAGAAATGAGTACTGGGTAGACTGTAGCATGACACTACCTTGTTAGATAGCAGAAACTTCTGCCTAAATATTTAGGCCTTAAATGTATGGCTTTTGTTTTCTGTAACAAAATTATGCTACAAATATGCTGTATTTGTAATTAAACATTACCCACTTCTGGTTGTTTGTCTTCCTTACTTTCCAGCTTTAGGCTAGGCAATAAATTAGACCCTGATTGACAGACTTGCCAGCTTTTCTTACCCAGTATTCCACTGGATCTGCCATCAGTGGTACCTATACCTTGTAGCGGTATGGCAGCTTGTGTACTCTGACAATCCCCAGAGCTATGCCAGTGGGAGATTTACTCCTGGTAGGTTCAACCAAGCTGGACTGGTCTGCATGGGTATGGGTCAGACAAAAGCTGGTACTCTGGTCCTCCAGGTTGGGGGTTTTAGCACAGGGCCGACACCCCTGTCTATGTAAAAAAAATTGCACATGTTACGGAAACAACAATAAATGGAAAAGCTTTGCTGCGGGATGGACATCCGGAGTCTCAGGCTCGTATGACTGACAGTGGTGAAAGCCGAAAGGAAGCCACTGGCATGAAAACGGATGCCCCGACTGCAAAACAGGAAACCAGAATTGGTTTTTGGAACGTCAGAACTATGAATGAGGCAGGAAAGCTGAGACAAATCACAGCAGAGATGAGGAACTACAAGATACATATCATGGGAATAAGCGAGAGCAGATGGACAGGTAAGGGGAGAATAAAAACAGCTACAGGGGAAACAGTACTTTATTCTGGCAGAGAGGATGGTCAGCACAACGAAGGCGTAGCCATTATCCTGAAGAAAGGAATGGAAAGGTCTTTACTGGAATGGAAACCCATCAACAACAGACTGATAAGAGCAAGACTGAGAGGGAGGTTCACCAACACCACAATTATACAATGCTATGCACCAACAAACGACAGCGATGAAGAGATCAAGGACGAGTTCTATCAACAGGTACAAAAAGAAATGGAAACTACACCCAGGTACGATCTCATTATAGTAATGGGAGACCTAAATGCGAAAGTGGGAGCACACAATAATTATAACGAAAGAGTAATGGGGAAATGCGGCAGTGGAACAGCAAATGAGAATGGGGATAAATTAATAAGCTTCTGCAGTATTAACAACCTGGTCATTGGAGGAACACTTTTTCCACACAAGGAAGTGCACAAGTTAACATGGGAATCACCAAACGGACGAGACAGAAACCAGATAGATCACATAATGATCAATGGCAGATGGAGACATGCACTACAAGACGTGAAAGTAGGAAGAGGCACAGATGTGGGAAGTGATCACCACCTAGTAGTAGCAAGACTGAAAGTGAAACTCAGAGCTGCTGGACCAGTTGCAGTCAAACAGAAAAGATACAACATCACGAAACTGAAGGATCCCCTCACCAGAAAAGCTTTCGTGGTCGACGTAAAGAGAAGATATGAGATTATCAAAAGCCAGGAAAGAACAGAGACTGATGATGTTGACCAGAGAGATTCAACACCATCTCAACAATATACAAGGAAAGCAGCAAGTCATGCTTGGGATTCCAGGAAAGAAAGAGCCAAGACTGGATAACACCAGATACGATAAACACCATAGCGAAGAGAAAGGAAATGAAAAGAAAGAAAACAGAAGCTAAGTCTCCCAGGTTAAAGGCAATATATAGTGAACAGTACAGTCAGCTGGACAAGGAAGTAAAACGTCAAACCCGTGCTAACAAAAGGACATTTCTAGATGACCTTGCAAGACAAGCAGAAGAGGCAGCACTGAGAAATGAACAAAACACAGTATACAAAATAACTAAAATCATCAGTGGAAAACGAGGTGCAAACAATATTACATTAGTAAGAGATAAGCACGGAAATCTCATCACGACAGTAGAGGGACAGGAAACAAGATGGGCAGAGCATTTCAGAGAAACTCTGAATAAGGAATCACCAGAGACACAATTGAATGTTCCTGAGGCTGAAAATGATCTAGATGTTAATACAGACATCCCACGAAAAGAAGAAATCATCACAGCAATCAAAGGGTTAAAGAATGGAAAAGCTCCTGGTCATGATAACTTAAATGCAGAGCTATTTAAGACAGATCCAGAGCTAGCAGTAGAACTATTAGAACCACTATTTGCACAAGTCTGGAAAACAGGGACAACACCACCAGAGTGGAACAAAGGAATAATTGTCAAATTGCCCAAGAAGGGAGATCTTGCAGACTGCAATAATTGGAGAGGGATAACTCTTCTCTCAGTTCCCAGCAAAATACTAGGCAGGATAATTATACAGAGAATCTCAAAAGCAGTAGACCACAAACTGAGGAAAGAACAAGCAGGATTTAGAAAATACAGAAGAGGTGTAGACCATATATTTACCCTCAGGAACATTATAGAGCAGTGCTCAGAATGGCAAAGACAGCTGTACATTAATTTCGTTGATTTTGAAAAGGCTTTTGACAGCATACATAGGGACAGTTTATGGAAAATACTGAGGGCTTATGGAATTCCAAGCTGCATAGTGTCAATTATAAAAAGCCTTTATGCCAACTTTACGAGTAGCATTGGGCAGAGCAACCTAACCTTTGAAGTGAAGACAGGAGTACGACAGGGATGCCCCTTATCAACCACTCTATTTTTAACAGTAATAGACTGGGTGATGCGCCAGACAACAGAGGGCAATCCAAGAGGAATAAGATGGGCTACATTTTCTACATTGGAAGATCTAGAATATGCAGATGACATTGCACTGCTAGCACATTCACATCAACACATCCAGGAAAAAACGGATAGACTTAATAAGTATAGCCAGCAGGTGGGCTTGAACATCAACCTAAAGAAGTCAGAGGTCATGACGCTCAATGTGAGCAACCCTGAGCCCATATCAGTAAGGAATCAGCAACTGGAACAGACAGATGCCTTCACATACCTAGGATGCATAGTAACACCAGACGGCGGAGCAAGCAAAGTCATCAACAACAGAATGAACAAAGAAAGAACAGCCTTTTTTAGTCTAAACAACATCTGGAAGTCTTCTCAATACAGCACAAGCACAAAATTAGGATTATATCAGAGCTGTGTGCTTTCTGTGCTTCTCTATGGTGCGGAATGCTGGAGAGTTACAGAGAAGGAAATGTCGAAATTGTCCTCTTTTCACACAACATGCCTAAGAAAAATTCACCGAATTTTTTGGCCGAATACCATCACCAACCAAGATCTGCTTACTCGGAGCAAGCAAGAGGACATGCACACCATCATAGCTGGCAGACGCTGGAGCTGGGTTGGCCATGTCCTCAGAGGAGACCCCGATGCCATCACAAGAACAGCTATGCTATGGACCCCTGAAGAAAAACGAAAGAGAGGCCGACCAAAAACAACTTGGCGGAGGACTGTGGAGGCTGAGATGCAAAGAATGAACCAGAGTTGGGGCACTGTACGAAGGATGGCCGCCGACCGAGCAAAGTGGAATCAATTTGTTGTTGACCTACAAGACGCCACCCATATTCTCTCAGAAATTGTATAAGAGTCTGTCTGTTTCTGTTGACCATCTCTTTCGTCTTTTCCACATGTGGCTCCTTCTCAGAACAATGTGACACTTAAAATGCATAGAAGATTGTAAAATATATTTTTGTTCATTTAAGGTGGATGTCTTGTAACAAAGTTCCTTTATAGGTTTCATATATGAGCAATGAAGTGAATTTATAAAAACCTCTTATAAAACAAAAGATAAGTCTTACAGATGTAAAGAAAACACAAGCATACAGATAAGCAAGAAGATTTAGATACAATTTATGCTAATTTAAAAGACTGCAAGCAAGAGCTGAAAATCTAGATAACATTAAACAAAATAGAAGGATTTAACAGTAAACACTTACCCATTGTAACCCTTGAATGTCCCTGCTTTGGTTGAACAAAGTAAATCAAGTCAGTAAAGAAGATTGTGATGGAAGAGTAATTTTACTTATGCTGATTATAAGATTAGTTCCTGTTATGTAAAATTTTCAGTCACTGGTGAAATCTTACTGAGAACAAAGTACTGGTGAATGTTTTTGTCGGAAGGAAGGACAGAAGTATTGTGTAAGAAAGATGTTGGGACGTAGAAACATTGGAGTGGAAGAGTGTGCGTTTGAATATTTTTAACTAGCTGTTCCATCTCTTCTATTTCTTTATTTTTTTTATACCTAGGCATGGAAACGATGGTGCACACAGATTTTGTCAGCTTTAAGGTAAGTTTTTTGTTTTAAGTGTCATTTTTCTTTGCACCGTGTCAAAAAAAAATTCACTGCTGCAAACAAGCCCGTTAAAATTTTTCTCTGTCCTTTATTATCCCATGTCCAGTTCTCAATCTGTTATTCTTTCAGATCTGTTTCATTTTGTTCTTCCAGCTTCTTCTTCTTAGACACCCTTGTGAGGATGTATCTTCTGCAAAGATCTTTTTAATCTCTTTTAGCTTCCACTTGTTTGATAAGTCTTAGCCAATTGAGTCTCTTTGATTTGTTTTTTGGTTTTGCTGTGGTCAGATTTTATTTTCAGATTAAATTATTATTAAATGCCAGATTATGTCATGCAGGTGAAGTATCATGTTAGTAAAGATTATTGCTGCTCAATAGGTTATTAATGTGAAATAATAAGAAACAGAAATATTTAAATTTTATAAATCACAGTTATATTGGACATGAAATACAAACATTTAACTAAAATAAAAGCTGATCAAAATTAGAAGAAGCAGAAGCACAAGGGTGCCGTTTCATCGAAGAAGGGTGTCAACCCTCCAGACTCCAATGAGGAAGAAGCATATAGCTGGATACGACGACATATGAAAAGGAAACAGAATAAGGAAAAGATGAGACTTTAAGTGTCAGAAATGTCGACATTGTAAGCACCATGCGGGATGTCAGGGACTGACATGAAGGTTGGGTATCATCACATCACAATCAGCAGTCATCCTTGTTACACACCAGACACAGGGCGCCATTAAATCCCAGCATCCGGATGTCCTCATCTTTGACACAGGATTTGAAGTGCCATGAAACCCTTTTATCCTGTTGGATCCATCTCCATGTACACTGGTTGAGAGATATCCTAAGACCCTGCTCAAGAACAAGTAAAATTAAAACAAAAATCGGAAGTTAGCACGAGCAATAATAATTAGGAGGGACAAAGATAAGACTCCAAAAATATTTCAAACATTATAAACAATAGTAGGAGGAAATTAATAACCAAAAGAAATGATGCATACGAACATTAAAAACAAGAAACCCATATAAAGTAAATCCTTTCATGAAAATAAAAAGAATAGTAAAAAGATTTATGGAACATTAACACTTGGAAACTCTAAACACTAAATCAAATATACTGTAAATGCTTAAGGAAAAATAAATGCAGCAACAAAATGCTGATGTAAATTTATCACTCCGTGTTCTGTCATTTGTAAATGACATAAATGTCTCACAGAATTGAAAATAAAACTACAATGAATAAGCTAATTATAACAAAAAATTAGCTTGAACAGGGTAGCCTCTCCCAAGATGATTGATGAATGGAAGCAAGTGAAACTTATCCAGTGCGATTCCGCTCTGCTCCCATATCTTTAAAAAAAGAAAAAAAGAAGAAGAAGAAGCAGTTGAAATTTACTTATCAATACAGATTATAAGGAAATTAAAAACTGAAATAAATCAATTACCTGGGTAGAATTTTTACTGAGAATGGTGAATTTGAAAGAGAAATAAAAATAAGGACGCATGATGTTCTGAGTGACCATCTGGCTTCATTGATCAGGCCCCCTGACATTGCATTGATAGTGAAACAACAAATTATTAATAGTGAGCAACCCTTTGCACATCCAGTGCAATTAGGTGCTTGCATAGAATAGAAGGATTGAAATGGTTTGACAAGATCATCAAGACAGCCAAACCAAACAGGTCCAGTGGAACAGGAAATGAGAAGATGATCGTGATGAATAGGACACACTTTGAGGAAACCTGTTGATAGAATTACGGGGCAGTCCTTGTTTTGGAATACTCAGGGTTAGGTAGGTGGAGGGAGACAGAAAAAAAAAACACACTGAGAAAAGAACTTGAAATGGAAGTTAAAGAGATATAGAAGACATGAAAAGACTTTGAGTGGATGGTACAGGACAGGAGGATTTGGCATGGATTTTATTAAAGGCTTATTCTCCTGGGGGGCGCTAGTGGGCAATGAATGAGTGAGCCTTTTGTTATGAACATTCTAGCAAAGGATTTGAAAAAATAAAAAGAAACTCAGATATTCTTAAATGTGCTGCTTGAAAACAGTGACTGTCAAAAAAAAGAAAAAAAAAAAAGAAGAAGAGATAAAATCACAAATCTCGTTGTAAGAGAAGCAAGTCTGAACTAGACAGAAATTTGAATACATTTTGTAGACACGGAGATTAAAATGCTTTGACCCTTGTAGCCCCGAGGGTCTCTAAGGAGACAAAGAGAATAGAACTACTTCTCTTTCATGCGTGTCATAAGAGCTGGCTAATATGAAGTTGTGCTTGGGGTTAGCAACCTCGTCAATTCAAACAGATTACTACAGAAAACACTGCTGCGTGAGCACATGAATGTTGTGATGTAGGCTTGCTGCAAGCGGGTCAGCTACGGTGCTGGATCTATGCTGCAAGCGGGTCAGCTACGGTGGTGGATCTATGCTGCAAGCGGATCAGCTACGGTGGTGGATCTATGCTGCAAGCGGGTCAGCTACGGTGGTGGATCTATGCTGCAAGCGGGTCAGCTACGGTGGTGGATCTATGCTGCAAGCGGATCAGCTGCGGTGGTGGATCTATGCTGCAAGCGGATCAGCTACGGTGGTGGATCTATGCTGCAAGCGGGTCAGCTACGGTGGTGGATCTATGCTGCAAGCGGATCAGCTACGGTGGTGGATCTATGCTGCAAGCGGGTCAGCTACGGTGGTGGATCTATGCTGCAAGCGGATCAGCTGCGGTGGTGGATCTATGCCCCAAGAGCAACAAAAAGGAAAGTAATAATAACAACAACAAATACTTGTTAGAATGTGAACAAACTATGTGCTTTAGTGTCTTATGCTGCAACAGCAGGATATATGACCGGAGGAAGATGAACAGAAAACACTGGGACTAAGAGAGATGTAAATCATTCTGAGAAGAGCGCCTTGATTGGTTGTGAGTGGCCAAGTGCGTATATTTGAAGGGCTCTGATTAGCTAAATGAATTTTTGCAGTGACGGTTGCTCTCTGGAAATTCTGACTGCTGTGACTTGCATTTTAATTTGTGAACTCATGGATTTTAGTCGTTTTAAACATTTCATGAAATAATTTAATACCAGTTTGCAGCGCTGAGCAGGGTATGATTACTGTTTTGTGTTTTTTTCTGTCCTTCTCATTTATGTACCCTCTGGTCTTAGAATCTGCCTGGTCCTGATTAATTTGTTTCCAAGGGTTCTCTGTGCTATAGTCTGTGATGTGATTTCACTGTGTGGTATATTTTTTTAAGCATTACAATTTTTACTGCTGATAACTAATTAGGAAGCATAATATAACTTCTTTCTTTGTTATGAAACAAATGTGAACACCAGGAAATCTCAGTAAGTGATTCTTGTTTTACTGAGATTTTGACAGTAAAATGTTCATGCTTTATTAATCACTGACTTTGTCTAGGACACACATTAATTACTGCATACATGTGTCCACTTGAACCCCTTTTATTTTGGCAGTCATTTATCTTTGTCTTGCCATGCATTTGTCACTGCACATTAAATCTACTTTGTTGTTGGAGTCTTTTTTTTTTTTTTTTTTTGTAAATTAGCATTGGATGTTCAAGTTAATGTCCCAGCAAGACAGCTGGATCATTTCCATTAAATAATGTCTTGGTCTGTGTCTAGAATGGCTCCATTGATCTTTGCCAAACTGACTTCAGTGGCACTACAGGGTTGTTGTTGTTTTTTTTTTTTCTAAAGAAATTAGTACATTTATTTTTACCAGTATTTGAAATAGATTTATTGCGATGTGTGAAAAGTCTGTATACTTCAGAAGTTCAAAATAATACAATTTCACGATACTTTAATTCAAGATTCTCACCCCCCCCTTTTCCCCTTATTTATTATTTTTTTTTAAAGCCGTGAGACATTAAAAAAAGAAAGAAATGCCATTAAGTCTTCAGATTTTAAATTGGCCATGATTTTATATGAAACTTTGGCTGGTTGTAGATAATTACTTTTAACATTCCGTACTGCCTATGTCATAACATGGTTAATGAGTCAGCTGTTTAGGAGAATTCACATTTCTTCTTGCTCTGTAGGCTATATTCTTGTTTTTCCACACATTGTTAAATATACTATGTTTTTTCCACACTGTTTTGCTTGTAAATGGACAGTATATTAGATGTTTAACACTAGATGTTTCTATATTACTGTGTATTTACCATTGTTATGTTTTTTGCAGTTTTGTGAAGTAGCATTTATTAGTAAAGTAGCAAACAGAAGAATTGAGACCCTTTCTTAACTTACTTGAGATTTGTGGTTACCATTTTTTTTTTGGTGTGATTATGTGGAATGCGTTTTTTAATTTTAAAAAATTTCATTAAAATGTGAAAATTATATCCAGCATAATTTCCCTGCCTCTCTGAAGGTCAAGGTAGTCCCATAGTAGATACTGTTGTAAGTGTTAGAGACTTCACCATACTAAGTCCAGCATCAAGAGGTGGGGTGACCAGTCCCCTTCCTCGCTGCCTTTTCCTTCCCTAAGTCAGAGCCAGGTACTTCAGCTGGGTAGACTGGAGCGTGTCGGTACCATGATTCAAACCTGGCACCTTTGCTGCGAGAGACCAGGGCTCTAACCACTCTGTCAATCAGACGCTGCTGTCTGAAAGAGAAATTGAAAATAAAGTAATTAACAAAATTGTCAGCATAAATATTGATAATTAGAAACAAATTGCAAATACAGCAAAACTGTATGATAATGGTAGTACAGTATGCAAAGGCATTTTAAAAACGTTATTAAATATGACTGATCCTTACATTTTTGTGTGGAATGTTTTGTCAGCATAACAACACCAGTCTCCAGACTTGTGTTCAGATGGTATGGACTATAGTTAATCATAATGTAATGGTGGTAATTTCAATTACTTTTCTCATGGTATAAACCAGGAAAAAAACTTTAACAGAGTAAACGGTGACGTACTGTGAAAGGCACTAATAGACTATGGAGTGTGAAGATTATTGCTGAATCTTGGAAGAGCATTGTTAAGACTGCTGATTTACTTGGAGAACAGAAGCCACTGTTTCCAAGTGGTTCACTGTAACATCTCGATCACAATATGATGTACAGAGAGAAAACATAAATATTAACAGTAGCTAAAATCCCAAAAGAGAGAAACATGAGAGTTGGTCAAATCAAACTAAAACAAGAAGAAGAATTTAAATAAATTGGCAGAACGTTCACGAAATGCGTCGTGAGTGTTTGTTTTAATTTTTGTTTGAGTTATAACTTCAAATGAAAAGGGGCATAACATATCAACGATGTAATGGGTTATTTGTGATGATTATACCCCCAGTTGAGCTGTACATAATATACTAAATAGGCCT
This sequence comes from Oreohelix idahoensis, assembly GCA_024509875.1. Taxonomy (NCBI): domain Eukaryota; kingdom Metazoa; phylum Mollusca; class Gastropoda; order Stylommatophora; family Oreohelicidae; genus Oreohelix; species Oreohelix idahoensis. The sequence continues at coordinate 181,457 of JAMPIV010005596.1, read as the reverse complement.
CCTATAATTTTTTATATAAACAAAATTCCTTTTTTCTCAAAATGTAGTTTTTTTTTGTGGTGGGAATTAGAAGAAACAAGTACTCAGTGACGTAGCGTGTTCAATGTTGAGCTGATCACAAGAATCAGACCCTTGTCTAGGGCACAAGAGATGATAGAAGGGTACTGGAGATATATATATATATAACGTACATTGAGAAAGCCTGTTGATAGCATTACAAGCCACTTCTTGTTCTGGAACCCCCAGGCTCACAGAGGTAGAAGGGGACTGAAGAACAGATGGTAAAGAGGACTGGAGACAGAAATGAAAGGGATGAAGAAGACCTTGAATGGATGACACGGGTCAAGAGAACTTGGCATGAATTTGTTGAAGGTCTGTGCTGCTTGTGAGTTAAAGTGTCAAGAATGAATGAGTGTTCACCACAGAGAGATGTGAATGAATGGTCACCATAGAGAGATGTGAATGAATGTTCACCACAGAGAAATGGAAATGAGAATTCAGCAAAACACTTACCAGCTGGCCCCCTACTTTTGAAGCACATAGAGATCCAGATGTGAGGATTTAGTCTCCCAAAATCTGAAGCACGTTAGCATTTTGAAATCTTGAGGTATTGCTTTCACAAGAAACGTCTTTCACATACCTTTTAAGGTGGTGAAAAACAATATTAAAATCTGAAAATTTAGTGAATGATTAGGGGCTTTTTAAAGACCATATGCCACTGCCGTAACATTCTGAGAAAATTGGGTTTAACAATCTGCGCCATTTTGATTTTTCTGAAAAAAGAACAAGTGGAGAAGAGAACTGGAGATAGACATGAAGGAGATGAAAACAACAGGGAAAGACCTTGAGCTGATGACACGAGATAGGAAGTCTTGGCATAAGTTTGTTGAAGGCCTATGCTCCTTGGGGAGTTAAAAGGTGAAAGAAGACTATCGTTATGGATATCATTTTCACAAAGCTGTGCAATAGTTCAGTTCAAGAACAAAAGACAAAGTACAGTAGTTACTATGTTGATTTTGAGCAAGATGGTACCAAATCATTTATTTGTTCTCACCAAATGACTTAAAGCTGCCGGTAACACATCTCTTTCAGTACCTTTCAGCTTCCAGAGGAGCACAGGCTCTCATCAAAAAGATGTTAAGCCTTCATGTCCTGTTTCATCTGTTCAAGCTCTTTCAGTATCTTTTTCATTGCTTTCATATCTCTCTCTATTTCTCTCCAGTGTTTTTTTTTTCTTTTAAGGTCACCCTGTGTTTCTTTTGCTGTGGAGATTCCAGAAGAACCTTGTAATGTTTTCAATTAGTTTTTTTAAATGTGCGTCCTATGGTGACACATCATAACTCCACATTACCCTATGGTGACACATCATAACTCCACATTACCCTATGGTGACACATCATAACTCCACATTTGGATCATTTCTGAACTGAGGTTTACATTTTAATGTCATAACACTCATGTTAATAATGTGTCAGGTTTTTTCACTTGTTGGGGGTTCTACTTTTTGTTAGCTTTGCAAGGTGCCATTACGTTAGATATCTTGTTAGCAGGTATATGAGATATCTTGTTAGCAGGTATATGAGATATCATGTTAGCAGGTATATGAGATATCTTGTTAGCAGGTATATGTTGCGTATGTTTGTATTCACAGTGCCTTTTAAATAGTCACTGATTTTAACAAATTGGGGGTTTGAATTTTTTAAAATAAAATGTTTTATACAGATAACTTAATAAACCCCAAAAGGAATGTAACATTGTATAGTAGCTGATATCATTTTCAGCTATTTTTTTGTGTTTGTTTTTGGGCTGATGAAGGCTAATTCTGAAACGTCCATTGCTTCTCATGTATTGTTGTATTGTAAAACTGAGTCCAGTATAATTTTTTTTTTTTTAAACCGTGAGTGTAACTGTAACGTCTGTCTTTTTCTATTCAAATATTCTTAAAGAGGATATCCTGAAACATCTCATAAAATCCATAATTTCTACTTTTGCTGCCTCTACGCGCACACACACTGGCTTGCAAGGTCCTATATTTCAGCATCATGTTCTTTATCAGTTTTTCAAATTTGGCTGTTTATCATCTATCCCACTGATGTTACATATCAATTATTGTTTCTAATTCCATTTTTATTAGTCATTTATATTGTTTCTCTCTCTCTCTCTCTCTCTCTCTCTCTCTCTCTCTCTCTCTCTCTCTCTCTCTCTCTCTCTCTCTCTCTCTCTCTCTCTCTCTCTTTTGTTTTTTTTATCAAGGTATTCTTGAAAAAGCAAAACTATAAATATTCAAGTTAATGCTTAATATCATGTCATGTTTTAAACACAGCAGTAATTTAAATGTCACTTTTAGCTTGCAAGTGTTCCCTTTATCAAACATCTCCTGTCATGTATTCTAATCTCGTCTTTTAGTTGACTGTTATCACCATAAATATGTTTCATTCTTGCTGTTATTTCACTTTATTCGTTGTAAGAATAGACTTATTAGTGACAATAAATGCACAATGTCTTTTACGCAGATGACAGTTATTGGTATGCTAAAAATATGCAGTGTGAATTGTTGTTGTCATTTCTTCATCACTTCAGATAGAGCTTTGTTGTAATTGTCTTCCTTGTCATTAAGGTTTTATTTAGCGTGAAACTAAAAGGGATGGTTTCTCTTAGTGATCCATATTATGTTCACATTCAATTCATATAGTATAAAACAGTTACTGCAGTTAAGACATTTCACATTATGACTTTTCACATTCTGCGGTTTATAAAACCATTGCTGAAACCAAGAAGTTTTTTACATTAATTTATTGTGTAAAATAAATGCTAAAGTAAGTACTTTTTGCTTATTTATTTTTAAATAAATAGTGTCAAAATAAGAACTGAAAGCTAATGCATACATGCCAACTAGTACGGGTTACCTGTATTCTGTACAGGTTTTTTCATTTTCAGATTTTATACGGCCGTACATACCATTTGTACAGGTTTTCACTGAATTATTAACCCTTTGTAATTTGCTTCAGCCAAAAACACCAGTGCGCAAAGTCTACCATCCAAAATTGAGAGTGAGAACACTGTTTAGCAAGACATGAGTTATAAATAGATTTCCGGTATGCATGAAGCTTCCGTTTTCTGAATCGATCGATATTTTTATTTTTCGCGATTTAAAAAAAGATTATGGCTTTCTGGGTGGTGGAATCTTTACTTTGGGTGCTACGAGGTGACTTGGTATTTGATCAGGATGATGACAGTGCAGCTGAATCAGATGTGGGTATTGAATACGAGTCTGATTTAAATTCTTGACAGTGACACTGACGAAAGTGAATCCACGGAAAAACGAAGGCCTAATATTATTAACTCTTAGTATACGAGCGGCCTTCTAGACAGGCCGATGATCGATCCCCGTCAATAGCGAAAATTTATAGCTGAATGCATGTTTCAAACCACTGATCAATTTAGTTACGTGCATGATGTAGGGGTTTCATTTCTTCACATTTTGATATATAACACTTATGTTATCTTTATAAATAAATTATTTATTGCAAAATCTGTAATGGTAGTCATGAAAGGCAGCTCGTATACTAAGAGTTAATGACAGATCAAACAAAGAAGGCAGTCAACACAGCATACTTTTATTTAAACTCATCACTTTGTAGGAAACACGCGATGTAAACACACTCTAGATCTAGTTTATCTGGTCACGGACTTGAGACATTATGGGTTCACAGCAAAAGTCATGGCGGAGATTATTAAAGGGCCTAAACACTTGACCGACAGGGGGAACCCTTATGATGATCAGACTGCTTCCTGTTGTAAAGCTCCGTATTGAGTTTCCCGTTATGTTCTACATGAAGAATTGTACCAAATATACAAACAAGGAAAATGTAGTAAACAATAACTTACACAAAAGCATGGGTGAAAAAAATGCTCTTTTGTTTTCTCAAATATTAAAACGGCCATTGTATGGTTGTTCTTTGTATGGTAATTTTTTAATATATATTTTTTTACAGGTTTTTCAAATTTTCTGTACAGGTTTTCAAATTTTTTGTACAGGTTTTTTTTATCTCCGGGGGTTGACATGTATGCTAATGAATTTAAACATTTTTATTCTACAGTAGTGCATAAAACAATGTGGTTTATGCACATGGGTGTAGTACATGTGTGTATGTATATACGTGAACACGCATATATCCAACCCTCACTACAGAATTAACGCTTATGTAATCTCAAGTTACTTTAGTGCATAAAGTAATGATTACGAGCAGCAGCTTGTTACTAATTCTGTTATTGTTATATTATTTATTATTATTAATTATTTATATAATTTTATGCATTGCTTTGTCACTCAGGAAGCATTGAAACATAGGGAGAACAATTGCTACAGTTTCTGACTTGTTGCTTATTAAGCTTTGTATATGCAAAGACAGGCTTTTTGTTTCAGCAGATGTTTTTTCACATAGAAATCCAGCAAATGTGATCATATATTGCCACATGCATAAATAAATCTAACTTGAAGTTGCTTTTACAAGATGTAAGAAAAAAATATTTTTTACTATTTCATCATAAGATTATTTATAATATTATGTTTGATGGGAAAAAACAGAATGTGTACAGTTATCTTCACTCGCATAACTCTCTAATAATTTGGGAAAATCTTGCCCCATTATATTTTCAGTTACCTCCGCTCATGTGACCCTCCAATAATTCATGGCAACCTAACATCTGACTCAATTTACATTCTTTTTTCCTCAGTTGCACCAGATGCTATTCACCATCATGTGAAGACCTGCAGTGAAGGTCTGAAAAATGTCCACTACACTGCTCCAGAATATGGAGGTTTGAGACGTTCATTTATTTACTTAATAGCATTTTGAGTTAGACCCGTGCTGTTCACTAGAGGTGTCTGGGGAGCCATAGAAGGGTTAAGGCTACTGCTCCCTCAGATTTTTGTTAGAGGTGGGGAATATGAGACTGTGACTGGGGTTTGCATCTTCATCGTGTTAAACAGATGCTACATAAACCACAGCTACAAGAGCACATGAATGGTTTCGGTTCAAGTTTCCTGCTAGAGGACTAGCTGCAGTGGTGGCTTCATGCTTGACCTTATATGTATTGCAAGGATATCTGGAAGGAACTTACTTACTTACTTAGTCGTTCCCCTTCTACCGTGAGGTGGAGAGGTTTGGAAGAGAGAGCGCCAGACTATCCTATCGGCTGTCTTCCTCCTGGCCTGGTTCCATTCTAGTCCTCGGTCCTTCAAAGATTGTCTAATGTTGTCCTCCCAGCGGACTCTGAGTCATCCTGGGGGTCTATATCTGGAAAGAAAAGGATTTGAATACATTTGCAGTCAATTGTTGAATGATGAGAAAAAATTGCAGGTGATTATGACAGATGCAAGACAGTTCAAGATAAATATGGTGGGAAGTTGGGGGGGACATGTAAAAGTTCATGAAATTAGATGATGGCAGAGGAATCTGATAGAGAAAACTGTGTATACTCTTGTTTGACCATTAGGTTCACAAGGTATGACAAGAGTCATTATTTAAAGTTGGTATGTCCTTATAAAATGAAGTCAACAACAGAATTGATAAATAGCACTGGAGGGAGGAAGTTGTGGAGAAACGTGATTGCAAGGCTTGGTACTTCAAGTACTGAGCTGTCTGGGTCAATCAATTTATCTCCCCAAGGAGCATAGGCCTTCAACAAAGACATGCCAAGTCTTCCTGTCCTGTGCCATCCTCTCAAGTTCTTTCCATGTTTTCCTCATCATTTTCACCTGTTTCCAGTTCTCTTCTCCATGTGTTTTTTGGTCTACATCTGCCTCTCTTTCCCTGTGGATTCCAGAACAAGGACTACCTTGTAATGCTATCAACAGGTTTCCTCAATGTGTGTCCTATCCATCGCCAGCGTCTTCTTCTCAACTCTTGTTCCACTGGCACTTGTCTGGTTCTTGTCATCAATTCCACATTTGTGACTTTGTCATACCATTTCAGTCCTTCTATTCTACGCAAGCACCAGTTTATAAAAGTCTAGCTTTTTGGTTGTTGTTTTTGTTGTTCTCCATGTCTCAGAGCCATACAATAGGACTGACTTCACATTTGAGTTGAAGATTCTTATTTTCGTGTTGGACTTGATTTCTCTTGTTCTCCATATGTTTCCTAATGCAATGAAAGCTCCTCTTGCTTTCTGTATTCTCACCCTGATATCACTGTCTGTCCTTCCAACTTTGTCTATATTACTTCCAAGATATGTGTACGATTCTACATCTTTTAGTGGTGTCTCTTCAAGTTCAACCCTGTTATCATTTCTTGCATTTATTCTCATAATCTTTATCTTTTCCCTGTGTATTTTCAGGCCCACTTGTTGTGACCTCTCATCGAGAATTTTCATTTTCTCTTGCATCTGATTATGGTTATGGGACAGAAGAGCCAAGTCATCTGCAAAATCCAGATCATCAAGCTGTTTAGTCAGATTCCACTGGATTCCATTTCTGTTCTGTGATGTCGATGTTTTCAAGAGAGCTGTCTGTGTAAGGTAATGAAAAGAATGGTTAACTCAAGATTACTGAAACATCTGGAAAAAAACCATCTGCTTGATAACACACAGTCAGCATTCAGGAAAAACCGCAGCACCGATGACCAGCTAGTATATCTAGCCCAGGAAGTAGAAAATGCCTTTCAGGAGAAAAAAAAAGTACTGGCTGTTTTTGTGGACTTGACAAAAGCCTTTGATAAGGTATGGAAAGAAGGACTCCTTCTTAAGATGCTCAACAACAAAATTGAAGGGAGAATGTTCAGCTGGATACGGGACTTTCTCCGATACTGCACAACAAGAGTAAAACTTGACGGGAAACTGAGCCATCGCGTCATTCTTCAGAAGGTGTGCCACAAGGAGGAGTTATCTCCCACACACTTTTTATCATCTATATAAATGATATTGCAGAGAAACTGTCTGGGCATATCTCCAGGGCTCTTCATGCTGACGATTTTGCTGCCTGGTGTGCTGCTGAACATTTGCTTACTGCGAAGTTCAGGATGCAAGCAGCACTAAATATCATCGGTAAATGGGCATCAGACTGGGGAGTACAGATTAACCTCTCCAAGGCAGTAGCAACCTGCTTCTCACTGTCAAATCTCAGAGAAACGATCAAACTGCAACTAAATGGAAGTGAGCTTTCAATCGAGGAAAACCCAACATACCTGGGAGTCAAGTTGGATAAGAGACTCACCTGGAAGCCGCACATAAAAGCAGTAGAACAGAGAGCAACAAGAAAGCTCTCTATTATGAAGAAACTGGCTGGCACAAGTTGGGGGGCAAATACCAGTATACTTAAAAAAGTCTATACAGGCACAGTCAGGCCTGTACTTGAATATGGCATGTCAGCCTGGGCCACCGCAGCTAAAACAAACACAGAATGTCTAGGAAAAGTGCAAAATTCAGGCCTTAGATTAATCACTGGAGGGATGAAGACTTCTCCAATCCAGGCAATGGCGAGATACACAAACATCCGCTCTCTTGATGACAGATGTGAGGAAAAGATATTCATTCACAGTGAGAAGCTTCTACGGATGCCAAGTCATCCAATGCATGCCAAGCTCCATAGTTTGACAAAAAACAGGCTGAAAAGAACCAGCTTCTTAAACATCTCCAAACATCTGCATCGATGCCATGAAGACCTCCTCCCAAAACAACCTACTGAGATTGAAATATTAATTGATTATGAGGAGCCAGACGACTGCCATGAAAATATATTTATCATCACAGAAGTCCCTGAAATAAAAAAGAAAGGACACCAGACGCCTCAACAACTAAAAACTTTGGCTCAAGAAATGATTGAAGAAAAGTACAACCCAAAGGAGTGGACACATACATACACAGATGGATCTGCTGAGGGGGCAGTAAAGAATGGTGGAGGAGGCATTTTTATAAGATTCCTTAATGGAAAGATTATTCGAAAGGCCTTCCCAAATGGAAAGATCTCCTCCAATTTCAGGGCAGAAGCTATGGCACTACTACAAGCTCTGAAAATCCTCATCGGACCCAAACAGCAGCCACCAGCTAAGATAGTAATCTTCACTGACTGCAGATCATTACTGGAATCAATGCAGAACACCAGAAATGATAACATGATGAATGAGATCAGATCTGAGCTTAACGTCATCCAAAGGTCATCAACCATTTCCCTTCAGTGGTTACCCTCCCATTGTGGTATTGCTGGAAATGAGAGAGCACATGCTCTATCAAGAAGTGGCAGTAAAATGGAACAATACAGCCATCCATTGCCCTATCGGGAAGCAAAAACCATTATCCACAATAAGTACAACAATCAGTGGAAGGATGACCCAATCCACCATCTAAACAAACCAACAGACCCCATTTTCCACCTGAGAACTGGCCACTGCAGATTACTTGGCCATCTCTATCACCTCAGGATATCCCACACAAATGAATGCCCATGTGGAACTGGAATCCAGACCCCCGAACACATTCTCCAAAACTGTCCAACCCATGATGACCTGCGATGTGTGACCTGGCCAAGGGGTACTGAGCTCCAGCAGAAGCTATGGGGCTGCCGCGCCGACCTGGTAAAAGACTGTGGACTTTGTCCTGGCGACAGGCCTGCAGATTTAGCATGACTACAAACTGAATATTGAAGAAGAAGAAGAAGAAAGTACTTCAAGAAGAAGAAGTCGTCTCTATAGCCATAGAAACTGTATTTACACCAGAATAAAGTATCAAAGAGTGTGTGCACTGGTGGTGTTTTTTGTCATCTTTAAAGAAATGTCAGTTTTTATATATTTTGCATTTCAGATCGTGAACAGATGTCGACAAAGGTGGATATTTATTCATTTGGAATGTGTGCTTTGGAGGTAATAATTTTTTATGGTGAAAGTAGTGTTTGGTATATTAAATCCAGTTACATTTGCATTATTCCAGCAGGTTACTTTCCTCCAAAGTAGTAGGGTCTGTATTTTGTTTAATGGAGTAAATATCCCTTGCTGTGTGTTTTTCTGAGGAAGCAAACAAATAATCAATGGATACTCACCATGTGCACATGAGGGATGAGACTGCAAAGAGATTTTAATTTTAGAGTTGAGTGAGCTGATAAAATTAGTTATTTTTATAAGTGAAGGCTAGATCAGAGGTTTTTTTTATTATGCAAATAAGAAGGGTCACTATAAGAGATAAATAAGAATTAAATCTCTAGAATTAAAGAAACTACTGAAAGATCAAAAAGTCCACATTGCACTGATTCAAGAAACCTTACTTAAGGAGACATCCGTCGATTTCCCAGGCTACATAATGTACATATGTCATTGCTATAATAGTTGTTGAGGAATCATACCCTTGGTAAGGATTGATGTACAGGCAGAGGTCGAATGTCTTCTAACCGATGATGAAACTGACACACAACAAGTGACAATCTGGGGAAATGACAGACATTTCCAAATCTTTAATGTCTACAGACCCCCCCCCCCCCCCAGAGAAACTAACGGAATTTACTTTGATGATATCAAATATAAAAGAACAATCATAGCAGGGGATTTCAACGCTCACTCCCCACTCTGGGAATACCAGGACATCAACACCTCAGGCCAGGCAGTGGAAGAGCTTTATAACAATTCCAATCTTATTGTCCTCCAAAATGAAAGATCCCCACCAACCCTTTACCATAAAGCTAGTGGAACCAGTAGCAGACCAGACTTAACACTAGCATCTGTGGACCTCACCAACCAAAATAAGTGGAGGGTATTGGAGGATATAGGAAGTGACCACCTACCCATCCTCAACACCAACTCACAGGGTAAAACTAAAACGAAAGTGAAAAAAGACAGCCGAAGTGGAACTGCGCTCGAGCAAACTGGCAACACTACAAACTCATATCAGACCAGCTCCTCAATGAAATAGACATGAACCAAGACATTAATACCATGAACGAACAGATCTCAACAGCCATACTACAGGCAGCCAGACAGGCAATCCCCAAAGGCAGTTGTTTCAAATAAAGCATCTTCTGGAATGAGGAATTAGAACACCTAGTACAACTGAGACGCAGGGTACGGAAAACAGCTCAGAAAAATCTAAGCTGTGGAAACTAAACCACATACAACAGGCTCACTGCGCAGGTTAAGCTGCGGGCAAAAAAGCCAAAATGGAATCCTGGAAAGAAAAATGCGGAAACCTAAACCTCAATAAAGAAGGGAAGAAAGCATGGAAATTCATTGACAACATGGTAGGGACATCCTAGAGGGGAAACCCAACCCCTATAAAACTTCCAAACAATATCACGACTAACTCCAACAGAGAAAAGGCCATAAATCGATTTTTTGCTGAAGTCAGTAAAACATATAAAAGAGCCAACCTAGATAAAGCCATCAAGACACTTACAAAACGTATGCTGATAGCACACAAGGCTGTAGATTGATAGCACACAAGGCTGTAGACAGTGTCTTTGATCTGGAATTCACTCTAGCTGAACTACAATCCAGTCTCCTAAAGACCAGACTCAAAAAAGCACCAGAGCCAGGCCAGGTTACCAACGACATGATAGTTAAACTTGGGGAAAAGGGTCTACTGACAGTCTTGGAATTCATAAACAAGATGTGAAGAAATAACACTGTACCTACAGGATGGAAAACATCTAATATTATCCCAATTCTCAAAAAAGATAAACCACCAAGCGAAGTCAGTAGCTACCAGCCCATCTCCCTGACTTCTTGCATTGGAAAAATGGCAAAATGTATGATAAATGCACACCTCTACTGGTGGTTAGAGAAAAGGAAAGCCCTCCATCGCAACCAAGCAGGATTTAGAAGAGGAAGACAGACTGGCGACCAGTTAATCTGTTTGGTGCAACAAATTGCTGATGCTTTCCAGAATAAAAGTCATGTGGCCGCAGTTTTTGTGGACCTCAAGCAGGCATACTAAAGAGTATGGAGAGATGGTCTATTCTTCAAGATGCAGAAGATGGGCATAGAAGGAAGAATGTTTTGTTGGATAAAAGATTTCCTCACAAATCGAACCATCTTCGGGACCCCAAGATGCAGCAATAGTGAATGCAGTCAGCGACCCATAGCTTGACTGCTTGCATCAGGACCAGCGAACCAGAGCTGGTCAAGACCGTACTCCACCTCCACGTGGTGGTCCTGGAAACAGTCTGCAGCAGTGTAGCCTGGCTGAGCGAGTACGGATCGAAATGGGAAGGCAAACCTGGTCCCTAAAAAATGCGTGCTAAAGTCGGATGTGTCGACCGAAAGGTGCAGATATCACAGCTATGGCGTAAACAGACACAACGCAACCACCGTCCTTTTCAGGGCGAACAAGGAAGGAAGAAGAAGAACCATCTTCACAACGTTCAACTTAATAACATCAGGAAAAAGACAATCCAAGAAGGCCTCCCTCAAGGCTTGGCATTAAGCTGCACCCTATTCCTCTTATCATAAACAACCTGGCAGACCACCTTGAAATACCCAGCGCCCTGTTTGAAAAACTAGATCGCAAACAAACCAGGCATTCAGATTCATCTGCGGAGGCTTGCGAACTACCCCGAACAGCGCATGGAAGATGTTTGCATCCCCAAAAATATTTTCTACAGACAACTAGCTGATGGCAAAAGAACAGATGGGTGACCGCAGCTGAGGCTCAAGAGATGTGTGCAAGAGAGACATGAAGGCACTGTACATGAATTCAGCAACCTTGAGGATGAAGCTGCTGATTGCACCAAGTGGCAATGCTCACTATGACGCAGCCTCAGATTGGGCAAAAAGAAGCTCTTACAACATGCAGAAGAGCTAAGAACATGCTGAAATGAACATCAGGCAAAAAAAAAACAGCTGAAGGTTATCACCCCAAGGGAGCATTCCCATAGTTATGACTGAAGGAGGCTACTAAAATACAAATATTTCTTGCATGTGGAATTCCTAAATCGGACTGATCGTATATCTTAACTCATTCTAACCTGTGAGCCATATGGTGTGCCATTCATAACCCTCCACTCCCAAAGGAGCATAGGCCTTCAACAAACACATGCCAAGTCCTCCTGTCACGTGCCATCATCTCAAGTTCTTTCCATGTTCTCCTCATCATTTTCACCTCTGTTTCCAGCTCTCTTCTCCATGTGCTTCTTGGTCTACCTCTGCCTCTCTTGCCCTGAGGGTTCCAGAACAAGGACTGCCTTGTAATGCTATCAACAGGTTTCCTCAGTGTGTGTCCTATCCATCGCCATCGTCTTCTTCTCATCTCTTGTTCCACTGGCACTTGTCTAGTTCTTGTCATCAGTTCCACGTTGGTAACCTTGTCATACCATTTTAATCCCTCTATTCTACGCAAGCACCCATTTATGAATGTCTGTAGCTTTTTGGTTGTTGTCTTTGTTGTTCTCCATGTCTCCAAGCCATACAATAGGACTGACTTCACATTTGATCCTATTTCTCTTGTTCTCTATATATTTCCCAACGCAATGAAAGCTCCTCTTGCCTTTTGTATTCTTATTTTGATATCGCTGTCTGTCCCTCCAACTTTGTCTATATTACTGCCAAGATATGTGTACGATTCTACATCTTGTATTGGTGTTTCTTCAAGTTCAACCCTGTTATCATTACCTGCATTTATTCTCATTATTTTTGTCTTTTCCCTGTGTATTTTCAGACCCAATTGCTGTGACCTCTCATCGAGTGTTTTCAATTTGTCCTGCATCTGGTTACGGTTATGGGACAGAAGAGCCAAGTCATCAGCAAAATCCAGATCATCCAACTGCTTAGTCAGAGTCCACTGGATTCCATTTCTGTTGTGTGTTGTCGATGATCTCATAACCCAATCTATTGCCAGCAAGAAAAGAAATGGAGACAAGAGGTATCCCTGTCACACTCCTGTTCTTATCCCAAACGGTTCTGTAAGCTGTCCTTCGTTAAGAACTCTGCATGTCATGTCTTCATATGTTTTCTTTATTAAATTAATGATCTTCAGGGGAACTCCATAATGCCTCATCAATTTCCAAAGTGATTCTCTGTCTACACTGTCAAATGCCTTTTCGTAGTCCACAAATCCGATGTATAGTGGTGATTTCCATTCCAGACTTTGTTCAACTATTATTCTCAAAGTGGCTATCTGGTCTGTACATGATCTGTTTTGTCGAAAACCTGCTTGTCCATCTCTCAGTTTCTTGTCTATGGACTCTTTTAATCTCTCAAGGATAATCCTGTTTAATACTTTTCCTGGCACTGATAGTAACATTATTCCTCTATAATTTGTGCATTCTTGTAAATTTCCCTTCTTAGGCAACTTAACCAGATATCCTTCCTTCCATTCTGCTGGTATCTCTTCCTTTTCCCAGACTTTACCAAGTAATTTATATAACATCTCTGTAGCCGTGTCGATATCTGCTTTGATGGCCTCTGCTGGAATGCCATCAGGTCCAGACACTTTTCCATCTCTTAGAAGCTTTATGGCTTTCTTTATTTCTTCCTTTGTTGGTCTTTCACCGTTAATTTGTAGCTCTTCTTCTGCTGGCTGGATGTCCGGCGGGTTTTGTGGAGCTGGTCTATTGAGAAGGTCCCCAAAATATTATGTCCACCTCTTCATTTGCTCTTGTATATTGCTGAGCAGTTTCCCATTCTTGTCTTTTATGAGGCAACTTGTTTGCTTGTATTTCCCTGTTAGCTTCTTTGTGCTGCTATACAGTTCTCTCATATTTCCTTTGGCTGCAGCATCTTCTGCCTCTCTTGCCAACTCCTCAATATACTTCCTCTTGTCTCTTTTGATACTTCTTTTTACTTCTTTGTTTGATTCTGTGTACACTTCTTGAGCCTTGGCTTTGGAACTTCTGGTTTTGCTTGTGTTTAAATCTGCTTTCTTGTTTTTTCTGTCTTTTATCTTATTGATGGTTTCTGTTGTTATCCATGCTTTTTGTTGTCTTTCCCTTTTCCCCAGTATTTCTTCACATCTCTCATTCCATACAGTTTAGACCTGCTGCCAATAGTCTTCTGTATTCTCTACATCTTCCAGCTGCTGGAACACTTGGAATTTGTTGGATATTGTGACCGCAAATTTGTCTCTTGTTTCTTGATTTCTTAGCTGTCCTACATTAAACTGTTGTCTATAATTTTGCATTGTTGCATATCTCTTGAGTTTCATTTTTACTTTGGCTATCAGAAGGTGGTGATCTGATGCCACATCTGCGCCTCTATATACCTTTACATCCTGCAATGATGATCTAAACTTCTTGTTTATGCATATATGATCAATCTGATTTTCTGTTCTATGGTCTGGTGATATTCATGTTGCCTTGTGTATTCTCTTATGCGGAAACATGCTTCCTCCTATAGCCAGTTGATTTGAAGCACAGAAGTTTGCGAATAGTTCCCCATTTTCATTCATTATTCCTAGCCCATGTTTTCCCATGACTTCTTCAAATCCGGTGTTGACTGTACCTATCTTTGCATTCATGTCACCCATCAAAATTGTGATGTCTCTTCTTTTTACTTTATCCATAATTTCCCGTATTCTAGTATAAAATGCTTCTTTCACAGACTCTTCTTTGTCATTAGTTGGTATATAACATTGGATGACATTTACATGAATTTTCTTTTTAGCTGTTTTGAAAGTAGCTGTTATTATTCTGGGTCCAACAGCTTCCCATTCAATGAGTGCCTTCTGTGCTTCTTTAGATAACATAAGAGCTACCCCTTCACTGTGGTGTGAACTTTCGTCTTCATGTCCTGAGGACAGCACCAATTCACCTGTGATGAGTTTCTTCCTGTCTACCCCTTTCCACTTTGTTTCACACATTCCCAGAACCTCGATTTTGTATTCCCTCATTTCTGCTGCTGCTTGCGCCACTTTCCCTTGTTCGTTTAATGTCCGAACATTCCAGGTGCCAAATCTGGAAGTTCTTCTAGAAGAAAGAAGGTTAGTCAGCAACACAGACTCCTTTCGGCTTTCTCTGTGTTGCATCGTACGCCTCCCTGCGAGGGGACCTTCCCCTGTCTTGGATGGCTGTGTTTTATTTTCTTTATTTGACTTGTCATATGGTGTGCCAGGGTACCCTTTAAAATTACCAATGTGCTATTTGGTGCCTGGTTGATACGAGTCCCAATTTGAATGAATAATTAGAAAATACCTGGCTGTATGCAGGTAAGTCATGTGAACATGTCCTATGGACCACATGTTTTAAACTGGTAGAACTGTCATAGACTGGAAGGGAGGCATCAAAGAAGAGTTGGCTACCCGAAGAGCGGCAGCTGGGAGACTTTTTCAGGCTAGGATTCCTCAGCAAAAGAGAAACTGGCAAGAAGACGAAGATGACTGTATACCGCTCCACCTATGTTCCAGTCTTGACTTATGGATGCAAGTGCAATGACAACAAGCCAACTCCAAACCTGAGAAATGAGATATCTGAGGAAGGTGGTTCGCAACCAGAAGTAATTCATGGCCTCAAAACCCAGCCCCTGCAGACCCGAGTGTCCCAATTACGATGGGTAACACACACATTGAGGAAACTTGTTGATATGTTGCAAGACAGTCCTTGTCCTGGAATCCCTAAGGTAAGAGAGGTAAATAGAGACCTGAAAAACACATGGAGAAGAGAACTGGAGATAAAACTAAAAGGGATAAAGAAAATATGAAAAGACTTTGAGCAGAAGGTACAGAAAAGTAGGACGGCATTAATTTGTTGAAGGCCTATGCTCCTTAGGGAGCTGAATGGTAGTAAAGAATGGTTTTTTCCTTATAGTATATTTATTGTTTCCTAAAAGTTTTGTTGTCATGATTTTGTTTTTAAATGATTTATCATCTTCTTTGAGTGCTATACTGATTGAAGTTGCAGTCATGTCTCTCCAAGTCCAATGGTCTCTGGTATCTTGACTAAGCTATGCCATCAATTTCTTCCTATGCCATATGGTTATCTTATCAAGGTATTTCCCTAGCTGAGACTTTACGAATGCATCATGAGTACAGATTACATGCCACCCTAATTTAGGTATGTTCCCAAATCATTATATAATAGCATATGTAGGTTTAAATTATGATTTTTGGGTTATGTAAATGTGATTATGCCAGCAAAAGTATTAAACAGAATCATCCTGGAGAGATTAAAAGAGTCTATAGACAAGCAACTGAGAGATGAACAAGCAGGTTTTCAACAAAATAGATCCTGTACAGACCAGATAGCCACATTTAGAATAATAGTTGAACAAAGTCTGGATTGGAATTCACCGCTATACATCGGATTCGTGGACTATGAAAAGGCATTTGACAGTGTAGACAGAGAATCGCTTTAGAAATTGATGAGGCATTATGGAGTTCCCATGAAGATCATTAACTTAATAAAGAAGACCTTTCTTTTCTTACTAGCAATAGATTGGGTTATGAAAACATCGACATCACACAACAGAAATGGAATCCAGTGGAATCTGACTAAACAGCTTGATGATCTGGATTTTGCAGATGACTTGGCTCTTCTGTCCCATAACCATAATCAGATGCAAGAGAAAATGAAAATTCTCAATGAGAGGTCACAACAAGTGGACCTGAAAATACACAAGGAAAAGACAAAGATTATGAGAATAAATGCAAGAAATGATAACAAGGTTGAACTTGAAGAAACACCACAATAAGATGTAGAATCGTACACATATCTTGGAAGTAATATAGACAAAGTTGGAGGGACAGAAAGTGATATCAAAATAAGAATATAAAAAGCAAGAGGAGCTTTCATTGCTCTGGGCTCTCCACATGTAAGCCTACCTTGCCGTGGTTGGAGAGCTTGAGCGCCTCAATGATCCCGGGAGCTATGCCGGCGGGAGTTTTACTCCTGGCAGGGTCACCCAAGCCGGACAGGTCCTGGGTGAGGGGCCAGACTAAATGGGCTGAGGAGTGGGTGGAACCCTATAGGTGTAGATGCAGAACCCACCGGCGAGTGGTACATGCTCTGGTCTGCACCAATCCACCCCCACTTCATGGGTTAAATGCTTTCTTGCCTCATTCTTCACTGTTTGTCGTCTATCACGCCCATGGCGACCGTTGCCTCAATTGGCTGTGTGTGGTGTACCCGGAAACGGGGCCTCCCAGTACTGAGGCAAAGTTAAGTCCCCGATGTCACTTATCGGTGCAGAATTGAGAGAGATGGCTGAGCATCACAATCCCTCCTGTGTTGCAGCATGATGAGAACCCAGCATTGCACACTGAGCTTGGGGGGATCACTTGGGCACCAGACTTAATACTGGCTCTTGACTGGATGGCCGCATGCAGGAGATTTCTACAATGGAGGGTTGGCAGGTGGTGGGTATCGGGAAGTGGCTCTGTGCAGGACGTGAGGATTCCTTGGGAGAGCCGAACCAGAGCACAGCATTGTGCAAGCTCTGCATAGTTGGAGAGCCCCCTGGATGACGGGGAATGCACAGTGTGCTACCCCACCTATCCCCAACTGCTAACTTAGAACCAGAAGTGGGGTCCTCTGTATGCGTGCCAGGCCAGGATAAAATGCCTGGGAAAGAGACTGGAGCTCAGAACTCCCTAACTCAAAGTTGCAGGATGGCAGAAAAGCCACGGGAAAGACAGGGCTATTTTGAAGATAACGCAACCATATTTTCACCATACGAGCTCGGACGCCGCCTCGGTAAACAAGGTCCGCGCAGAGCAGTGACACCCCCAGGCTGCTTGCGAATAGTCTACTACTGGGAACATAAACAGATTAGGGATGAGCCCACTCTCCCGTTGAACAGGTGCTAAAGTCGTAGATACTGGGCCAGAAGGCGCACCGGAAACCACAGTATCATGCAACTCGCTTTTTTTTTTTTCTATGGAGAGTACACCGTCAAATAAATCTCGTTCTGGTGCTCGCCCTGTGGAGCTCCACCAGGCAGGTGCAGTGCCGGGCTCTGAGCCTCGACAGAGCCCACCCTCAGCTACTGGAGGACCCTCTAGACCGTCTTGTGGAGTCAACAGACGGCGGAGGAGAACTACTGACCAAAACAAAACAGAAAAAGAGAAACCCAGAGTGCCACTTGTCATGATGCACTGGAATGCAGAGGGAGTGAACAGCAAGCAGGCTGGATACAGCAAAAAGACAGAGCTGGAAAACATCTTGTATGAGAAGCAAGTCAGTGTTTGCTGTATCCAAGAGACTCACTTGAAAGCAGATCAAACCTTTAAAATAAGGGGATATCAATGCTTCAGATCCGACAGACAAGATAGACGAAAAGGAGGAGTACTTACTCTTGTAAGGAATAACATTCCTGCACACGAAAGGAAAACCTTCATGGATGGAGCAGAATATCAGCTGCTGCAGATAAAGGTAGACAAGATGGAAATAGAACTCCTGAACTATTACTGTCCGAACAACAAACCCCTGAGTCTCAGCTCTATACAGGTACCAGCCACCAACTTTATAGCAGTTGGAGACTTTAATAGCCACTCCCAGAGCTGGGGCTATAACCATCTGGATCACAGAGGTGAAGAGGTTGAAACTTGGCAAGATGATCACTCCCTAATCCTAGTCAATAATGCCACAGATACTCCTACCTTCTACTCCAGAGGATGGCACACAACCTCAACACCAGATCTTGCCTTCTCCACACCAGATATAGCTGGATCTATTAGTAGAGAAGTAGGAGACCAACTAGGGGGAAGCGACCATCGCCCAATCTTTCTTACTGTCCAGAGTGCAACTCTCAGTACAGGCCCAGCCATTACAAGATGGAACTACAAAAAAGCCAACTGGGGTTTATTCAGGCATCAGGTGAAACACGCTGCTGTCTACCCTCAAGGTACAGAACAGAGACATTAATGAAGTGGTAAAAGACTTCAACAGATGCATACTACAAGCTGCAAAAGAAACCATTCCCAAAGGATGCCGGCGTAACTACATACCATACTGGTCCAGCACACTCCAAGAACGTCAGGAAGCTATGGACAAGGCTAGAAAGGACGCAGAGTCTCAGCCTTCACTTGAAACTCACAACAAATGGAAAAAGGCTGTAGCAGAGTTTCAGAGAACAAAGCTAGAAGAAAAGCGGAAAAGCTGGAGAACTAAAACGGCATCGCTGAACCTTGAGAAAGACGGCAGGAAACTTTGGAGATTAGTCAAGTCTCTAAATGAAGAGCATTCCTCACCAAGGCAGACTATCACATTGGATGAAGGTGGCAAACTTTTCAGAGGAAAACAAGCTGCAGACTTGTTTGCTAGAAGATACAGTTCAGAAAGCAACTTACCCATTAACATAGACCATCAGAGAGAGATAAGAAAAGAAATACTGGCAACCATGGGACAGACAGATACTCCTGCCCCAATGAGGGAACCCATCACACTAGGAGAACTACAGAAGGCTATTTCCAAGCTTAAGTTTCAAAAGTCACCCGGCCCAGACAAAATCAGCAACGAAATGCTAGTAAATCTGAGCTCAGCAGCAAAGACAAAACTGCTTGAGATATTCAACCACAGCTGGTTGAAAGGAACGGTACCCCAAGTATGGAGAGAGAAGCCATCACAATACCCATACTAAAGAAAGGGAAATGTAAGACCGAGGCTGCAAGTTACCGGCCAATCAGTCTCACAAGCTGTGTTGGGAAGACTATGGAGCGAATAGTCAACCACAGATTGAAATGGTATTTAGAGTCTGAGCAGATCCTGGTGCCGGAACAAGCTGGATTTAGAGAATGCTACAGTATAGAAGACCAAGTTACTTACTTGTCTCAAGCAATAGAAGATGCCTTCCAGGAGAAGAAAAAGGTCCTAACGATCTGGGTCGACTTCAAGCAGGCCTTTGACAAGGTGTGGAAAGATGGCCTCATTGCAAAACTTAGGAGAAGTGGAATCCAAGGCAACATGATGAAATGGATCCAGTCATACTTGCATAACAGGAGAACTAGAGTCACTCTTGACGGTCTGCAGAGCAGAAAAGTGTTGCTCCATCAGGGGGTACCTCAAGGAGGAGTAATTTCCCCAACACTCTTCCTTGTTTACATCAATGACCTGGTGAAAGATCTCCCTGCAGGAGTTAAAGCTGCCTTATATGCAGATGACCTAGTACTCTGGTGCGCTGATGAAAATGTCACCACAGCAAATTATAGAATGCAGCGGGCAGCAGACATGCTAGTGTCATGGGCAGAGAAATGGCTTATCACAATAAACACAGACAAAACCTCAACAACACTGTTCTCCCTCGCCCCCAAGGACAAATCAGCTAACATACACCTAGGGACAACCGTGATCAAGGAAGAAAGCTACCCCACTTATCTTGGGGTGACATTTGACCAAAGGCTTACATGGAATAAGCATATTGAAAATGCAGAAGGAAAGGCCCGAAGACGACTAGGCATACTCAGAAAATTAGCAGGTACCAACTGGGGAGCAAATGAACGAAATCTAAAGAAGATTTATAATGGAGTAATAAGACCACACTTAGAGTTTAGCTCAGCAGCATGGTCATCAGCTGCTAACTCACATCTGCAGTCTTTGGACAAGGTGCAAAATCAAGCTCTCAGGCTCATTACAGGAGCCATGAAAACTACACCAATAACAGAGATGCAGAAGGTTGCTGGATTACAGACATTGTCCCATAGAAGAGACACAAAAACCATGATCCAGATGGAAAAGTACAACAGTATGCCAATGCACCCAATGAAGGCAAGACTAGATGATCTGGCATTGGGACGTCTAAAGCGTAGCAGCTTTGTGCATCGGGGGAAAAGACTTATAAGACAGCATCAAGAAGACCTATCCATGAAGACAACACCACTGAAGCCCACCCTATACCCTGTACCATGGGAGCAGGCCAGCAGTGCCCTCCAAATTAATACAACAGTCAGTGGTCTCACAAGTGGATGTGAGTATAATGATCTGCAAAAACGAACTGCTACATTGAGTATGATCCAAGAAAGCTATCCCGATCAATCATGGATACATGCCTATACAGATGGATCAGCAACTAATGCTGTTAGGAATGGAGGTGCCGGTATCTTTATCTCATATCCTGACAACCACTATGAGACTAGGCACATTCCCACTGGTAAATTCTGTTCCAACTATACAGCTGAGGTTCAAGCTCTAGAGCAAGCTGCAAATATGATTTATAACACCAACTCTGACTGCCACCAGGTAGTCATCCTCACAGATGCACTGTCTGTCCTGCAAGCTCTCAAGGGTGGTAAACTCCCGCATCTGAGAAATGAACTAAACAAGGTAGCTGCCAAAAAGAGAACCATACTTCAGTGGGTACCATCTCATTGTGGTGTACCCGGAAATGAAAAGGCAAATAAACTTGCAAAAAAGGGAGGAGAATGTGAACAAGAAGATAATGAAGTCACATACTTTGAGAAAAAGAGAGCTATCCAGACTATCAGAAGAGAACAGAACCAACCCAAAGACGACTATCACACTCTCGACCGGCAGGGACAGACAACTATTTTCGACTCAGGACAGGGCATAACAAACTGAATAAACACATGCACAAGCTACGATTGTCTGCTTCACCACTGTGCACATGTGGATTAAACGAACAAACTGCTGAGCATGTTCTACAGGACTGTCCTCTGTATGACCAGTTAAGAAAGATATACTGGCCCAATGACTCAACACTAAACTCAAAGCTATATGGAGTTAAAGAGGAACTTCAAACAACAGTCGAATTCATCATGAGAACTCGTCTGACGGTGTAATCATCAAAGATGCGATCGCAAGAAGAAGAAGATTGCTCTGGGAAACATATGGAGAACTAGAGAAATCAAGTCCAACACGAAAATAAGAATCTTCAACTCAAATGTCAAGTCAGTCCTATTGTGTGGCTCTGAGACATGGAAAACAACAAAAATAACAACCAAAAAGCTACAGACTTTTATAAACGGGTGCTTGCGTAGAATAGAAGGACTGAAATGGTATGACAAAGTCACAAATGTGGAATTGATGACAAGAACCAGACAAGTGCCAGTGAAACAAGAGTTGAGAAGAAGATTCTGGCGATGGATAGGACACACATTGAGGAAACCTGTTGATAGCATTACAAGGCAGTCCTTGTTCTGGAATCCACAGGGAAAGAGAGGCAGAGGTAGACCAAAAAGTACATGGAGAAGAGAACTGGAAACAGAGGTGAAAATGATGAGGAAAACATGGAAAGAACTTGAGATGATGGCACAGGACAGAAAGACTTGGCATGTGTTTGTTGAAGGCCTATGCTCCTCGGGGAGCTAAAGGGTGTTGATTGATTGAAATGTGATTATACTGTTATTGTACTGTTACAATGTTGTAATTTTTTATTTTATTTTTTTACATTAACATTTAAAATGCATGTGAGAATAAATGGATTAGGTGTAGGAGATGAGAGAAAGGAAGAGCAGAATGTTAGATGGGCCTGCATGCCTAATTCTAAACCCTTTGAAAATGAAATCTGTTGTTCGTTCATTCTGTCTTTCTCTTCTCTGAGTTTAATTTACCAGTTTTTACCTCATTCTCTTATTGCTCTCTTCTTGTTGCATGTCCATGGAAGTTTGACTCAGCAACTTATCATGCAGACTAATCAATTCTTCTGCTTCTCTGAGGACTTCCTCATCTGATTTCCTGGCAGTCCAAGGTGTCAGTTTAATCCTTTTAAGGAATCACATCAGTGTTTTTCAATAGTCTTAGCAAGATGATAAATACCTTTGTGCCCCTCTGTTATTGGATTGATTGTCATATGCACCTTTCACAGATGACTTTTTCCCCCTCAGATGGCAACACTTGGATTTCAGACAAATGGAGAAACAGGTGCCTCAGAGAAAGATATCATCAGTGCATCATTGGAACTTGTGGAAAACCCTTTGCAGAAGGTATTTTCCTGAATGTTTTTGGATGCTGATTGAATATATTGTACTGTGTATATTTTTTGAGCTGCAAGTATAATGCCTGCTGACATATAGAAAGAAACTGCTAAACAGTAATAAAAAATTTGCAGTTAAAATAAGCGCATAAAGAACAAAAACAGTCCAGGTTTGTCAGAGACAAAAGTTCATATAAATGTAGACAATAAAAAAGAAGGTCACTGAGTTCAGTTATTTAGACAGTGCCATTCCAGAGGATAGCAAGCATAGTAGGAAAATCATGACAAGTTTGAAAAATGCCAGTGCTGTAATTTACCATCTAACACATTCTTCATAGGTTCTTCCATACCTCATCAAAGCAGTATTACAGATTAATATGCTATGGTTTCAGTCATAATAAAACACAGGCACACAAAAGTTTCACTTATGAAATGAGATGCCCAAGACAATAGCTAACATCAAAGGAAATGAGTTAGTAAAGAATGCCTTGATGCTGAAAGAAAAAAACTGTTGTAATACAACTTTTATAGAATGGTCAAGCAGAGCAGTGGTTCTTGACACGAGAGGGTTGACCAGGTTCTCAGGTACACAGCAGAGATTATCAGTGGCAGGAAATGCTTAGAAAGTGGTGTTTTTTTTCCTTTTCATTTTTCTAAACTTCTGATACCTCATCATGTAAAACTAATTGGCACAGAAACCACATGCTGTAAAAGCACGTGGATGCTTGATGGCTTCCAGCAAGGGGAACAGCTGTAGTTGTGGCTGCATGCTCCAGAAGGGTACAAAGGAAAATGATGAATTGTGAAGGAGGAAACCTTCAATTTGGAGAACCTCATATTTCATAATCAGTAGTTTTATTTTGCTTTCATTAATTTGTTTCAGGATTTTATTCAGAGTTGTCTCCAGCGAGACCCAAAAGCTCGGCCAACAGCCCGAGAGCTGCTGTTTCACAAAGTGCTATTTGAAGTGCACTCCCTCAAGCTTTTGGCAGCACATAGGATTGTCAAATCAAATGGTTTGTTCTTTATAATTTATTTTTTGATCCAGTCACTTGTAAGGTTTTCAAATCAGCTTTTTTTTCCATATTTTTTTTCAATTACAATTTTTAAATGAAATAATCTGTTCTTTCATTTCTTTACAAGAGGGTTGATACAGTATCAGTTACATGTGTTAGATTTGTTAAAATTTCTATTTTACTATAAAGCCGTGTACTTTCATTTCTTAACTGGGGGTAAATCAGATGTCTATTCTCTGTATATTTCTTTCACTGATTGTAAAATCAGGTAGTCTGCTCTGTTATTTTCTCACAACTTGTTAAATAAGGTAGTTTATTCTTTCATCATCAACCATAGGTATATAAGATTTTGGAAAGAAAAAAAATCTCTTCATCGTGATCGTGTCCTGAGCCTCTCTTCCTACTCTTGCATTGTCGTTGTTCCTGTTCTACTCTGGGGTGTAGAGGCTTGCCAGAGAGAGTGCCATACTATCTTTTCAGCTGTCTTTTTCCTGGACTGGTTCCAATCTAGTCCTCAGTCTCTAAGAGATTGTCTAATGTTGTCCTCCCAGCAAACTCTGGGTCATCCTGGAGGTCTGATCTTTGGCTGTTGGTTTCCCATATTTGTTGTGGTAGCCGATCTTCCCTTCTGCAGACATGACCAAACCATCGTAATTGGGAAGGTTCTACTCTGATCTGCCCGGACTGGGTTTTGCGGCCATGCCGTATCTAGTTGCGGACCAACTCTTACATTGTCTGGTCTTTTATCTGGAGTTCTGCCTCACAATATAGATCACCTTAATCATCTTGCTGTACCTAATAATTTGTAGGAAATATAAACAAAAAGCAAGCCACGGATGAAATACTCAGTAACTCTCTGCTGTCTAAATTTACTAACGTTGCTGAAAATTAACTGATTCAGTACATAATTATTTTCAGCTCTGGATGGAATTATTTTTAAGCCCCAAATTGGATGAACAATATGCATCTCTATACCTTTCTAGCTAATGTTATATTATGTTTATGTTATGACATATAATATGTACATGGAAAAAAGATCCAAACATTTTCCACTTACCTAAGGCTTGTAACATAAATTGTAATCACAATACAGTTTCACTGCTCTCATTGTGCAGGTAATCCATTTAGAAACACAAAAAAAGTAAGAAATTTGTGGTAGATCACAGTTTGTTCACTGTTCACATATTAGTAACATATGTGCAATGAAGAAATTCCATTAAATTTGGTAAAAATCCAGAAAAAACACGATTAAAAATGAAGATAAATGTGAAAAATTCCCTCCAAACTCATAAAAATCATGTTGAATTTTGCGCAGTTTTATGTTTACTTCCGTTCGAGATAAATTCCGGTCAGTATAAAGTATCAGAGTGGAAAGAAACAACTAAATAAATCAGCGTCTTTTAAAAGACGTTGCGTACACAGCCGTTGGACCTAGCGTCTTTAAAAGACGTTACGTATGGAATCAGTTAACCTGGCTAGAGACGTACTCAATGTGGTGAAACAATTACGTAAACAAAAATACAAACGTAATCGCTGTATACACACATTTAACACTTTGCTGACCAAATTCGACGATAGGCGAATTTCCGGTTGAAACCCTTGCTGACCAGATTCGACGAAAGTCGAATTAGTAACTCCACCAACGCAACAGACAGCCGTATCGATAGTTTTACGAAACAAGCCTCATCCGGGTATTTTTAACATTCCAAAATGGCTGCGCCCATGAATGATATCGTGAATCGCTGTTTATAGCCGAATTTTGAATAAAATTTCATTATTTTTAGTACAAGAGCCCATTCTTTGTTTTCATCATGTGTGATGATGAAAACCAGACTTATAACAGAGATGATTCTGACTCTGGCAGCGAATCTGGGGCCGAAAGTGATATCTCATGGCTAAGTAGAGATGTTTCACTCAATCGAAACGCAACTGATAGCAGCGATAACGAATTTGGATTAGATGAAGGTGATGTAGGTACATCTGAAGCAGGAGATGGGCGTGGCACAAGAGACCACAGCAAGACTGC
Organism: Oreohelix idahoensis; assembly: GCA_024509875.1. Lineage (NCBI taxonomy): Eukaryota > Metazoa > Mollusca > Gastropoda > Stylommatophora > Oreohelicidae > Oreohelix > Oreohelix idahoensis. Next base: position 155,643 of record JAMPIV010005596.1, on the reverse strand, counting down.
ACATCAAAATAATCTGTGGAGATGGAGAAAGCTTGCTCAAAACGAACTTGTTGAGCTTGACATGCTTCCTTCAGATTGGTGCATGTGGAACAGTAGCTGAGAATAGGAAGCATTTTCCTGAAGAAAAAGCAACTCAAATTGAAAAAGGCAGATCATCCTGTGTTTTGTGCCACAGAAAATAAAGGCATGTTGGCAGTTACCTGGCATGACACAAAAAGAGTTAATCTTTTATCTACTGTTCACTCCAATGATGTTATGGACAAGACAGTTAGAAAACGAGGAATACCTGAGGGCAGAACAATTCAGAAGCCAGTGCTAGCAGAAAAATACAACAAAAGTATGGGAGGTGTCGACCACTTCGGCCAACTGGGTGCAAGCTATCCCTACCCACACAGATCATATAAATGGTACCTGCCATTATATCATTTCTTAGTTGAAACTGCCCTGGTTAATGGGCACATAACCTACAACACTGCCAACTCTACAAAAAAGATCACAGCAAAGAAGTTCAGGCAGGATGTCAGTCTCGCTCTTATTGAACCTGCTATTCTTCGACGCAATGTGACACCTTCAAAACCACAAGTCACAACAACACAACTTACTGAGCGCCACTTCATTGATAAATATGAAAGGGCAAGGTACAAACCAGACTGTAAAGTGTGTAAGGCTGCAGGGAAAAGAAGCCAGACTGTCATGTACTGCCCAGATTGCAATGTACCTCTATGCACGATACCATTTTTCAAGTTGTACCGCACAGTCGAGGATTATCAACGATCCAGACAAAGACTCTTGCAGAGACCTACAGCTACAACTTCAACCCCAGTTAATGAAGGAAGCAGCTCAGACTCCAACTAGAGGTAAGTAACCACTCAAAACATTCACAAACACTCATTGTCAGATGCCGCAGACACAGAATACACTCAAAAAAGACAAATACAAAAATTAAATTTTCTTTGCATTTTATTCATAATTTTTGTTAGCCTTTTATGCTGAAATACATAGACTAGTTATCATTAAATCAGTACATCAATTAAGATTATTTTCTTCATTGCCATCAATGTCCCTAACATTTTATTGCACTGACATCGAATAAATTCACTAAACACTGGAAAAATATCATGGTTTTAAAACATCTCCTGAAATTTCTATAAATAACCACAGAAATTCAAGATGGCCGCCATGATCATGTGACCAATTTGCATAAAATATAATTTTATAGATGTAGCAACCATTCATAATAGCGCTCTGAAAATTTCAAAACCCTATGTCTGTTTTTCAATTTTTTATGAATTTAAAACAAAACCAGTTATTTTTAAAGAAATCGGCAAACAAACTTGGTAATGGGAGACATTAATGCACTGGATTGCTGGTTAATAGTTAAATCAGTACGTCAATTAAGATTATTTTCTTCATTGCCATCAATGTCCCTAACATTTTATTGCACTGCCATCAAACAAATTCACTAAACACTGGAAAAATATCATGGTTTTAAAACATCTCCTGAAATTTCTATAAATAGCCACACAAATTCAAGATGGCCGCCATGATCATGTGACCAATTTGCATAAAATATATTTTTATAGATGTAGCAACCATTCATAATGGCGCTCTGAAAATTTCAAAACCCTATGTCTGTTTTTCAATTTTTTATGAATTTAAAAAAAAAAACAGTTATTTTTAAAGAAATCTGCAAACACCCTTGGTAATGGGAGACATTAATGCTCCGGATCGCTGGTCAGCAAAGTGTTAAGAATGGTATAGGTGACGTTTTCCAAACAGCATTCAAACTTTTTTAGCTGAAATTATCTATGAAATTTGTTATACCAGTAAAAACCAAGAAAATTCTCAAAATTTAACTAGACTATTGAAAAGAAAAGAAAAGTAAGAAAAGAATTACAATATTTAAAATAACATTTTTACAAAGCCATGTGACACCCCCCACCCCCACACCCAACCAGAACAAATATAATAAATCATTACAGAGATGGAAAAGGATGAATACCCCACGTATGTAGTGGTGTTTGATGGTATTGTATGATGTTGATATTACTAAATGTAATTGTATGAGGCCAGCTGTGAAGGCTCCTGAGATAAAATGTAGTTGAGAATTGTCAGAAGGCCTTTCTTGCTACCACTACGACCTCACACTTAATTTTTTTTAATGAATGTGGCTACGTAAAGTGTCTAGGGTTATGATATGTAGTGTGGTGTAATAGGTTATAGATATACCCACAGATATTTAACAAAACCAATAATATTTAACAAATATTACAACACACTGAACTAACTCAATAGTGTAAAATTTTTTGATAGAATTATATTACATTTATTTTATTCTGTGTCAATTTTTTAGGTTGACCAGAACTTAAAAGGATTTAGAGATTATGAAAAGAAATGCATGGAATATTATATCATAAATGCAATAGTGTACATATATATGTACTATACTAGTTAGTTTTATTAAAATGTTCTAGTAGTCATCTACTTGGGAGGATAGTTAATGTTTGTGCTGTTGGGGTGGCCTCATCACACCTGTCTATATTGACTACACAGTGTCCAGAAAATGGTGGGAATTTTTATGGGGGTATTAGTAACTACACAGCGTTGGTGAATGTCCAGCAGACCAGAGGCTCACTCATCTTGCAGTTGTAGCTCTGGTGCTGAAATCAGGTGGTCCCACCTCTCCGTGCTGGCGGGCAATAATGGTGGTCTCTGTTACAAGTACTGCACAGATACACTCGAGTAAAGTCACCAACTGAATAAACACTGCTTTTTTGACAACAGAAACTCACAGCTCTGCAATCAAAGTATGGGCCATGTGTCAAAATCTATTCTCTACCCACGTCTGGACACAACACTGACACAACAACCACATCATACAGACAGGTCAGATCTCTCTGACCAAACAGCACATTTACCATGGTGGGTTTACATCAGATAGATCCTCCCAGACTATAGATTCTGAAAAATATTTATTAGTTTTCTGCCCTAAAAGAGGATAGGTAATATGTTTCATTATTCTCAACACTTGATCTGTCTTGCATAATCCTTGCTGGAGTTTATGTACATTGTTGGTCCCTAGACCCTGACTAGGGCGGGGGGTCTAGAGCAAATCCCTACTTGTTTGTAAGGCTAGATTTCGATATGGCAGTATCAAATCACTCGAACATGAAACAATATTCAAAATATATAAGGAAATAATTTCAATCTTACCAGATTATGAATAAATAACACAGAATTGCTAGCAAAACTCAGCTGAGCTGCTGGCTATAGTATGGCGTCCCTAAATTTCTTTCACTTTCTTTCATATGGAAATCACCACACTTTAAAATCTGTGTCTATCACTGAACAACTATTGAAGAATGGCCCCACTTTCGCGTCTGAGCGCTAATGATATGATTGTCTGTGGCCAATCACTGCCTAGGTTTATTTTAAATTCAAATTTCCTACACTAAAGTCATTTCAGTCATGCTTCAGTCAAGTATGGATGGTTATCTGTTAGTCTGTCCGTCTCTACTTGTGTTTCTACAAAATGTACTTGATTTTTGAACCAACCTTTCTCTCCCCTCCAAAATTTTGTCGTTAAAAGTTATTTTTAGACACAGCCACCACCAATGTCCCTCTCTTCCATACTACGTAGATTTGAACACCTGCGTCTCGAGGTCGTGTTTTTTTTGTGCAATTAGCGACACTTTTAGATTCAATACAGTCTGTCGATGATGTGAACAACACTGTCTTTTGTCATTATCTTCAATATTATCTATCCGTTTGTAAAATTAAGACCATATTAGTTCACTGCTCAGAATGGGCCATCCGGCCAGCTAATTTTTATATTCCTAACATTAATATTAAGAAAAATTTACTTTTTAATTTTTGTAATATTCCAAACATCTGCGTTTTAGCCGCTGAATTCAAATCAAGGGCTTGGTATCGCAAAAGCGTCCAATAAATGACTGTGGCGTAACATATCTATGGTCCCTTCTGTCGAGTTGCTTACTTTTTATGTCAACTTGGGAAACGTGACTTTTCTCCGTTTCCCCCCCAATTGCGTCTCCTTAGCCTTTCTAGTCTCACGCAATCTTTCCAGTCATATTTTTTTCCTTTCATCCGCCGTTCCCCTCCTGTCTAGCAAGTCAATTCTTATGGAGGGTGATGACCCGCGGTCTGGGCGATCATGTCTATCAGCAGCCTACGCATTATGTTTTTATCCTTATATGTTATCCTTGGAGGTATTTTACCGTTGTATCTCTATCAATTTCACTACACATCTCCCCACTTGAAAACATGCCTATGGCAAGTTCCAACACCAGCGATACACATAGGTAAAATTACTCCTCACGTCTGCCACTACTCTAATTTTGATCACAGGGGTGCCGACTGAGGAAATCTGCACCGACATTCAATTTGCCTGGGATATATTGGATACTAAACTGATAAGGTTGAAGCAACAAAGACCACCTCAGCAATCTTGCGTTTTCATGCTTAGCCTGAGACAAGAACACGAGAGGCTGATGGTCCGTCTCCACCACAAAAGTCCTACCATACAGATAGATTTGAAACTTCTTTATTGCCCAGATTAACGCTAAACATTCTTTTTCGCTTGTGGAGTATCCTTGTTCCGCCTTATTCAATTTGCGGCTTGCATAAGCGACTGGTTTCAGTTCCCCATCAGGTGAAGATGATCTTTGCAACAAAGCCCCTCCTAGTCCTACATTACTTGCATCGGTTCTTAAGACAAAGTCCTGTGTCAAATCAGGCAGTTTGAGAATAGGCTTGCTAGTGAGTTTTTCCTTTAACTCTTGGAACGCTAGTTCACATTGTGCAGTCCAAATAATTTTATCTGGAAGTCCCTTGCGAGTCAGATCAGTCAGAGGAGCACAAATAGCGTTAAAATTCTTGATGTATTTCTGATAAAATCCGCATAACGACACAAATGATCGCACGTCCTTTTTTGTTTGCGGCCTAGGTGCTCTCTGCAGTTTTTCCAAGTTCTTAGGATCAGGGGTCATATTACCCTGATATACAGTGTGTCCCAAGAATTCCAACTCTTTGCATCCAATACAACATTTTGTTGGCCTAGCAGTTAAGTTCGCCTCCCGAAGTCTATCAAACAACATCTCCAGAGCTTCAATGTGTTCTTCAAATGTCTCTGTGGCGACGAGAATATCATCCATGAAATTCGTGATACATGGGTTATTCAGGGGATCCAACAATTTTCGCATCATCCTTGAAAACACACTCGGAGCATTTTTCAGTCCGAATGGTAGCATATTGAATTCATAATGTCCATCCGAAGTGCTAAAAGCCAAATAAGGTCTCACTTCAGGTTTCACTGGGATCTGGTAATAGCCTTTACTAAGATCCACCTTTGAAAAGTATTTTGCCTTGTTCAGTCTGGCAAATAACTGTTTTGTGTCTGGTAATGGATCCACTTGTCCTTCTGTGACAGCATTCAGTTTCCTGTAATCTATGCACAGTCTGTGTTCCCCAGACGGTTTTCTCAACAAAACGACACTAGAACTAAAAGATGATTCACTGTGCGAAATAATCCCCTCCTTCAACAAATACTCTATTTCTTCCTTCAATGCCTTCTCCTTCGCAAACGGAATAGAATAGGCTCTCATACAGATTGGGTTTGAGTCTACCAGTTTCATGTCATACTGTAGCAAATTTGTATGGCCTGGTTTATCTGTTAATACATCTGTATGTTCCTCCAGAACTTGCTGAACTCTCTCCCTCTGGTTTTTAGTCAGGTGCTTACTGACTTTTACCTGTGCTGCGGTTTCACAAGGATGTAATGGGTATTCATGTGAGGTGAGTGGTTCTTTTTGCATCTGGGTTGCAATAGCTAAGGTCAATAAGGGGGTGCTTTCCTGGAGTGGTCTGTCCAGATACTTCTTTAACAGGTTTACATGATAAACTTTCTCCTTCCCCTTTTTGTCAATTTTATAGTTTGTTCTAGACACCTTCTCTAGAACCGTATATGGACCTTGCCAACCAATTTGTAATTTATTCTGGCTTCCGGGTAGTAGAAGCAGCACCTTCTCTCCGACTGCCAGTTCCCTGTCCTTTGCCTTCCTATTAAAATATGCTGCATGTTTCTTCCTGGCTTGCTTCAAATTATCATTTGCCAGTTTCCATCCAGCTTTCAAACGAGTGGTCAGTTCGTTCACGTATTGATACGATGAGGTAACAGTCTCTTCCGCCTTCTCATCTGTCCAGGTCCTTAATAGGGCTTCTAATGGACCTTTTATTGGCCTCCCAAATAGCAGAGTTGCGGGAGCCATCCCGGTTGAACTATGTGGTACCTCCCGGTAAGCAAACAATGCGGCGGGCAGGAATTGATCCGAGTGAGAGGTCCTACAATATCCACTGCAACCCTCTCAAAAGGTGTTCCCACTATGGGCATTTCCCCTAGAGTTGCAGGAGCAGTCCAGTGCTTGGGAGCTACCCTTTGACATTCTGGGCAGGATTTGACATATCTTTTTATATCCTCCGTTATCCCTGGCCAGAAGTAATGACAAGCTATACGCTGTCCTGTGGCGCTGATCCCCATGTGACCACTGAAGGGAATCGCATGCCCGAGTTCCATCACTTTATCTCTATATGAAGTGGGAAGAACCAGCTGGTTATGACCATTTGTTCCAGTTCCGGCCTTCCTGTATAAGAGTTTGTTCTTCATGAAATATTCCCCCTTGCTCGGAGGTGTGTGGCATTTGGGCAATTTTTTAAAACATGGCTTGAGTGTCCTATCCTCAGCCTGCGCCTTCCTCATCTCCTCTGGATGAGCGTTTATAGGTTCACCTTCTTCCTCCTTCTTCTGTGACCTGGTCTGCACTGTCGCCATGATCACAGGTTTCTCGGGATTCCCCAAGAAGACGTATCTACACTCCAATATCAGAGGGTAGATTGGTTCATCTATCACTGCTGCTCTGATTTCTCCTTCCACATAGCGAGTTTTCACCGTTATCCTTGCGATGGGAAGTGTCATGAGTGGTATGTCCTTAGTCGCCCCTTGTATTTCCACTGTTTCTGTGGTATACTGACTTGGGTCCACTAGGCTAGACTTCACAACTGAATCATAATCCAAACCTGTATCATAAAGGCACCTTATGGTGACCCCATTACAAATAACATCCTCACAAACTGGGGGGTGATAAGGTTCCTGTTGTCCCTTAGGATTAACCTTTAATCTTTGCGTCCCCGACTTCATTGCAGCAATGTTTGAAGGTTTCCTTCTACAAAATTCGGTGTTATGGTTATCCTTCTTGCACCATTTACACCATCTTTTTCCTTGGTTCAACGGTTTTCTTTCATTGAACTTTTGGTCATTGAACTGTGAGTTTCTGTCGCGATAGTCATTTCTTGGCCGCTCAAAGTTTGTCCTACCTTTATTTCCCTGCTCTCTATTATCAAATTTATTAAATTGCTGTGGAGCTTTAAAATTGTCTATGTGCTTCTTCTTAGCACCACTTACCTCTGCCTGGGCTGCCTGATACCTCTCAGCAACATTTAAAATTTCCCCCAACTTCTCTGCACCTTGTTCCATGAGAAATTTTCTCATGTCTGGAGCCATGGACTCTCTCAATTGCTCAATCATGATCATTTCTTTAAGATCTTGGGTCTTCCCCAGAGCCGTCCATTTCTCCAAATAGGTTTCTAGTCTAGCAGAGAATTGGTGGTATGTCTCCCCAGACAACAGTTTGGCATTTCTAAATTTCTTACGATAAAATTCACCATTCTTCTCGTACCTTAATAACAAAGCCTGCTTTAACATGTCATAATTGTCTTGGTCTTCCCTGTTCATTTTGGCAAATACTTCATAAGAAGTACCTCTCAATCCCTGTGATAGCTTTAAGCTCCACCTCTCTCTCTCTAAACCATATGTAGTAGCTAATAACTCAAAACGTCCTAGGTACCCCTCTATGTCATCGTCTTTTTCAACAAAATGGTCTAAATGAAACCCCATAGCTGAGTTTGAGGCTCCCAGACTGGGCGTAGCATCTGAGGCAAAAGGGCTGGCACCATTTTCAGGAGCCGGCCTTGTAATTCCAGCTCCCTTAGTCGTAATTCGTGCTCCCTCTGCAACCTTCTATCTTCTGCCTCCCTTTCGGCAGTCAACCTTTTTTCTTCTGCCTCCCTTTGCTGTCGTTTTTCTTCTGCCTCCAATGCCTTTGCCTCTTTGTCAGCCTCAATCTGCAACCTCTTAGTCTCAGCCTCTAACTTCTTCTCTTCAACCAACCTGTCAGACTCCAATTTTCTTTCAGCCTCTTTTTCTAATCTCCTTTCTTCCCGTTCAATATATTTATCACATTCAGCCGTTACGTATTGAATTAAAATTTGACCATCCATTCCCATCTCCTTCGCGGTGAGCACAGCAGCTGATCTAAATTTTGCCAGCTCCGCCATACTTTTTAGACAATATAATAATATACAAGATAAATCTCTAACCAGTAAATACACTAAGTACTTCTTATGACTATAGTCTAACCAATTCTAACTAACCAGTTAACTAATTAATTATTACTGGCTGTGAAGATTCACCAACTTTTATCTGTAGGGACACTTTTAATGTTAAAGGGAATTTTACAATTTATTTCCCTACTTTTATTTCTCCCACCAGGAGATCCTAATATTACTGTTGGGCTAATTATCCCCGGACAAGACCCCAATATATGTAGTGGTGTTTGATGGTATTGTATGATGTTGATATTACTAAATGTAATTGTATGAGGCCAGCTGTGAAGGCTCCTGAGATAAAATGTAGTTGAGAATTGTCAGAAGGCCTTTCTTGCTACCACTACGACCTCACACTTAATTTTTTTTTAATGAATGTGGCTACGTAAAGTGTCTAGGGTTATGATATGTAGTGTGGTGTAATAGGTTATAGATATACCCACAGATATTTAACAAGACTAATAATATTAATAAATATTACAACACACTGAACTAACTCAATAGTGTAAAATTTTTTGATAGAATTATATTACATTTATTTTGTTCTGTGTCAATTTTTTAGGTTGACCAGAACTTAAAAGGATTTAGAGATTATGAAAGAAATGCATGGAATATTATATCATAAATGCAATAGTGTACATATATATGTACTATACTAGTTAGTTTTATTAAAATGTTCTAGTAGTCATCTACTTGGGAGGATAGTTAATGTTTGTGCTGTTGGGGTGGCCTCATCACACCTGTCTATATTGACTACACAGTGTCCAGAAAATGGTGGGAATTTTTATGGGGGTATTAGTAACTACACAGCGTTGGTGAATGTCCAGCAGACCAGAGGCTCACTCATCTTGCAGTTGTAGCTCTGGTGCTGAAATCAGGTGGTCCCACCTCTCCGTGCTGGCGGGCAATAATGGTGGTCTCTGTCACAAGTACTGCACAGATACACTCGAGTAAAGTCACCAACTGAATAGACACTGCTTTGTTGACAACAGAAACTCACAGCTCTGCAATCAAAGTATGGGCCATGTGTCAAAATCTATTCTCTACCCACGTCTGGACACAACACTGACACAACAACCACATCATACAGACAGGTCAGATCTCTCTGACCAAACAGCACATTTACCATGGTGGTTTTACATCAGATAGATCCTCCCAGACTATAGATTCTGAAAAATATTTATTAGTTTTCTGCCCTAAAAGAGGATAGGTAATATGTTTCATTATTCTCAACACTTGATCTGTCTTGCATAATCCTTGCTGGAGTTTATGTACATTGTTGGTCCCTAGACCCTGACTAGGGCGGGGGGTCTAGAGCAAATCCCTACTTGTTTGTAAGGCTAGATTTCGATATGGCAGTATCAAATCACTCGAACATGAAACAATATTCAAAATATATAAGGAAATAATTTCAATCTTACCAGATTATGAATAAATAACACAGAATTGCTAGCAAAACTCAGCTGAGCTGCTGGCTATAGTATGGCGTCCCTAAATTTCTTTCACTTTCTTTCATATGGAAATCACCACACTTTAAAATCTGTGTCTATCACTGAACAACTATTGAAGAATGGCCCCACTTTCGCGTCTGAGCGCTAATGATATGATTGTCTGTGGCCAATCACTGCCTAGGTTTATTTTAAATTCAAATTTCCTACACTAAAGTCATTTCAGTCATGCTTCAGTCAAGTATGGATGGTTATCTGTTAGTCTGTCCGTCTCTACTTGTGTTTCTACAAAATGTACTTGATTTTTGAACCAACCTTTCTCTCCCCTCCAAAATTTTGTCGTTAAAAGTTATTTTTAGACACAGCCACCACCAATGTCCCTCTCTTCCATACTACGTAGATTTGAACACCTGCGTCTCGAGGTCGTGTTTTTTTGTGCAATTAGCGACACTTTTAGATTCAATACAGTCTGTCGATGATGTGAACAACACTGTCTTTTGTCATTATCTTCAATATTATCTATCCGTTTGTAAAATTAAGACCATATTAGTTCACTGCTCAGAATGGGCCATCCGGCCAGCTAATTTTTATATTCCTAACATTAATATTAAGAAAAATTTACTTTTTAATTTTTGTAATATTCCAAACATCTGCGTTTTAGCCGCTGAATTCAAATCAAGGGCTTGGTATCGCAAAAGCGTCCAATAAATGACTGTGGCGTAACATATCTATGGTCCCTTCTGTCGAGTTGCTTACTTTTTATGTCAACTTGGGAAACGTGACTTTTCTCCGTTTCCCCCCCAATTGCGTCTCCTTAGCCTTTCTAGTCTCACGCAATCTTTCCAGTCATATTTTTTTTCCTTTCATCCGCCGTTCCCCTCCTGTCTAGCAAGTCAATTCTTATGGAGGGTGATGACCCGCGGTCTGGGCGATCATGTCTATCAGCAGCCTACGCATTATGTTTTTATCCTTATATGTTATCCTTGGAGGTATTTTACCGTTGTATCTCTGTCAATTTCACTACAACGTACACAGTATTGACAGAAACATATCAAAATATCAAATTGACTGAAGTGTAATCTGGAAGGATCTGTAAAGATTACACTAGTCAACAACCACAATGTACCAGAAATGAAAATAGCTGATCTTAACTAATTTTGGTGTGCTGAAAACGAAAATGACATTAAAAAATGTTGATTGGCTCTAGTTTTCAAGATATATGCTACTAGTTTATTTAATTACGGTCAATTTATATATATGACGCAACTGTTGTGGGCGATTGCATAATTTTTTTTCTAATGACCAATAAAAATGTAACTAGAAGTTGATGATGCAATCCTACCTATGATTACAACACCGTTGTGTATAAATATCTTATCTCTGATAAAATTTTGCCATTAGTTAGTGCATTTGTCCTTATCAAAAGTATCGTAGTTAGAAATGCCTAGGACATGTGTGAACAGTGCTAATAATTTCTGTTATACGAGAGAAGGTCAAAAAGTAATGCCTCCTATTTTTTATGTATGTAAATACTGCATCGGTGTGCAATTTGTAAATTTAGCAGGATTCCTCAAACACTCTTCTGCACTGCATAGCATTACCAACCTGTTTCAGTAACAGGTGGCACCACTGTAACAGTTTAAAAATGGCTGCCAAAGACGTTCGGTTAAAACAACGTTATGTCATAGAATTCATCAATGCTGAAGGCGAGACCCCAATTCGCATCCACGAACGTTTGAAGAATGTTTATGGAGATTCAACAGTGGATGTTAGCAATGTCCGACGTTGGGTACATCGTTATGACGAAGCTGAAGTAGGTCAATCCTCAATGGCTGACGCAAAGCGGACTGGCCGTCCGTCTACCGCAGTGACTCCACACAACATTCATCGAGTTGATGGCATCATTCGTGGTGACCGTCGGGTAACACTGGATGAACTTTCTTCCATGTTGTCCATTAGTAAAGGCAGTGGGAGCCGCGCTAGCGTAGTGGTTGCAACACCGCTCTGGCGACTGGGTGATTCAGGATCAAACCCGGGCGACGGCATTTGAGGATTTTTCGTCGACCGGGATTTGGACTGGATTAACTCGAGACCTGGCGAGAACATTTGAAGGAGTGTCGTCGACCAGGGACTGGCGGCTCCTGAGCCGACCCAGCTCTAATGGGTACCTCCGAAAACGGCGAGTATCTGCCTGAATGGCGAGGGACACTTGTCTCTGTACAAGAAAATAGGATACTCACGTAAAAATCAATGTCAGGTTAGACATTAATAATAACCTGAGATTTCGCCTCGAGTATTAGCGGGCGTACGAAAAAAAAAAAAAAAAAAAAAAAAAAAAGTAAAGGCAGTGTCCAGAACATCATTAAAGACCTGGGTTATTCAAAAGTTTGTGCATGGTGGGTACCCAGAATGTTGACAGACAGACAGACACATAAAGAAACAAGGAAAACCGCCACACACCGCTAAACGCACCATTGATGCGATTGCAGAATTTGGCTGGACATTATTACCACATCCCGCTTACAGTCCCGATCTTGCACCTTCTGACTTCCGTCTGTTTGGACCACTGAAAGAAGATCTTCGCGGACATCACTTTGAGGACACGGAGACCCTTAAACGCGCCGTACGCCAGTGGTTTAGGAAAAAGGACACACATTTTTACCGTGCGGGAATACATGCCCTTGTGAGAAGATGGACAAAAACTGTAACAAATAACGGAGACTACATTGAGAAATAAATTTTTGAAGTTCAGACTTGGGGCTACATTTCAATATGAATTTTATCTGTTTTCTTGCCTATTGAATGGAATTAAAAATTACGAGGCATAACTTTTTGACCGTCCCTCGTATATGTGGTGAGGTGACATTTCTATCACAAGAACGAAATATAACTAAAGTGATTAAGAAGGCGTACAGTTTGTATTTTGGCTGCAGAATAGGAGATCAAGATAAGAGCTGGGCGCCACACATATGCTGCAATACATGTGCAGCACATCTTAAACTGTGGTTGACTGGCAAAAGGCAAGCTATGCCTTTTGCAGTCCCAATGATTTGGAGAGAGCCCACTGATCATCTCAACAACTGTTACTTTTACATGGTCCCTCCAATTGGGAAAGGCATATCAAAGAAGAAAAAATGGACTCTGGAATATCCAAACATCCCCGTTGCAATACGTCCGGTACCACATGGCGATGACCTACCAGTTCCCAAAGTGCCAGAATAATTTTCAGCTGCTTCCACTGATGAAGAAGAGGACATTGGTGGTCCTGAACCATCAACCTCAAGCGACCCAGATTTTGAGCAAACTACATCCATTAAACCACACTTAATAACCCAAGGTGAACTGAATGATCTTGTAAGAGATCTGAATTTACCGAAGAACAAGGCGGAGCTTTTGGGTTCCAGATTGCAACAGTGGAATCTCCTGGCAGAAGATGATACAATTTCTGTGTATAGGAACCGCCAGAAGCCACTTATTACATTCTTTTTCAAAGAGGGTGACCTGTCTGCGTGCCACAACATTTCTGGTTTAATGGCAGCCCTCAAAATCAATTACATACCGGAAGAGTGGAGGCTTTTCATTGATTCATCCAAGACGAGTCTTAAATCTGTTTTGTTGAATAATGGTAATGTGTTACCGTCAATTCCAGTTGGTCACACAGTTCATATGAAAGAAACTTATGAAAACATTAAGCAGCTTTTGAAGTGTATAAACTACGATCATCATCATTGGTCACTTTGCAGTGACTTAAAAGTAGTCGTTCTTTTGCTTGGACTACAGGGTGGATACACCAAGTACTGTTGCTTTCTCTGTGAGTGGGATAGCCGTGCATGAAGTGACCATTACACCAGAAGACATTGGCCAATCAGGCAGTATTGCAGCCTGGCAGTAAGAACATTGAGAACCCAGCACTTGTCGACACCAGCAAGATTTTGTTGCCACCCTTGCACATTAAGCTGGGTCTCATGAAAAACTTTGTCAAGGCAATGGAGAAAACAGATGAGGCTTTCAAATACCTCATCAGAAAATTTCCAAGACTGAGTGAAGCTAAAATAAGAGAGGGAGTATTTGTTGGTCCGCAAATTCGAAAACTTCTTCATGATGACGAGTTTCTTTGCGTGTTGCATGACAAGGAAAAAGCAGCATGGCTAGCATTTAAGTCAGTGGTGGACAATTTTCTTGGAAACAACAGATCTGATAATTACAATGAAATTGTAGAAAATCTCCTTCTGAAGTATAAGAGTCTTGGCTGCAACATGTCTTTGAAAATTCATTTTCTGGATTCTCATCTGGATTTCTTTACGTCAAACTGTGGAGCGGTCAGTGATGAGCATGGTGAATGATTTCACTAGGACATTGCTGCTATGGAGACAAGGTATCAAGGCAATTGGAGCCCTTCAATGCTTGCTGATTACTGTTGGACTGTGACAAGAGACACCTCATCGATTGACAACAAGAAGCAAGCAAAGAGAGCTCGAACAGCGACTGAATAATGACGGAATGGGTTCAAATGTGCCTTTTCAAAACATGATACGTGAACTTTAAATAATGTTTTTATTTTTTCTATCATTTTATGTTGAAATATCAATTAATTGAGTATGTAACCACAATTTTTATAATGCTAAAGTAGAAAGACTAGCTGTTCACCCCAGAGAATTAAACAAGCATACATTATTTGTATTACTGTAATGTAAATTCATCATTTAAAAAAAACCCAGAGCCAATTGGTGAATTTCATTATGATATTTGAAATCAGCATGTCAAAATCAATAAGAAATGGTATATTTAATTTCTGGTACAAATAACTTTTGAAAATTTGTTCATTAGTGTTATTAGTAAAAAGAATATGCAGTCTAGAATTTAAGAAAAATGTTATGTACTCTGATTGCAGCCCAGATGTACTGTTCGAGCATCCTCTCTTATGTTTTTATAGGCATATTGGGGAGTGGTGTTCATTCTTAATGCCTTGCAAGAAATATATGATATGCATGGAGGCATATCTGGTGTCATCTTTATATGACCACCAGCTATGCACAATGCTACAATATACATATGTGGAAGTGAACCTCTGTGAGGCTAGCTACACCCTTATTGACGCTTAAAATCATCCACACACTTCCAGGGATTCCCCCAGTGGTGAAACGTGTTGAGAACCCAGCGCACACTAAGCTTGGAGAAGTCACTTGAGCCCCAGACGTGATTCTTTGGCTTTGACCTGGTTGACTGCATGCAGGAGGATCTCTCTATGGACCCAGTGAAAGGAAGGGGAGCTGAGGAGTGCCTCTGTGCAGGACTGACAATTCCTTGGGAGAGCCCAGAACCAGAGCACAGTATTTTAGCTCTGCATAGTTGTAGAGCCCCCTTGGATAGTGGAGAATGCACAGTATGCCACACACTTCTTACTCCTAGCTTGGGACCAGATGTGACGATTCTTTAAATGTAAGCCACGCTGGAGAAACTGGAGCTCATGACTTCAACTCAGCACGTTTTGGAATGGCAGAAAAGCCACAGGAACAGCCTAAATCTACAGTGTAGATAATACCAAGGAGTCTTCAATTTGGTATTGGCTGCAAAAGAGCGAGAAGCTCAGCAGTCATAGTTAAACAACAACAAATACTTGATGATTTTTTAAAATGAGAATGTATTTAGTCATCTCCTTTCTTTTCTGAATAATCTGTATTTTATAATTACCAGCAGAAATTTCCAGTTTCTTATATTTTACTGTTAAATCCACAGTTTTGTTAGCAGAAAATATTACAGAAATAACCCAGGTGGCCAAGAATGATGACCCAAACCGGATCATTGCAGAAATCCCCAGTATGGGTGGTCAGCTGGTGCATTTAAAGTATGTGTAATATGTCATAGCATCAATTTACAGGCTTTTTCATTTTTTTTCATTATGTTTTTTTTTTTAAAAAAAGGTGATGCAGTCACTTTGTGCTATTTAGAATTAGTACCAAAGCTGTTCTTTTTATTCTGTAACAAAAGTAAAGAATCAAGTTTCTTGCAGCATGTTTGTTGAAAATAATAATTTTTTTTCATCTCCTTTTTTTTCCTTCCATTTTTAACTTTCTGTTTCCTTCATCCTTTTTTTTCTGTCATCATCATCTTTTTCTTCGCAGCTCTCTTGCTTTGTAGTTTCTGGGTAATTCTCAGTTCTTGTCTGTTATTAATCATCACTGTCCAACTCTGTACCAGAATCTTGTTTGTCAAACTTTATTGTTAATGTCTTTGTTGTAACCCTCTCCAGCCCTTTTTCCCCCACACACACACATACAAACCTACACTTTCATTGGCTGCGTATTTGTATTTGTCATTTTTTTTATTAGATTGTCACACCTTCTGTTTCTTTAGGTTATTAGTAATATGAGGAGGAGCCGCGCTAGCGTAGTGGTTACAACACCGCTCTGGCGACCGGGTGATTCAGGATCAAACCCGGGCGACGGCATTTGAGGATTTTTCGTCGACCGGGATTTGGACTTGATTAACTCGAGACCTGGCGAGAACATTTGAAGGAGTGTCATCGACCAGGGACTGGCGGCTCCTGAGCCGACCCAGCTCTAATGGGTACCTCCGAAAACGGCGAGTATCTGCCTGAATGGCGAGGGAC
The DNA here is from genome assembly GCA_024509875.1 of Oreohelix idahoensis. Classification (NCBI taxonomy): domain Eukaryota; kingdom Metazoa; phylum Mollusca; class Gastropoda; order Stylommatophora; family Oreohelicidae; genus Oreohelix; species Oreohelix idahoensis. The sequence goes on along the minus strand of JAMPIV010005596.1, from coordinate 139,128 downwards.
ACTTGTCTCTGTACAAGAAAATAGGATACTCACGTAAAAATCAATGTCAGGTTAGACATTAAAAATAACCTGAGATTTCGCCTCGAGTATTAGCGGGCGTACGAAAAAAAAAAAAGAAAGTAATATGAGGGTAAAATGTAAAGGTTAGAAGATTGAAGTGTTACTTAGAAGTTAGTCTCTAACTTAACATAGTGCTTTTCATAATGTCATCTTATTGCCATTTTCATTTATGAATCGTTTGTAAGAAAATCAAAATTACTTTTTTGTCAAAGATGATGCTAAAGCCTGTCTTTAGTTATTATTGCCTGTACTATAGATGCCAAAGTAAATATGAAACTTAGCTACAGATGTGTACAAATCTGGCTTGATAACCAGGGGAAAAACATCCACATTAAGTTAAATCAAATAGGTGCATGTGTAAACCAGTTGAATCTGAAAGAGTGCTTATTTATATTTTATTTCACTAGAGTCTCCCAGACACCTCCTTTGGAGCTAGACAAGCTTTTAGATGATGTAAAGTAAGTACATCAGTAACATTTCACAGATGATGTTTGAAGTAATTATGTATTAATATTTCATATATTTTGTCAGCTAAGTACATTTCACAAATATGAAATAAGTATGTTAGTAAACTAGTCTAGTGGGAAGTAGGTGCATTGGGAACATTTTAACAGATCATTAATTATCAGTGCCAGAGAAAAATTAAGCAGAATCATCAGTGATGACTTAAATGAGGCCATAGACAGTTGAGTTAGTAACAGCCACATGTTTTGGCAAAACTGATTCTGTACAAGCCCGATAGCCACGCTCCACATAATAATAGAACATAACTTGAAATGAAGCTTGCTATTGTACATTGAATTTGAGGACGTAAAGGTCTTAAACAACAAAGAATTGCCCTAGAAACTGATGGAGCATTGTGGAGTTCCCATTTCTCTTAAGTTTATTAACTTGACAAGAAAGATATATGAAGACATGAAATATAGAGTACTTTTTAAGTCAGTGTACAGAACACTTTGAGGTAAAAACTGTTTTTTGAATGATTGGATTGGACTGGAGTCTGAAAACATCACCAGTCACTGAAATGAAAGTAACATCTCCGTCAATTTACGCAGACAACGAGACATTCGTCAAGAAATAATCCACACTAGAACTAATGGAAACAGTCCGGACGTTATGTCCAAACCTTTCAATATGGACGAGTTAAAAACAGCCGTGTGGAAACTTAAAGACAGGAAATCACAGGCCCGGGATGGTAGTGTATTTGTACAACGAAATGCTAAAAACACCTAGGATATACAGCAATGAGCAAACTGTTGCAAATATAAACTACAGTTGGATGACAGGCAGTGTGCCAAGATTATGGAGAGAGTGCGCTCATGTAGTGTCCCATCATAAAGAAAGGAAAAGACAACAGGAAGGCCACCAGCTACAACCAATAAGCCTAAACAAGCTGTGTATGTAAGACAATGGAGAGGATGATCAACAGAAGATTGAAATGGTACTTGGAATCCGAGAAAATTTTAGTGCCAGAACAAGCAGGGTTTAGAGAGTGCAGCAGCACAGAAGACCAAATCACATACCTGTCACAGATCGTTGAAGATGCCTTCCAAGAAAAGAGAAAAGTCTTTACCCTATGGATAGATCTCCAAAAAAGCTTTTGACAAAGTATGGAAAGACGTAGTTAATAGTAAAAACTGCAAAAGGAACGGAATCAAGGGTAATATGAGAAAATGGATCCAGTCGTTCCTACACAATCGGAAAGCAAGAGTCACTATGGAAGGTCACAACAGCAAGAAAATCCTCCTAAAACATGGAGTTCCTCAAGGCTCAGTATTGTCTCCCACCCTGTTCCTTGTATTCATCAATGACCTCATCCACGATCTGCCACAAGGTGTGAGAAATCGCTGCCCTATACGCTGACGACTTGGTGGTTTGGTGTGTTGTGAAAGAAAAACATCTAACTATCGCTAATAAGCGAATACAAAGGGCAGCAGACAACATAGCAGCATGGGCAGAGAAATGGATGGTGCAGATCAACGCTGAAAAATCATCAACAACACTTTTCACGCTCTCCAACAAAGACAAAGCAGGAGAGATACGACTTGGAAATATACATGTCCAAACAGATGAGGAACCGGTGTACTTGGGCATTACATTAGATAAGAGAATGACATGGAGGCACCACATCGGGAGAACAGAGGCTAAAGCGAGAAGAAAACTTTCCATACTGAGGAAAATAGCTGGATCAAGTTGGGGGCTAACGAAACAACACTAAAGAAAGTGTATACAGGTGCAATAAGACCTATATTAGAGTACGGATCAGCAGCATGGTCCCAGCAGCCAAAATCGCACCTACAAGCCTTAGATAAAGTACAAAATCAAGCGCTTCGGTTGATCACGGGTGCCATGAAGACCACACCAATAAATGAAATGGAAAAAATCACAGGCATTCCACCTTTACGCCACTAGGCAGACGAGACACTAAGACCCTGATCCAAGCAGAAAAGTACAAGAACATGCCCGCACATCCAATGAAAACTAGATTTGGAGATTTAGCCAGTGGGAGGTTGAAGAGAAGCAGTTTTGTGCATCGGTCCAAAAAACTAATTAGAACATACAAGGATGAACACCAGACATCACTAAGGAAATAACTCCCACACTCCTCCCAACCCCATGGGAACAACATCAAAATTTCAGTATTAAGACCTCCATAACTACCACCTGCCCCATGGGAGAGCTAAATACTCTCCAAAGGAAAATAGCAGCATGTGACATGATTGAAGAACTATACCCCAGAGAAGCATGGATCCAAGTATATACTGATGGATCTGCAACCAGAGCAGTGAAGAACGGAGGCGCAGGAGTTTATGTGGTCTATCCAGACAAAGAAAATGAATCCACCTGTTCACCTACTGGAATATTCTGTTCAAACTATGCTGCTGAAGTACAGGCCATAAGCATTGCTGCAGGAATAATAAATAACACAATAAGCCAATGTCAGCAGGTTGTATTCCTTACCGATGCAATGTCAGTTCTGCAAGCCCTCAACAGTGATAAACTGCCAGAATTAAACAAAGTCCTATGCGAAGTAAATATCAAAAGAAGGGTAGTGCTACAGTGGATACCATCACACTGTGGCATACCAGGAAATGAGAGAGCAGATATGTTAGCAAAAGAGGGAGCAACACAGGAACAAAAAGAACAAACAATCACATTCCAGGAAAAGAAGAACCTTACCAAGGCCATCAGGAAAATTGATCAACAAAGAGACAACTATCAATATCTTGATCGAGCAAAACAGGTGATCCTGTTCCGTATGAGAACAGGACATAACAGACTGAACAGTCACTTATACAGACTGAGATTGGTCCCATCACCCCTATGTACGTGTGGACAGGCAGCACAGACAGCCGAACACATCCTGCAAGACTGCCACATGCTTAGTCAATTGCGAACTGAACATTGGCCCACAGAGACGCACATCCACACAAAGCTGTTTGGGAGTCTTGAAGAACTTTCAACCACAGCAACATACATCCAGAAAACCGGACTTCTTGTGTAGACATTTCTAAACAACAGCGAACGAGAAGAAGAAGAAGAAGACTGGAAACAAACGTCATTGTACTATGTTGAAATGGTTTGATGATCTGGACTTTACTGATGATCTTACCCTCCTTACATCCCATAGCTGAAATCAAATGCAAGATAAAATGAGATACTAGATGTGAAATCACAACAGCTAGGCCTGACAATCCGCAATGAAAAGACTAAGATCACACCCACACTATGTGGATTTGTACATGTGTGTTAGTAGCAACACAGAGTTAAAGCAGAAGACAGCTAATCTCGAAATAAGGTACCAGAAGGTAAAAAGGCTTTCATTGCACTGTAGTGTCGTGAGTTAGTCTGCTTCACAACACAGCTTCTGTATAATCCTGAGTAACTCTGACGAAAACCGCGCGCCATACATTGTAGAAATTGTATGATACACTAGCCAATGGAAAGACTTCCGTATTCGTGTGTTTACTACAGCCTTGGACAGGCAAAATGGTCAGTCCTCATTTGTGCAACCGAGTGAAGGATGCAAATTAATTACATAAGTAGGAAAGAAGTACACTTGGAAGAGGTCTCTAATTCTACAACAGGAATGTTACTTTAGAGGTAGGTGTAAAGACTTCCATGAAAAGTAGTTTATTAAGAGAGATATATTGAGTGGAAAGGCTTCGGCACATCGGGTTAGTCCCTAATTTAGGTATTTAAAATATGCATAGAATAAAATGCACTTAGGAGACTAAAAGATTTTTAGCTAGGAAGATAAAGATTAATTCAGGGTATAATTTAAGCCTTAGATGAATAAAATCGCTCCAGAAATAAGAAAGATAAGGGGGAAACTAGTTTTTCATAATTGAACAGAGAGACAAAATATGCCTCATTTTGGGATTCGCAATACCCCGTTAGCCCCCTGCTTTCCGATACGCCGGATGTGCTAGTATAAATAGACCTTGCCCTTGCTAAATTGGGGCCATAAGATTTGAAAAATACAGCAAGCAGAAAGAAGCAGTAACTTGTAAATGAAGACTGCTTTTGCCAGTTGTACCTGAGAGCAGATCAAGTTTGCCATTAACAGCTCGTCTGTGTGTGCCTGATGGTAAGAAAGATATATATATATATATCACCCGTGTGTTGCCGGGGCCCGAAAGGGGAGCAAAGAATAGTAACACTGCACCCTACCACGCATGTCGTAAAAAGCGACTAAGGAGGGTTGGGCATGGGGCTGTTTACCCCATCCCGTAAAAACTTCGCACAGTGGGCTGATCACCTGCTTGCCAACCAATCTGATTACGGAAACAACGATAGATTGTTTGGTCTGTTTTTGTTCCACAAAGATGCCACTAGGCGTGGTGGAAACAGCGATAGATTGATCAATTTGTTGTTGCCCTAAGACGCCACTAGGCGTACTGGCCACATACTGCTTTGCCGGTTGGTGGCTAAGGATGGAAGAAGAAGAAGAATATATATATATATATATATATATATATATATATATATATATATATATAAATTATATATATATATATATATATATATATATATATATATATATATATATATATATATATAATTATATGATTTGCTATTGATTCACTACAGTGTGTTGGTAAGTGTGTAGACGTGTTTCAGCAACCATTGTGCAATTTCTGAAGGACTTACCCGCCTGTGTACATTCAAATTAAATTGAGAATGATAGCAGAATTGTGTCTGTAGGTTTGGAAAAGCTTTTAATTTAAAGAAATATTTCTTGAGGAAATGGGACACATGCCTGGAATATAAGAAAGAAGGACAGAAATTGTTTTAATGTATGGATCAAGGTATTACTTAGTATTTTATACTAGACCAAATCATTTTTGGAGGCGGATCATGGACAGATGGATCTAACTAAGGTTTTAAAAGGAAAGTGTAGTCACGGTGAACTGGATGTGGGAGGTCTGGTATTATATTGTCCTGTGCATTTGCTAGCACATTATCTGACACTGTCTATCGTCCCCATCTTGTGTAATAATGGAATAGTGATGGACCATATAGGGGTTACGTTTATTTTTGTTTCAGGTTCTATCCTGACAACTACAAAACAAAAACTTTATAGAGTCATCCACCTCTGCTGGACTCTGTGGTGCAAGTGCCCTTGTGGTTAACAGGGCCAGATACCCAGCTTGTCCCGCCTGGAGAAATTCAGAATACGTGTTTGTCCATGGCAGGAGAGTGACAGATCTCTAAACACAAGATAAGTGGCAAAACAAAGCCACTGATCAGCGTATCCAGATTATACCCCTATACTAAAAGACAAGATGCAAATAAACATACAGTGAATGATGAAAAGTGTGGACATAAATTTACCCATTACTAGCTTCACAGTCAAGAAATAGTGACAAAACTCATTAGTATCATATCAATGTTCTTGAAAAGGAGATAATTAATCCAGTTGATAACCTTCAACAATTGAATGACATTTGATATTGTTAATTATTTTCAATGTTTATTGATTTATTGTTGTAAATAAATTTGATTTCATTTCAAACTTTCCAGACCGAAAAGAGAAACGGTATAGGCTAAATAAATTGTAAATATTTACCAGCAGACTTACTTACTTATTAAAGTTGAGTTTATGTTCTTGTTGGAAATAATTTTGTTAATATCCCATAGCAGAGTCAACAATAATAATATAATAATCAAGGGAGGATCTTGAGAGGGAGCCCATAGGGATCCAGGATAATACAATAACATCATACCTGGAAACTTATACAGCTTGACCCTACCTTTGATATCCATACACCCTTACTCTTTTCAGAGAAGGGGGTATTACTTATATGACCAGACTCTTATCTGGCACTGTCCTGGTATCACCTGATACAACTTTGTGTCCAGGATATATTATATTTTAATAACATCTCAAACCTCTCGCGACATGTAGAATGTTGAAAATTGCAGGAGATAAAGTTCAGCTTAAAAAAGAAGAATTTTTATTTTAAATGTCTTCTTCTTCTTCTTTGTTCATCCTGAAAAGGACGTTGGTTGTGTTGTGTCCGTTTACAGCAAAGCTGCGATATTTGTGCCTTTCGGCTGACACATCGGACTTCATCACAGCATTTTTGGGACCGGGTTAACCTTCCCTCTTCGATCCCTACTCACTCGGCCAGACTGCAGTGATGCAGCCTGTTTCCAGGACCACCACTTGGAGGTGAAGTAGGATCTTGGTCAGCTCTGGTTCGCTGACCCTGACGCAAGCAGTCTAGCTATGGGTCGCTAACTGCATTCCTCACTGTTGACGCGTCTTAGGCCCCATTTACCATATGGCTGTGAAACTTGCAGAACAACAGAAGATAGAATCACCAATGGCGCTATCCATAAAAGACGTCCACAGGAGAGGGGGGGAGGGAAAGGTATGTAAAAAGTGGACATAGGGGGAGGGGTATTTAAGTTGAAAGTGGACGTCCAATTCACAAACCACATGGCAACTCTCACTCACAAATCTTTCAAGAGTAACAAAACCTCTTATCTTCGAAAGCTTCTTACTGTCCAGCTAAATTCAAATAAACGTTCTTCTGATTGTGTCCCTCTTGCCAGGCCTTCCAATCCTTCTAGACTCAAAATCTCTAATACGAAGAGGTTTTAACTTCTATGCTCCTGTTCTCTAGAATAAACAACTTTAGTATATTAAACTCTGGGAACCGACATCACAATTATTGTGATTTCATAATTAGATTTTTAAGTATAGATAGGTGATTAAAAATTTAAGCTTATATGTTAAATCAAGACCATGTGGAGTGGACATCCACAAGGGAGGAGGGGTCAATCAAAAGTGGACATGGGGGAGGGGAGGGTAAAAAAAATGCCAGAATTTTGTGGACGTCTTTTATGGATGGCCCCAATGTGTAATTGATTTAAAGAACCAGACACATACTATGCGAACACAAGAGGTGATGAAAAGGTCTTGGTGATGGATGGGATACTCATTGAGGAAACCAGCTAATAGCATGACAAGGCATTCTTTATTCTGGAATATTCTTAGTTGTTGTTTAACGTGGGCTGCTTAGCTTGTCACTCTTTCGCAGCCAGTGCCAAGCTGAAAAATGTGCCTTTGTTCTGTAGCTGTTGGGTGGTGCCATATAGGGTGTTTGCTATTGTTGAGCAGCCTGGCAAGAGCTTTCTGCTATCAGTGGCGAGTCCTGGGCATTCCTCTGTTCCACATGGTTATTCTTTGGTTTTTTAAGGACTATCTTCATTGCACACCGTCAACTCCATCAGTGCTCCAATCTCCTCCCTTAGATCACACATGGAGGATCTCAGCACAGTGCACAAACTCTGTAGCACAGGCGAGAATACCAAAGTGTGTAAGTAGGAATCACATTCTATAAATATTTTTGTGGTGAGCAGGTTTCTAATTTTTAAATTTTGCTAGTCAATCATCACCTTTTAGCTCCCCAAGGAGCATAGATCTTCAACAAACACATGCCAAGTCTTCCTGTCCTGTGCCATCCGCTCAAGTTCTTTCCATGTTTTCCTCATAATTTTCACCTCTGTTTCCAGTTCTCTTCTCCATATGCTTTTTGGTCTACCTCTGCCTCTCTTTCCCTGTGGATTCCAGAACAAGGACTGCCTTGTAATGCTATCAACAGGTTTCCACCTCCTCTTCTACATCTTTTAGTGGTGTTTCTTCAAGTTCAACCTTATTTCTTGCATTTATTCTCATAATCTTTGTCTTTTCCCTGTGTATTTTCAGGCCCACTTGTGACCTCTCATCGAGGATTTTCATTTTCTCTTGCATCTGATTATGTTTATGGGACAGAAGAGCCAAGTCATCTGCAAAATCCAGATCATCAAGCTGTTTAGTCAGATTCCACTGGATTCCATTTCTGTTGTGTGATGTCGATGTTTTCATGACCCAATCTATTGCTAATAAGAAAAGAAATGGAGACAAGAGGAATCCCTGTCTCCCGTTCTAATCCTAAATGGTTCTGTAAGTTGTCCTTCATGAAGAACTCTGCATGTCATGTCTTCATAGGTCTTCTTTATTAAGTTAATGATCTTCATGGGAACTCCATAATGCCTCATCAATTTCCAAAGCGATTCTCTGTCTACACTGTCAAATGCCTTTTCATAGTCCACGAATCCGATGTATAGCGGTGAATTCCAATCCAGACTTTGTTCAACTATTATTCTCAGTGTGGCTATCTGGTCTGTACAGGATCTATTTTGTCAAAAACCTGCTTGTTCATCTCTCAGTTGTTTGTCTATGGACTCTTTTAATCTCTCAAGGATGATTCTGTTTAATACTTTTCCTGGCACTGATAGTAACATTATTCCTCTATAATTTGTGCACTCTTGTAAATTTCCCTTCTTAGGCAACTTGACCAGATAATCTTCCTTCCATTCTGCTGGTATTTCCTCTCTCTTCCAGACTTTGCCAAGTAGTTTGTATAATATCTCTGTAGAGGTATCAATATTTGCTTTGATGGCCTCTGCTGGAATGCAATCTGGACCAGCTGCTTTTCCATCTTTCAGAAGCTTTATGGCTTTCTTTATTTCTTCTCTGCTTGGTCGTTCACAGCTGATTTGTAGCTCCTCTTCTGCTGGCTGGATGTCTGGGAGATTAGTTGGAGATGGTCTATTGAGAAGTTCCTCAAAATGTTCTGACCATCTCTTCATTTGTTCTTGTATATTACTAAGCAATTTTCCATTCTTATCTTTTATGAGGTCATTTGCTTGCTTATATTTCCCTGTTAGCTTCTTTGTGTTGTTGTACAGGTCCCTCATATTTCCTTTGGCTGCAGCTTCCTCTGCTTCCCTTGCCAAATCATCAATATATTTCATCTTGTCTCTTTTGATGTTTCTTCTTACTTCCTTGTTTGCTTCTATGTACACTTCATGAGCCTTGGCTTTGGAGCTTCTGGTTTTGCTTCTGTTTAAATCTGCTTTCTTGTTTTTCCTGTCTTCTATCTTACTAATGGTTTCTGTTGTTATCCATGCTTTGTGCTGATGTTCTCTTTTTCTCAGTACTTCTTCACATGTCTCGTTCCATATATTTTTTACTTGTTGCCAGTGGTCTTCCGTATCTGTTTCATCTTCCAGCTGTTGGAGTACCTGGTATTTGTTGGATACTGTGATTGAAAATTTTTCTCTTATTTCCTGATTTCTTAGATATCCCACATTATACTGTTGCCTATAGCTATATGCTGTTGACAATTTCTTGAGTTTTAATTTTGTTTTAGCCAACAGAAGATGGTGGTTGTCAGAACCAAATTGGCTGTGGATTTATAATAACTTATAATACTCATAATAATAGGCTCGCTCCTAGGAGTATGACCACAACACAATGGCTGACATAAGAAATCAACACCTTTAACATGAATTTCCCTTTAATAAATAAGCACACAGAATCAGGTGTCACACGGCCAAACAAATGCATGAAAATACAATATAATAATGCCAATGAAACTTGCCCTAGCTTCGCGCCTAATATTTTTCGCTTCCGCTAGTCACATGACTTAGCTGGTTTAGTTATCCCAATGTTGCCAACCACAATGTGGCCAGTCTGATTTTTCGTACAGCAGATGCACTGCGAAATCGCGCCGTGACAGTGGTCTGATACAACATCTGCTCCTCTACATACTTTTACATCAAGCAATGATGACCTAAACTTCTTACTTATGCATATGTGATCAATCTGATTCTCAGTTCTGTGGTCTGGTGATATCTATGTTGCTTTATGTATTCTTTTATGTGGAAATATGCTTCCTCCTATAGCTAGTTGATTTGAAGTTTGCTAATAGTTCCTCATTCTCGTTCATCATACCTACTCCCTGCTTTCCCATGATTTCTTCAAAGCCAGTGTTGTCTGTTCCTATTTTCGCATTTAGGTCCCCCATCAAAATTGTGATGTCCTTTCTTTTCTTATTGTCCAAGACATTTTGTAGTCTGGTGTAAAAGTCTTCTTTCACAGACTCTTCTTTATCGTTTGTTGGTGCATAACACTGGATGATGTTTATATTTACTTTCTTTTTGGCTGATTTAAACCTTGCTGTTATAATTCGGGGTCCCATTGCTTCACATTCTATAAGTGCCTTCTGTGCTTCCTTGGACAGCATTAGAGCCACCCCTTCACTGTGGTGGGCTCTTTCCTCCTCATGTCCTGAGGACAACACCATTTCTCCTGTGATCAATCTCCTCTCCTCTATGCCTTTCCACCGTGTCTCACAGAGACCCAGGATATTAATCCTGTAATTTGTCATTTCTGCTGCTACCTGTGCAGTTTTCCCTTGTTCACACAGAGTGCGAACATTCCAGGTGCCAATCCTGGAGATTCTCATAGACGAAAAAAGGTTAGTCTGCAACTCAGACTCCTTTAGGCTTTCTCTAGGTTGCTTCATGCGCCTCCTTTCCAGAGGACCTTCTTCTGTCTTGGGCGGCTGAGTTGATTTATATTCTTTATTTGACTTGTCCATGTTTGTTGAAGTTTTTGTGGTAAAAAGTTTTTTACGGGATGGGATAACCAGCCCCATGCCCAACCCTCCTTAGTCGCTTTTTACGACATGCCTGGTAGGGTACAGTGTTACTATTCTTTGCTCCCCTTTTGGGCCCCGGTAACACACGGGTGTGAAAATTTTGCTAGGGCAGCTGCCTTATGGCCTGCCCTTTACGATTACTGTTGCATACGTTTTATATTATCTCATACTGGCATTATCATTGGTGTTAGAACTGGAACGTATGAACACTGTAACATGTAACACGAATGAGTGAAGTTCACTTCGAAGTAATTTTCATACATTTATTTGACACTGGACAGATGATGAGCTCCATGTTAATGCAATATGCTGGCATGTGATTTCATATTAATGAGCGATCAAATACAATGACTGGTAGGCAGAAGTACCGTCAGTAATAGTCATGATGTCCACGATTTAAACTGCATGTCGAACTCGCCGAAAAGACATTTATTCTCGTAATTAATACTCCCCTTTAATATCCAGCCATCACAGGTACACACAGAAATATATTCTTCAATGAATCTGCAAATCATGCAGAGGACATCTACACATAATCGGAGCTCTCACACATGCATCCGAACACCTTGAAGTACATAGTCGAAAGAGACCGTTATAAGTCTTAAGCAGACGTGCAGACGTAATATTTTACTGAAAATTGATGTCACTAATAATTACAATGGTGCGGTTTCACCAGTGGTGAGTCTTGATGTCGCCTCATCCGTTCACAGCAATGCCTTCCCTAGGGAATGCACCGATGTATAAACACGGGAGTAACACATGTCAACTGCCGTGGGATTTTTAATGTGCGCAGCTTGCACACAGGACCTCCTGTCTTTTCACCCTTATCCGAGAAGGCTAGGCATCTGATCTCAGTACTGTGTGTGTGTGTGTGTGTGTGGAGGGGGGGGGGGGGGGGGGGGGGGGGTTGAATGACATCATAAAGACCACTGGTTTCAGGAACTCAGGAACTCAAGTCTCCAGCTGACATAACTCATGATGTTAGTTAGGCATGCATGCCATCCCGCCATGTCTAATATAGCCTTATTTGGTTTTTTTTTTTTTTTTTTTTTTTTTTTCTCAAGAAGTGATGGAATATCATTTTCCGAAAACATATAAAAAAGAATGTTTATTTTTTTAATACATTTTTTTTCTCTCAATCACTTTCTATTTTCCATCTACAGAAATGGCATTTATCCTTTAACAGCATATGCAATGAGTTATCCTCAAGTGAGCCGTCCACGAGCAGCTAGCCCTGAGGTTGCAGAGTCTGTTAAGTCAGAGACCCCTGAGCCTTATGATGTAGAGACAAGATTGATTGTTTCCATGACATGCCACGTAGGTTGCAAAAGATTGTTGGTTCATGTGACATGTACATTTGCATTGATTGTTTCAGTGATACACCATGTTGGCGATGTGTGAAATTGTTTCATTTGACATGGCATAATGTTGTGTTGTTTCAATGATAACCATGTTGGCGACATAAGATTGTTTCCTTGGTTTGTCTTGTAGGTTTTTTTTTTTAGTGACACGTCATATCGGTTGCAAAAGGTTGATTGCTTCCATTATTTGCTTTGTAAGCTGCATTCTGTATTTTAAGGAATCATACAGAGAAATGTATTCTTGTTTAGTTTGTACCCCACTTCTAAATGTTTTTGTTTTTTATTTGGTATAGTTAAAGTGAAGGAGTTACAGTGACATACTGTTTCCATAAATAACTACAGGATTTTGATACAAATACACAGGGCTAACTTACAACTGTAATAGCAATGCATACCAACACATTTGGTGGTATAATGCTATTGGTAGCCATAGAAATGGTGGCCATGTTGGTCTCGAATATTATATTTCGATTCACTAAGGCTCTTTTATTTGTTGAGTTATGAGCATCAAAGTTGATATGGAAGCTCGTCATTGTATTTTAAAACTCGTGACATTAGATTTTTTTTAACTGTAGTGGATTCTGAGATATAGAACTTTAAACTTAGTATCTAAAAATAGTAACAAAAACATTTCCACAATTTTTGCAATAAATCAAAGTTTTGATAAGAAGATATCAGAAATTGGATCTGACAAAAGTTTTAATATCCAGTGGAATGTGTTTATACCTAATCTCATGTCAATTGATTAAGAAATAGGCAGGTTATAAGAAAATTGAAACATAAAACAAGGTTCTGGAACATTCATGATATTCTTTATAGGAAAAGCTCAGTTTCTTAACAAAATACAATTTGCAGAATCAAAATTAATCAATGTGTCCTGACAAATGATTGTGATATATTTAGATTAAGAAAATTATTAATTATCAAACTCAGACTAATCCCAGTTTTAATTTTTGTCCTATTACCTCCCCTTAAAGGTTCTTTAGGAATGAAATCACAATTTGTGTGCACTGTAATATCATGCACATTGGATGGCTAAGCCTTCAACTCTTGGACACTAATTGGCCTAAGCCCGTCCGTAGAATCTCGGCGTAAACCACAGGCAATTTGCGCTGCGGGGAAAGAGCACAGTGAGCCCTACGTGTATCACAGCCAGGCACAGGAGCGCACTACTGGCTTCTAATGACCCCGAGGCCCACAGGCACCCCCATCAGTCACAATCCAAGAAGATGACAAAGTTGAATTTCTAACTCAAACCTGGCGAAGAGCTCCTTCCAACAGATGTCGGCCGATATTTTTGCTCGGTCCCACTAGGCGCGTAGGGACCACCCGACTCGTTTTTGTTTTCTACAATTCTTGAGTAGTTTATTTACATGGTCTAGCATTGTCAGGATGTGTTTCTATGTAAAGTGTCAGTGATATCTTACACATTTTTGTATCATATATTTCTCATCTTAAACACGTGCAGCCATTTTTAGTGTCATTATTTAATGTCCATGATTTTAACACCAATCATGAGAGTGAGCCAGATGTAGCATCTTAAAAATTTGGTTCCTGTTTGGGTTAATAAACTTCAGATCTTGTGATATTCCTTAATTTTGTTGAATAGGATGTAACCATAGTAACACTTTGGTAAACGTTGTAGTGTTTAACACCAAAATATAATGAAGTTTTACAGAGAAAAAAAAACAGTCACAGTGTGGCTCAATTAGGCCTTCCTTAAGATACAAGCAAAAAAGGGGGCCGGAGTAGCTAAGAAATATGACCTCTGCCTCTAATTCTAAAGGTACCAGGTTCGGTTCCCAGTACAGGGAATATGTTTAATGAAATTTGTTCAGAACCAGTGAGTCCTAATGATGTCAAGCCGAGAGCCAAGAAATCTGCAGGAAAAGTGATGCTGACTGTTTTTTGGGACGCCAAAGGTGTCCTGTTGAAAGATTATCTGCCTTGTGGCAACACAGTTAATGGACAGTACTATGCAGATCTTCTCACCAAACTAAGAAAGGTTGTGACCAGGAAACGAGGGATAACGCACACTCAAAATCTTCCTTTGCTTCAAGACAACGCACCCTCTCACAAAGCACGGCTTGTGCAGCTAGCAGCCAACTATTTGAATATTGAAATTCTTCCACACCCACCATTTTCGGCTCCATCAGACTTTTTTCTATTCCCAAATCTTAAAAAACAGCTAAAAGGAAATCATTTTGACAGCGATGAAGAAGTTATACTGGCATGTGATGACTGGTTTAGTTTGAGAAATAGGGTGTTTTACTCCCAAGGTCTTTTCAAGGTCAAGCAGAGATGGCAGAAGTGTGTCAATTCAGACGGTGGCTATATTGAAAAGGAATAAACACAATACAAAATTTCAGCTCTCTGTGACATATCCTTCATGGTCAGGCCCAAGACTTATGTCAAACCCCTTGTAACAGGGCAAATGGGAAAAATAAGGTTAGGGGCAGAGCATTCAAAACCTGTACAGTCTCTAAGTAAGATAAGGTAAAGGAGGGAAAGGATCCTGTTACATGCCCATTGAGGCATATTGTATTATAGTGTTAGGCCCATATTTTCTTGACCATACGGCACACTAGGGGTGATATGGCCAGTGTCACGCCAGCTGCCTTTAACCTTCCTAGAGTTGCTCTGGTACCCAATTTATGAGGCTGGGTCAACCCCAGAGCCGTTTGCGGTCTACAAATTCCCACCTCTACCGGGGATCCAACCAGCACCATCGAGACAGTCTCAATACACACAAAAAAAACAAAACAAACTCAATAAAAATACAGTGTTTGCAGCCACTAAACCAGCCACTGCCAGCACTAAAAGGAGGCACTTCTTCAGGATTTGGAGATTTTTCTGTAAGGTTTTCATATATAGCTAATGCTTTCTCATGTGGGAAAGCTAGCTCCTGATTGTTTTTTTTTCCTTTGGTTTCGATTCATACACTTAACAATCTTTTCATTTTTTCTATTACTTTAAGTCTTGTTCTAATAGATTTGCAGCACTCACAGTTGTTCCTGCGAAACAAATTTATTTTAGCACAATTGTCTCTGATAATGCGCATTGTGCATTCCTTTAGGGACTTTAGGCTGTTGCTTTCACAGTATATCACATGTTCTCTAGTTTCTTTCAAAACGGTTTTTTATTTCAAGCTTCTCAATGCTGAGGTCTTAATTTGTTGTTGACTACTAGGATTCTTATAACCAGAATGCTTACCCATGTTAGGGAAGCTATATTAATTACTTTTATAAAGAAAAGTACACAAACTCAGGAGACCAGCTCAATACACGCTGACAGGGCATGAGGTTTGTGTGTTGTGTATTCTTCTGCGGGTCACAAATGCATGGCATTTTTTTTTTCAAGAGCTGTTACTTGGTAGTGTAAAGCATAGTCACCTAGTGAAAAATTGCAAATGAGCTAACATATTTTCATGTTGTGGTAATATTATTTACCTTTTCACCTGTCACTTATGAACAAATTCACGCATTATAGACCCACAGTGTAACAGAAAAGACTAGGTAAAACTGCATTTCTTCAATCATCTGACCACTGATATTTTTCTGATCTGCTTGCCTATTGTTTATTTAATTTGCTTTGTTTTCTTTATTGATGCATAGTCCAGTTTTGCTGCTTCTACTGTTTGTCTGTTTGCTTATGTTTGAAGCTATATTTTGACTTCTTGCTCTGCTGATTGCATTTGATAAAGTCCAGAGTGCCTTGTGTCCTACATTTTTAAACAAGAAGTGTGAAAAAGGCACCAGAGGTGGTTTAGGATACGTATTACGGAAGTCATAACCAAAGTTTACAAGGCAGTACTTGGCATGGAACCATCAGAATAGAAGAAATAGTGGAATATTCAATAAAACTTGGAGCAGACAGCTGGGAACAGAAATAAAGACAAAGAAAACTAGGAAAGTAGTGAGAATAAGAGATAGAAGTAAGGGCAATGAAAACATTAAAAGAGCTCGAGTAGATTTTGCCTTGGACAAGAAAGCTTACAGATCTTGTTGGCCTATGCCCCATTTCTGGTAGTTGAAGAAAAAGAAAGTGCAGAATAAAACTATCACGTTACCTTTTTTATTTGTTTTGTCAGTACATTTAGTTCCCACATATGTCATAGTGTGTAATATGATCAGTCGCATTCCTGTGAGAAAGTATGGATATATATTTTTCTGCTTGTTACAGATAACACGCCTTGAAGACAGCCCCCACCCTCAGCTGACTTTGCTTGTACGCTTTGATGACCAGATAAACAGACAGCTACAGTGTGAGGTTACGAATGATACTGGTGATTCATTAGCTGATGATCTGGTATACCATGGTTTCATCAATGAAGTAAGTCATGAGAATAGTTGAAATACCAGCAATAAAATAAGAAATGTGCTCACAATAGACCTCTCACTGCTGCTTCTTTTTTTTGCTTTTTTTTTTTTTTTAAACTGTTGCTAAGTGAAGAGGTACAGTGGTGTTATTGGGCAAGTTGGTTATCTGTTTGTGTGTGTGTCGGATGCTCTCCATCAGAACATTTCTTTATGAAACATACAAATGCCATTTTTAGACATCCTGATAAAGTGCTGCCCATATAGCTCCCAGGGGTCTCTAGTGAGACCCCACATAGCTCCTAGGGATCTCTGGTGAGACCCCACATAGCTCCTAGGGATCTCTGTTGAGACCCCACATAGCTCCCAGGGGTCTCTGGTAATACTCCACATAGCTCCCAGGGGCCTCTGTTGAGACCTTTCATAGCTCCTAGGGATCTCTGTTGAGACCCCACATAGCTCCCAGGGGCCTCTGTTGAGACCCCACATAGCTCCTAGGGATCTCTGTTGAGACCCCACATAGCTCACAGGGGTCTCTGGTAATACTCCACATAGCTCCCAGGGGCCTCAGTTGAGACCCCACATAGCTCCTAGGGATCTCTGTTGAGACCCCACATAGCTCCCAGGGGCCTCTGTTGAGACCCCACATAGCTCCTAGGGATCTCTGTTGAGACCCCACATAGCTCCCAGGGGTCTCTGGTAATACTCCACATAGCTCCCAGGGGCCTCTGTTGAGACCCCTCATAGCTCCTAGGGATCTCTGTTGAGACCCCACATAGCTCCCAGGGGCCTCTGTTGAGACCCCACATAGCTCCTAGGGATCTCTGTTGAGACCCCACATAGCTGACAGGGGTCTCTGGTAATACTCCACATAGCTCCCAGGGGCCTCAGTTGAGACCCCACATAGCTCCTAGGGATCTCTGTTGAGACCCCACATAGCTCCCAGGGGCCTCTGTTGAGACCCCACATAGCTCCTAGGGATCTCTGTTGAGACCCCACATAGCTCCCAGGGGTCTCTGGTAATACTCCACATAGCTCCCAGGGGCCTCTGTTGAGACCCCACATAGCTCCTAGGGATCTCTGTTGAGACCCCACATAGCTCCTAGGGATCTCTGTTGAGACCCCACATAGCTCCTAGGGATCTGTTGAGACCCCACATAGATCCCAGGGGTCTCTGGTAATACTCCACATAGCTCTCAGGGGCCTCTGTTGAGACCCCACATAGCTCCCAGGGGCCTCTGTTGAGATCCCACATAGCTCCTAGGGATCTCTGGTGAGACCCCACATAGCTCCTAGGGATCTCTGGTGAGACCCCACATAGCTCCCAGTGTGAGTCCCCACAGCTCCCATGAGTCTCTAGTGAGAAAAAAAAAAGCTTCTGCGGAAGGGGAGGGGGGAGGGCCTCTGAGGCGACAAAAAAAGAATAGGACTACTGCACCCTCGGGCATGTCAGACAAGTCGACTAATAATAAGATTGTGTACGGAGTTGGCACCCCTCATCATGTCAAATGAATTGTTACAGAAATCACCATTGCAGGAGCATGTGATTGCTTGGTGCAGGCTTCCTGCGAGGAGGCCAGCTACAATGGTGGCTCCATGCTCCATAAAGAGTACAAAGGAGAATGATGATGATGAATATGAGGTTGTGTATGGGTTCTAGGCCTAGGTCGGTCCCAAGCCCGGCTGAAACGAGGAGGATGGCGGCCTGCATGGAGGCAGCCCCTCCATCATGCAAAGGCACAACAGGCCAATCACCTGTTTGCTTTAAATCACAATTACGCGAAATCCAAATCCAAACCTCAGAAATGAGGTATCTGAGGAAGGTGGTTGAAGTAACAAGAAGAGACATGGTCCGCAACCAGACGATACGTCAAGGCTTAAAATCCCACCCCCTGCAGACCCAAGTAGAACAGTCCCAACTAAGATGGTTTGGCCATGTCTGCAGAATGGGAGAAGATCGGCTACCATGACAAGCATGTGAAACTAAGAGCCAGGGATTCAGACCTCCAGGATGACCCAGAGTCCGCTGGGAGGACAACATTAGACAGTCTTTGAAGGACCGAGGACTAGAATGGAACCAGGCCAGGAGGAAGACAGCCAATATGATAGTCTGGCTCTCTCTCTCTTCCAAACCTCTACACCTCACGGTAGAAGGGTAACGACTAAGTAAGTAAGTAAGCATGGGTTCTGACAACCTCATCATGTAAAACACATTACTGTAGAAACTACCACTGCAAGAACATATGAATGCTTTGGTGCAGGCTATCTGAGGACCAGCTACAGTGGTGGCTCCATGCTCCAAAGGTTGCAGAAAAGGGAAATGAGGTACGACAAGGTCTACAACGTAGAACATGACAAGAACCAGACAGGTGCTAGTGGAACAGGGGATTAGAAGAAAATGCTGGTGAAAGATATGATATGCATTGCTGTTGATAGCATTACAGAACGTCCTTGTTCTGGTATCCACAGGTTAAGAGAGGAAGAGGGAGACAAACAAAAAAACACAGAGAAGAGAACTGGTGACAAAAAATTATAAAGAAAACATGGAAGCACTTTGAGCACATGGTAGAGGACAGGAGGACTTGGCATGCATTTGTTGAAGACCTGTGCTTGTCACAGAGCTGAAAGATAACCAATGAATGGGCGAATGAGTGAATGGAAGAATGAATGAATGAAAGAAGTGCCCTTACCATATAAAATTAATTCCTGTATTCTCCGAGGTATGCTGAGTTTTTATATCTGGAGAAGGATAGGACACACATTGAGGAAACCTGTTGACAGCATAGCAAGGCAGTCCTTGTTCTGGAATCCCCAGGGTAAGAGGTAGAGGGAGACCAAGGAACACATGGAGAAGAGAACTGGAGACAGACAGGGAGGGAGGGGGTGAAGAAGACTCGGAAAGACCTTGAGCTGATGACAAGGTACTGGAAGACTTGGAAGAGCTACATATCTGTCTGTCTGCCCCATTGTCAGTTTGTTGAACAGATGGTGTTTGAATCTTCCACGGCCAGTTCTTAGTCTGAAAATTACCACTTAATCTGTTTTTGGCAAGGAGTAGTATGGTTCTGTTATTTTAGAAAATATTGCTTGTTCATTTTAGTGTTGTATTTAACCCGTATACTCACCATTTCATTCTTCCCTTCTCTGTTTACTCTCAACGTATTGTGTCTCTGCAGCACTTAGAATGGGCTGATCCTGTGTATGTACATTAAGAGCTGAAAAATCTGCAGGCCCAGTGTAGTTCCCTATGGATCTCTTATGAGAGACGAAGAATGACCAGGACTATTGCTCACTCAGGCATGTCATACAAAGTGACTAATATGAGGTTGTACAAGAAGGCTGGCAACCTCATCATGTCAAACAAGCTGCTACAGAAAATATTGCTACAAGAACACTTGATTGCTGTCTGCAGGCTTCCTGCGGTGGTGGCTCTATTTGGAGCAAAAAGGAAAGTGATGGTGATAATCTACAACCCAAATGCTTAAACATTACAGTTGTCTTTTCTTTCCATCATTTTTTTAATTTCAGAAAGACCGAGATAAAGTTGCTTCCCTTATTGGGATTACTCTTCCAAACAACAACATAGTTTACAAGTTACCCACCTCACCTCATGTCAACAGTGTATCATAGCCAATGCCAGTGAAGGTTTAGATCCTCCCCTGCCCCAGCATGTTAGTGTATAATGTGAAAGTTCAAGTAATCTGAATGCGTATCTGTAACAAGTATTATAACAAGTAAGTTTGGAACAATTATATCATAATAATTATCATCAGGTTGTGTGTTATTAGCTTGAAGATTGCAGTGAAACTTTGCATGCGAGTGACTTGAAATATGTGTTTTTAAGGAAAGCATTTTATTCCGAAGTGTGGTGCAGAAAATCAAATCAGCAGCTTGGATTAATAATTTTAAAGTTCCTAGTGGTAAAATTAACATAACACATCTAGCAGTGGTAGAATACAGAGAACTGATGACCAAACCTCCTAGAAAGCTTAATTACCAATGTCTGGCATATGCAAGGTAACATAATAGACTAACAACAGTTGTTGCAGGGAATTATAGACATTTCCTGTTTGTTTACCATTTGTTTCTATCATAAATTATGGTCCATGATATGATATGGAAAAAATGTGTCATCAGCATTGTGAGTTACAATGTTTATGGTCCATGATATGATACCAAAAAATTGTGTTATCAGCATTGTGAGTTACAGCAAGTAAAAGTTAACACCATGACTTTGTGTTATCACCATTGTGAGGTACAATGTTTATGGTCCTTGATGTGGTACCCAAAAAAATGTGTTAATCACCATTGTAAGTTACAGCAATAAACATTAACACCATGACTTTGTGTTATCAGCATTGTGAGTTACAATGTTTATAGTCCATGATATGATACCAAAAAATGTGTTATCACCATTGTAAGTTACAACAAGTAAAAGTTAACACCATGACTTTGAGCATGCAGATGTTTATCACTGCAGCAGGGTTTTCTGGAAAAACAAAAAAGCACAAACTAAAAGTGTAGTGTGGCTCTCCCATGCTTTAACGTCGGCATACCATTATTGTGTTACAGCCTATTTTGTACTTCTAGATCAGATCCCATGCAACTACCTTTTTATAATTACAATACAGGAAAGTTTTTATACCTAAATTTTTATTGTAATTCTTCACTTCTCCAGATTGGAAAGCAGTGGTCTTGTCTCAGAACTCGTAAGCTCGCAGTGGTCAGTACAAATATTGTGACAAATCATCATTATATTACAATGACAGTTACCTAAATTGTGATGGTACAGGTCATTACAAATCAGTCAATGGCTTAAACGTTAACAAATAGTCTGACAGTATCCATCATCATGCCACAATCATCATCATCATTTTCCTTTGGACTTCTCACAGAGCATGGAGCTACCACGGCAGCAGGTCCCCTTGCAGGAAGTCTGCACCAAGCATTCACATGCTTCTGCAGTGGTGGTTCCTGTAGCTAGTTGTTTTACATGATGAGGTTGGCAGCCTCATGCACAGCCTTGTCGTAGATTTCCGATAGGAGAATTAAGACTAGGTTTGGTCCCTTCTGAATAGGTTTGAATAGGTGATAGACTCAGTGAGAGTTAGTGAAAGGTAATAGAATTTCCACACACGTGAGATGATAGATTTGATATAGTGGCTGTCTCTGAAAGCGAAAAGAATTCTTCTCTCTCTCACCTATTATTAAACAGTTGTAAGAGCAGATTTACAATATTTTCTATCAGGAAAAACACGTGACGGCACTCACAACATGATAATATATTTCTAGAAAGTGACATCATTATTAAGGAAAATAATATACACATCAAAGAAAGTATCATCAAAAGTCATCAAAATCAAGGAAATGTTGCAAGGATGATAGCCCCGTTATGGTGTTAACTCTAGGTTTAGCCCGGCCCCGTTAAGAGAACAGATGATGGCGCCAGAGTCACAGATACATAGGGTTTGAGTCTAAGAGTTGTCTTTGTTTTATCTCGTAATTATATGCACAGAGTTTGGAAAAAAATCTGATTTAACCTAAGACAAAAAAACACAAGAACTCTAGCCTTAGCAACAAATTATGCAGATTGGAAAAAAAAATGAGGACAGCAACAGGGTGTCAAAGATAAAATAGTGAAAAATATCACTCAAACCAGCGTACACTCATTCATTCCGCCATGGCTTCTCACACTGGTACTCACGACTTTGCTTGCTGCCTCTTGGAACCCATTGATTTTAGATTTTCACACAGACTCAAAAAATGCAGTCTTCTGCCAAGAAGTCCCCAGTTCCAAAAGACATATTTAACTCGGAGTCTCCGGGAACGACTACTTGGGTATGCAAATTTGTTCAAATGTCTGATTAAGTCACCTAACAATTATTCCAGGCGCGGGAGTTAGCAGAGCACAGTGTCAATGGCGTAGGTTTCTAAAAAAATGATGAATGTCAGGTCGGTGCCTTCCCTCAGTATAGGATTCACTTTAGTCACACCACAGATTTGTCCACAAGATATAATCTAGTCGGGAAATGATTGTTAATATTCACGCCACCAGGCAGCAAATTATATAGAGTTTCTAGAAGAAATTAAGTGCTGGCTCCAAGGTCCAGTATTTATCATTACAGTCTTTGAAAACCCGTTATAGGGATATTAGTAGTTCTGTCTAACTTGCACCGTCAGATCAGTGTTACTTGAGAAAACCCACGTGGTTCAAAATAAGGACTGTCTATTTCTTCACAAGTATGGAAACTACTACTAGGTGCTGGTAAAGTTAGGGTCACCCCAAAACTTTCACTGTGTGGAGGAAAAATAACACATATAATATAATAAACAGAATCTGAACTGGTTATAACTTACATTTAAACTTGCAAGCAGAGAGCTTTGCTTATCATTTAACTTCCCGTGACGTAAGTTATATTTAAAAATCAGCATTCCTCATAAATTAGGAACACGTGCGTATCCCGTCATCATTCATGAGGCTGGATTCTAGAGTTTATACGTTAGTTTAGAAAAATACACTCGACTGAGTATTAGCAGTTAAATTAAATTCATAAATAGCTACAATTGCCGTTATAAGCTAGAAATTAAATTTTCTACTGCTTTCCACTGAATGCTTCCCTAGAAAATATAATAGCCTACCACTTTATTTCTCTTCTGCGCTAAAGAAATAGATTTAAAATGAATTAAGCGATTTAACACTTTAACACTCACAAAATCTATATATCTATCATATTAATTACCTCAACCACAGAATTACAGGTAGTCGCACAACTTAAGAATAAAAATGCTGAAAATATTTCTGGAAGTCTAGAAGTTCGACAAATTGCCGAAACAAACTGAGATCTTCGCTAACAGCTATTCTGTTTTTTTCGAGCGACCTATCTACTGTGGAGTCTATGAGCGAGAATGAAATTAAAGTTTCAAACTTGGCCAATATCTTAAAATCAGACAAAGGGCCCAAACTCATTTCGCCAAGCGAAATTATCTCCCCTACTCCCAACATTTACGTCCGCTTAACGCGTGTCGTAACTGTCACCTACTGACCACGATGTACGCGTGTCAGTTTCAAATCCCAGACAGCCTGACTCCATTGCCCAAGTGAGCGCCGTGTCAGTTTGGGATTTTCCAGCCAAATGTCTGGATACTGCCCGGTGCAGATGTAAAGTATCACACCTCACCGGGACTAATGCCGAGAAGAAGCTCGCGCGCTCGGTGAGAATGTAGACGATTTGCTACGTCCTGTGTTCAGCGAACCGACTTATCACGCCTTATGACGCCCTGCAGCCCTGACATCTACGTAATATCGTCCTAGCGCGATTCTCAGTTTAAGAGAAAGGAAAAAGGTAAAGTTTGCGAATTATATGAGAATAATATTCGCAAAACGAATGGATGAAAAATATACAGGAAAAAATGAAATACAGAGATAATAAAAGAGAGAATTTTATGTGAAAGAATAGGAAGAAGATGTAGGAAATTAAATGAATATAAACCCTACGTGACAAGCCTCATATTAGTCACCTTGTACAACATGCCTGAGGGTGCAGTAGAACGTATTCTTTCTTTGTCTCTTCAGAGACCCCTGTGAACCTACACTTTGACATTTACCAAAATTGTGATAGTACACATCGTTACACAGTAATCAAGGGTTTGAAAGTGTACAAATATTTTGACAGCATACTTCCTCATGCCATTATGACAGTTACCAAAATTGTGATAGTACACATCATTAGGCTGCTGCTGGGGCAGAAACACTTGTTACGACTCCCTCTCATTGTTATATGTGCTTTATTATGTCGAAGGAGTTCTTCGGAGAGGTCCCTCCTTTATAAAATATATCTCTGTGTGTAGTTAGTGTGGCATGCACAAATGCCGATGAGAGTTTTACATTCAGCCTTCATATACAATCCTGATCTTCAACAATAAAGATGCTGCAAAGGCCAGGTTGGTTGTTAGGATGATACATGTTTATTCACTATTCAAAGCTCCAGTTAATTCATAAAATATATATATGTTCATGATCTTGGTATAACCTAGCCAGTCTTGAGCGTCGCTATTCAGTCTGCTAATGACAAGATGTCCTCACCATTTGTATGCAGATTTTATTTAAAAGTCTCAAACTCACGTGCATCAGAATACAGCATTCACTTCTCACAATATAATACTCTAGCATCGACCCAATGAAGTAGATGGGCGATCTAGATGTTGAAACACTTTAGGACTCTGTAGAAATAACACCATCCAGGAGCCAGACATAATGCGTCTGTCCACATCGAGATACACACAGAAAAAGACTAGAAGTTTCCTTCACTTCTGCCAAACTGAGACCGGTTGACTTCTGCCAAATCTGCCCCAAAAGGCAATGACGTACTTCCGGGTAACCCATGGATACAGTACATCAACAACATGGTATCTAATCGATACCCATCTGATAGTGACCGATATGTTATGAGTTTTAATCATAACAACTACACAGTTTTCATTATTTACGTGTTGTGAGAAAACATCACCAAAGTGACCAGATGGTAACATCAAATTTCACTGCTAGTATGAAATTATATAGTACCCATGTTTCTGCCAAAAAGTAGGCAATTTAACACACGAGGCGTGGACAGTAGCAAAAAAATGCTATTACCATTGTCTACAAATGACATAAAACAATTTAACAGCAAAGTAAGGTAACCATAGCAAGATCAGCCAACATGTAAAAACGAAATGATTATATCAGTCCATGCATTCTCATCCTTCATACAGTCTGAAACCCCTATTTGTCTTGTCAGGTAACGGTAGTCTCTTAATGTCATCTCAAAGTAAGATTATAATGCAAAGCATTAATAATAATATAACAACAATAATAGATGACATGAGGCAGACAAATAACCAATAAGGTGTGTGACTGCTACATTTTGTCACATGAATAAAGTTTTGTGTAATTGTGAATGATATGTTATTAATATATCATATTCATAACACGAGAAGCGAGGAAATTATGTAAGTAACACATTATTGTTGGCAAATAGTAACACTATGCCTATGTGTCATATTCATAAACCATGGAATGGCGTACAAGCTCATCAATGTTTTAAAGTTTAGTGTGAGTGTGACATAAATTTTGTCCAGAACTCTACAAAGTGTAGTGCAATTAAATTAATCACTTTCCAATATTATATAGAATAGTGCTAGTATATAAAGCAATGTCATTTCAATACTTTATAACTGTTTATACAATGTCATAAGATGTATGTTGAAATCCATTGTTGATCATGTCCATGACTGATGTCCGTGTAATAATGTGTCAGTAAGAATCCACAAGTCATTAAACATCGTAGTGAATCATCACAAATAAGTTCCATCCTAACTATCCGTGTTACTTCCCTTTGAAAATTGTGCGACATTTATTTTTGAATTATGTCCCTTGAAAGTGTAGTACAAAGTTTCTTACACCAGTGCGTATCAAAATAGTCTGGAAATGATACCATTTTCAATCATATACATATGGTGTGTTTGACAGTTTGTAGCTTGACGATGAGTACTGTCATGACGGCACGATGTCTACATGAAGTACCATGAGTTCAACGATATACTACTTGATGTTGCGTCTTATAGGATACATCATCATCCTGTTGCTGCGCGAGCCGCTTTCTTATATCAGCAATATCTAATTAGTGCACAATCTAATTAGTGTCCTGCAATTACGTGATTATTCATGCAATAAGTTCATGAACAGGACATTTCCATGAACGTATCTGTGCTAGATTGAGTTATGTGAATCATCTGTACTTGTAGAGTTGTTAGATGATGTAGGGTCTTTTACGCACCTGGAAAGTACATCTGCCAAAACATTTTGGCTTCCTTTTATGGCTTTGATATTGTAGTCGTAGGGTTGTAGAGCGAGTGAGGCTCTAGCTGCTTTTTGATTAGTAAATCTTGCTGTCTGTAGTAACGCCAAGGCTTTTTGATCTGTCTCCAGAGTGAATCGGGCTCCCATCAGATAACGCTGGAGTTTGTTGAAAGAGAAAACAATCGCAAGCAACTCCCTCTTGACAATAGGATAACGCTGCTCTGTAGGTGACAGTTTACGGCTCACATACATAGTAGGGTGCATGTGGCCTTTAAATTCTTGCATTAATGTTTCGCCTATGGCTGTATTTGACACGTCGACTCTGAGAACAAAAGGATATCGAATGTCAGGTAACCTCAAAATTGGTGATTTTGAAAAGGCAATCTTAAGCAAATTTAAAGCCACATGACACGCATGCGACCAAATTACCTTATCT
Source organism: Oreohelix idahoensis (assembly GCA_024509875.1). Classification (NCBI taxonomy): domain Eukaryota; kingdom Metazoa; phylum Mollusca; class Gastropoda; order Stylommatophora; family Oreohelicidae; genus Oreohelix; species Oreohelix idahoensis. Next base: position 112,114 of record JAMPIV010005596.1, on the reverse strand, counting down.
GGAGCGTTCTTTTTTTACCAACGCTAACAAAACTGAAGTCATATCCGAAAAACTAGGCAGAAATTTTCTATAAAAATTTATCAGACCCAACAAACTACGAACTTGTTTTTTTGTTCGAGGAATTTCAAGATTCAGAATTTTAGAAACAGTAGAATCTTCAGGTTTTAGAAACCCACCTCCAACCTTATGACCAAGAAAGGAAATTTCAGTATATCCTATTCTAGTTTTGGAGGGTCTAGCAGTAATGTTGTGAAAGCGTAAGGTATTCAACAAAGCATGAATTCCGTTAACATGATCATCCCAAGTATGATGGAACAAACAGATATCATCTATGTAAGTGATCAAATCCTCATGATCAGAGAATAGTCTACGCATCATGCGAACAAAAGTAGCAGGAGCTTTAACAAGACCGAAAGACATGTAATTGAACTGAAACAAACCTAAAAGTGTAGCGAAAGCTGTATAAGGCTTAGATTTGTCAGATAATGGCACTTGCCAATATCCTTTGGATAGGTCAAACTTTGTAAAGAACATAGCTGTAGACAATCTATCAAGAAGGGATTCAAGCAGGGGTAACGGTTCCACATCCTGAATTGTGACAGCATTTAGACGTCTGAAATCTATACAAATAGATTTGTCTTTTTTTCTGATTAAGACCATAGGAAAACTATATGGTGAATTAGAAGGTTCAATTATGTTTAACCTAATCATTTGTTTTATTTCTTCCTGTACCTGAGACTGTAAATGAATCGGTATAGGGTAAGGTTTAAGTTTGATAAGTCTGAAATCTGTTAGCACGATATCATGCTGAATGATATCTGTATGCCCAGGAACATCCGTGAGCACATCAGAAAAAGATTGCAGTAATACAGAAATCTGCTCTTTCTGATTAGAAGCTAGAGTAGGAGCAATGGAAATATCTTTCCAGCTTTCAGTAGCCAAAAGATGCACATCAGGTAAAGACAATATTGGTTCACCACCATCAGAAAAATCAGAACTCTCCTCCTGAATAACTGCTAAGGAGGAGCGACGATCAACAGATTCGTCGATAGCTTCAAAGACAGGTTTCAGATGTGGAGGTCGAGTATGAAATTGTTGTAACATATTAATATGAAAAATTTTATCCTTTTCTTTAACAGATAAAACATAGTCAACATCTGACAATTTATCCACAATTGTGTAAGGACCCTTCCACGAAACAAGTAATTTATTGTCCTTGTTTGGAAGTAATACGTAGGCTTCATCACCTGGCCATAATTGGCGCAGTTTTTTGTTTTGATTGATAAACAATTGAGCCTTTAATTTTGCTTTTTTCTGACGACTCCACTGCTATTTGGCATGTGTCAATAATCTTCTGTCTTAAATTCACAACATATTGATAAGAGGTTTGAACCTCCTCATCCATGTTAGTTCCAATGAGCAATTGTTTAAAGATAGACATAGGACCTCTAGGCTTTGCACCACATACCAATTCAAATGGCGCAGACCCCGTATTTTCGTTGGGAATTTCTCTATAAGCAAAGAGAATAGCAGGCAATATTCGATCCCAATCTTGTGGATACTTAGTCGTAACCTTGCCCAACATTTGTTTTAAACTTTCAATTTTACCATTTGCTTGAGCGTGATAGATAGCACTAAGCGATCTCTCAATACCAAACATTTTCATCACCTCTTTCATAGCGTCAGAGACGAACTGGGATCCCCGGTCAGATAGTATGTTTTCGGGAAAACCCATATCTGCTGAATACTAAAAATAGCGCATCCGCAATGTCCACGGTTGATATGGATTTAAGCGGAATCGCCTCCAGCCATCGGGTACACATATCAATGCAAGTAAGCACAAATTTGTGACCCCTAGCTGACATGACTTTTAATGGACCAATAAGGTCGATAGCCATCTTTGCGAATGGACGCAAAGAAATATCAGATGCCTGGATAGGTGCATTATGTCCAGGTCTTTTTGTTGCGACATGTTGGCACACTGAGCATGTGCAACAAAAAGCTTTTACATCTTTAGTCACACCAGGCCAAAAGAAATGTGACAAAACCCTCTGTTTTGTCCTTGCAATACCTAAATGACCTGCACAATTTATGTCATGGGCATGTGTCGTAAGACAAATGATCTAAAGCAAGTAGGTACCATAATCTGTTTTTTCACAGATGTAGCATCTTGAAAATTTCTAATTAAAATATCACTCTTTAATGTGTACCAATGTTTAGCATTATCATCAAACATCATATCATTTGATTTTGCCATACGAAAAAATTTCTTTAAAGAATCATCTTCTTTTTGCCTTTGTATGAATGATTCTTTATCAATCAATTCCACCTGTAAATTATCATCATCTTCCAGCTGATCAGTATTTTCCTTTTCATTATCATTATCTCTATCATTATCATGATCTTCATCATTCATCAAATCTTCAGTCTCCTCCCCATCATTCATTACCTCATCTAACACAATATCACTGTGGTTGTGATTATTCATTTCAGCACGAGCTTGCGCTCTGGTTGTAACAGCATTTGCAGTTATTAAATGCTGTTTTTCCCAATTTTCAATGTCTTCTCTAGAACATTCATGGAGACCTGGGATATTTCCTAAGATTATTCCAGCAATAGGACTATTCAGTAGACACACAAGAGTTCTCCCTGTAAAATAAGGTGTATCCATAAATACTTCCGCTGTTGGATAGTATTCCACTGTGTCACCAAATGTAATGCATTTCACTTCTCTGCCTGTGAAATCCGACTGATCCACTAAAGACCTGCGTACACTGATTGTAGTAGAACCAGTGTCCCTCAAAAGTGACACTAATTTATTGTTAACAAAGCCCTTATTATTTTAATCATAACAACACTGTAAAACTAAAATTTGTTGCATGCCTGTTAAGATATTAGCACTATACATCTGCGCAATGTTTCCTATTTTCAGATGCGCTGTATTTTTAAAAATTAATTCCAGGTAAATTACATTTTGAAATCTCAAATGTCTAACTTAGTCCCTCTTGCTGTTCATAAAATTGCTGCCTTGTTAAATATAGTCTAGTCTTTAAATAATACATGCCTTGTCTGTTGTTTACTGTGGGGAAAATCATTATCATTACACTATTCATTGTAATGTTTTGATTTTTGTACTGACAAGATGATATCTGTATGAAAAGAAACTTGGTAAACAAATGATTTTGTTACATAATTAGTTACATGAAAGTTGTTAACATTTTCATTTGGAACACTGGGATTCTCATCAGAAGACATTTATTGCAAAAGTTTTGTTCCATTCACTTTATTATCCTGAATTTTCATGATCATCTCCTTTTTCACTCCTTGCGGAGCATGTAGCGACTCCTGCAGATGGCCCATTTGAGGTAGTCTACACCACAGAAAAACAACTCTTGCAGTTGTTTAACATGATGATGATGCCAGTCCCATGCTCAGCCTCATGGTCATCGCCTTTTACGACATGCCTAAGGAAGTAGTATCCTTTCTTTGTCTCCTCAGAGACCCCTGGGAGCTACACAGGGTATTCAGAATGGTACAGCTATCAAATTATGTTCACATCTCTGCATTCATCCATTATTCAGACTTGGAAGGCATCAAGTTTTTTCCAAAGAAAATCACGTCAACAGTTATAAAAAATCTGACAGAAATATTGCATTTGCATATACATGTTTGTATCCTTTTGTCTGAAAACCTCGGGGGCAGCTGTGTTTCGGATACCAGGTTTTTTTTTGTTGTGGTTTCCAGATGTTGTCTAAATCATGGTTGAAAAGTCACCCAAAATGTGTTCAAAAAGTCACCCAAAATGCATTTGAAAATTGCCCAAACTATGTTAAAATGTTGCCCAAAGTTGTCCAGAATCGCCCAGTTGTAATAGAAAAGTAACCCCAAGTCAAATATTTCAGTTTTCATGTTTTCAGATAAAAGGATACAGACCTATAATGTGTTTTTTTTTTTTTTTTCAAGTAGTTTTTACCTTGTGTTTGACAAATCTTGCACATGGGCTATTTTCTTACATGTGTTCTCATGTGCTTTTTTGAGAACCTTGATACTGCTTCCAAATTGGTGTTATTTGTTGATTTAATGTGGCACTAGAGGCATGCAAGTTGAGTAACAGTTTAACATTTGTTTGTGATGTGAATTGGGCAGATGTGTGGTTGTTCTTTCCGATTTTTTTTGCTACAGCATGGCATAATATGTTGATAAAGGTGTAAAGTTTATCAAAAAGCTTTCTGGTTCATCAAATATTGAAAACAGTTGTTTAATTTTTGGCCTCCTGAAAGTCGGTAGAATAAGCACATCTACAAACACAACATTAAAGCCCAGTAAATTGAACAGAATAAAGGGAATAAATATGCTTATGTAATGAATGAAGAACCCTTACAAGTTTTGGTAGATAACAGAAAACAAAGACGCCCAAATAAGGGAGACAAAACCCTGAAATAGATTATATAAATGGTTATGGAAGCTAGCAAAAATAAATATATATCTGTATAACATTGCAAGTGTTCCATATAAAAATTAATGCATGAAAAAGGAGTAAGTTTTATTTTCATAATGAATACTTCAGCCTTTTAAATGTTAACTAAAATAATAGAAGAATAAATACATATGAGGGAGCCGCGCTAGCGTAGTGGTTACAACACCGCTCTGGCGACCGGGTGATTCAGGATCAAACCCGGGCGACGGCATTTGAGGATTTTTCGTCGACCGGGAATAGGACTGGATTAACTCGAGACCTGGCGAGGACATTTGAAAATGTGTCGTCGACCAGGGATTGGCGGCTCCTGAGCCGACCCAGCTCTAATGGGTACCTCCGAACTCGGCGAGTATCTGCCTGAATGGCGAGGGACACCTGTCTCTGTACAAGAAAAGGGATACTCACGTAAAATCAATGTCAGGTTAGACATTAATAATAACCTGAGATTTCGCCTCGAGTATTAGCGGGCGTACGAAAAAAAAAAATACATATGCATAATTAATTCTATAACTTTTGTCTCATTCCTAGACAACAGGGATGTACATACATGTATATAAGCATTATCAGACCACGAGGTCTTTGATATTTGGGACATGTCACGTAATATAACCTACGGACATTGTGTCTAGGCTGAACGGGGCCAAAACGAGGCAAAATTTTATAAAGTTAAAAAAATTGTATACGGAATATATAAAATTATGAAGCATGAATGCTGATGAGGAGTAAATACATCTGCATAATCTTTGCGAAAATTGTATAATCTATAGAGCACTGAACAACAGGGTGTTTGAAAAGTTGCTTCCTATTTAAAAATTTTATAGGGGTATGGAGTGGCTAAGAGGTCTGCCTCTAATTCTAAAGGTACCAGGTTCAGTTCCCAGTACAGGGAATATATTTGATGGAAATTTTTTTCAGAACCAGTGGGTCCTAATGATGTCATGCTCTCCCCTGATCTCATGGGTAGTAAGATTGGATGCCTAGATTTCTCGGAAATGGGCAAAAAAAATAGGAGGCCCCACGTGCAAGTTGAATATGTTATAAATCCCTTAGCAGTTGGAAATCGTAAAGAGTAGGCCATGTGGCCGCTGCCCTGGCAAAATTTACAAAATTAGGAATACCTACCCACCACAAAAATATTTATAGATTGTGTGATTCCTGTATACACACATTGGGATCCTCGCTGGAGCTGTGGAGTTTGTGTACTGTGCTGAGTGTGATCTAAGGGAGGAGATTGTAGCGCTGATGGAGTTGTCCATGTGCAATGAAGATGGTCCTTTAAAACCAAACCAAATTTGATAGCCTCATTTTTATCCATTGGATATACATTAAATAAATGTCTAAACAAGGAGAATTAACTGCCATTTTTTATTTTCAGACACAAAATAAAATAAAAGAATATAATATAAAACGGCCAGTAAACTCACATTACAAGAGACAGCAAAAGTTACTGCCCACTGTGAGTTCATGCGTTGAACAAACCAGATCTCTTGCTGAGTTGTAATGTTAACATGATATAACATCTTATGTTACAAAACAAAACAGTTAAGTCTTGTTATTTTGATGTTTTTATTCATATAAATTGTAGGGCAGGAGTGAAGAAACGAGATTTCATTAACATTGTGTTTCCACCTTCTCAAACATCCCGTTGCATTGAAGTCAGATTTTCTGCTGTTGAAGTTTTGTTCTGGTAGCTTTTTTGAACGAGCATCTGATTAACAGAGTGGTTAGCGCGCTGGTCTCTCGCAGCGAAGGTACCGGGTTCAAAACACAGTAGTGTCACGCCCCAGTCTACTCAGCTGTAAATGGGTACCGGACTCTGCTCTTGAGTTAGGGAAGGAAAAGGCAGCGGGGTTGGGGAACTGGTCACCCCACCTCTCAGAGCTGGACCTAGTATGGTGAAGGCTGAAACACTTCACTCCCATATTGCAACATCTACTGTGAGAGTACCTTTAACTTGTAGCTTTTTTGAGCTGCCTTCTGATGAGGTCCTCATGATGTTAGATTTCCGTTTTGTAGCTTATACATGGTGTTGTTTCCCCCGGCTTTCTGATTTCTTTGTTTGTTCTTGGTTGCTAATGGTGGTACTTGTGTACCTTTCCTTCTTTACTTCTGTGTATGTGCAGTTTTGATGATTACATTTGGTGGTATATTTGGGTGTTTGCTTCTATCAGTTATGATGTTGCTAAATGAGCTTAGGTGTTTGCTTCTATCAGTTCTGATGTTGCTAAATGACCGTATTGTCGCATAGATTATTTAGATGATATAAGTAAGGAAGATGTATAGAAAGCACATAGACCTTTAGACACCAGTTTTCACATAGGTGAGCTAGTGTTGAGGGAAAGAGTTAACAGAAGGGCACAGGTTAGTGTCAGTGATTCTCTCACCTTTTAGACTACCAACTCTTGTATTTTTCTGGCAACGACTAACTCTTTCTTACTCAAATCTTTTTAAAGAAGAACTAGTAGTAACAAGTAAAACAAGGATGGTTGAGTATGTTTTTCTGAACAGAACATACAATCTACTAAGTCAAACCCAGAATGATGGTGAGTTACAGAATGTACAAAATTACTTTAGTTACAGTAGAAAATCAAATCAATGTTGTCATGCTAGGAATGCTAGGAACTTTAAAAAAAGACAGTTATGATATTACTTATTCAAGGATTTAGAATACTGTCAGTGTCTTTGGTTCAGATAAGAATAAGAGGCTATTTTCCTCACTGGCGAGAGTTTATTCCTATGGCTATTTCTTGGAAAAGTGAATTCTGACTTTGGCCTGGGTTTTAAGTAGACTTATCTGCTTGGACTTCTCCTGGGCGTCCCATTAGGTAGGGATTACCAACTGGGTAATTTAATTCAGTGGGGCTACGGTCCAAGAGATGACTAGGCTTTTTGTTAACCTGGTTGTGAAGTGGAGTTATGATGTTCAGGTGCTGACGAGGCGTTGAATGCTTATATGCTGTAGACTGCTCAGGGTTGCTGACTTGTGATCGCCACTAGAGGGTTTGAGAAGTAAGCACTAGTTCTCTCTGTAGCATGGAGCAGCTAGGCGGTTTTCTTGCAACAAATTACAGCATTCAAAATCCAGAAACTGGCTAGGATTCTGCAACTGCGCTGTGGAAAATACAGGTAATCAATCTTCTGTTTTATACAGATATATTACCTACAGCCATAATACTTTTCATCTCAGAATGGTGCCAATAATATATTTACCTGAACCGTAATGTCAGTCTTTTCCTTAAAGGCGACTGTCCATTTGTTTACAAATTCCTGTCTAGCAGTAGTCTCACACTGGTCGGGTCAGTCAGGTCAACCTTTTTTTACAAGCAGACGCCTGGTCGTGTGCATCCATGCATGACTGCATTGGAGGAATGATATTTCATTCACTCGTCCATTGAACAACTTGGGTCCTCTCTCGTTCACAACAGCTTTCTCCATCACATTCCCAATATCATTAGAATGTTGTACTTTCAGGTATCAGCCAGTACTTACATCATTATAATGCATCAATGATAACATTCATAATACATAAATGCAAAATAGCTATCAATCTAATGTACAAAAAATAAAACCACAATATTAAGTATTTCACACTTTACATCAGTTAACTAATCCCTTGATATTAGAGTTAGCTAATTAAACGAATACTGAGAGTTTGCTTACCGCTCAGGATTATTATCCGCAGCTTAAGAAAATAGAATTTTGGTAGCGTTACACTAAAAGCACACATACTGTAAATATGAGGTAGTTTGAGGCTTCTCTTCTATAAGCGTGCGTTCTCTTCCAACGGTTATCAGCAAGTGATTTCTAAACTCAGCATTTGTTTCCATGAAGTTAAAACATTTTCGTTCCCACGTCCAGAGTTAATTATTTCCCGTCTTTTATTTAGACACGTAAAAGATTTATCATGGCGGTCTTCAGTTGACCACTGAACACTGAAATATCATCCTCTAGGAACCACTGTGGTTTCGACCAAGCGAATAAATCGTACTGACGTCCCTAAAGAAATACTTTTAGTGCCTTTGTAGGAGAAGAAAGCATTGGGATCGTATGACAGGACTATTAGTGAAAACTGGAAAAACAGCAATAGAACAGAACGCAGGTGCAAATATTCGTAGAGAAAACAGACAAAATGTGAAGGAATAAAAAAAGTAAGGAATTTTAAAATAATCTAGACGAAACCTTCGAACACTCCGTGACACTTATGTCTTATGTGTTTGCTTCATTCAGTTTTGATGTTGCTAAATGACCTTATGTGTTTGCTTCTATCAGTTTTGATGTTGCTAAATGAGCTTAGGTGTTTGCTTCTATCAGTTCTGATGTTTCTAAATGAGCTTATGTGTTTGCTTCAATCAGTTTTGATGTTGCTAAATGAGCTTAGGTGTTTGCTTCCCTCAGTTCTGATGTTGCTAAATGACCTTATGTGTTTGCTTCTATCAGTTTTGATGTTGCTAAATGAGCTTATGTGTTTGCTTCTATCAGTTCTGATGTTGCTAAATGACCTTATGTGTTTGCTTCTATCAGTTTTGATGTTGCTAAATGAGCTTAGGTGTTTGCTTCTATCAGTTTTGATGTTGCTAAATGACCTTATATGTTTGCTTCTATCAGTTTTGATGTTGCTAAATGAGCTTAGGTGTTTGCTTCTATCAGTTCTGATGTTGCTAAATGATTAGGCAAAATTTGCTAATGTTCCGCTAAATGAGCTTATGTGTTTGCTTCTATCAGTTCTGATGTTGCTAAATGAGCTTAGGTGTTTGCTTCTATCAGTTCTGATGTTGCTAAATGAGCTTAGGTGTTTGCTTCTATCAGTTCTGATGTTGCTAAATGAGCTTAGGTGTTTGCTTCTATCAGTTCTGATGTTGCTAAATGAGCTTAGGTGTTTGCTTCTGTCAGTTCTGATGTTGCTAAATGAGCTTAGGTGTTTGCTTGTCGGTTTTGATGTTGCTAAATGAGCTTAGGTGTTTGCTTCTATCAGGTCTGATGTTGCTAAATGAGCTTAGGTGTTTGCTTCTATCGGTTCTGATGTTGCTAAATGAGCTTAGGTGTTTGCTTCTATCGGTAAGATTTTGGTAAATAATAATCAGCATAGATGACTGGAATCTCCAGGGTAAGAGAGATAAGAGGTTGATAATAAAAAAATTATTAAAAAAAACACATGGAGAAGAGAGCTGGAGATGGAAATGAAAATTACATGGAAAGACCTTGAGCTGATGGCATACAGCAGGATTTGTTCAATGAAATGTTATGAAAAAAAAAAAAAAGGTAATATGTCTTACTGGGACAAAGGATAAGGAGAAACGTACATTATGGCCACAAGACCTTAGTCAGAAACAAGTGAACAAAAAAAAAAAAAAACTTAGAGGAAAGAAAGTGAGAAGTAATTAAAAACATGAAAAATAAGCAAAAAAAATAAATACGAATACACCTGGTGCTATGCCATGGCAAGACCCAAAAATCTTATGTCCATTGAGAAGCTAAAGGGTATTGAATGATATAAATTGATCATTAGTCCTGCAGTAAACTGGTAGAGGTTGGTAAGGGGGGTAAAAAAAAAAAAAAGGCATGTTTGTCAGTGTTTACAATGGAACAAAACAGACTCCATTGTTCAACAAGCAGATATAAGTATCTTATCCCTTACATGTTGATAAATGAGGCTTGGTGGTGTGCTGTGTTGACTTCTGTCAGATAAGTTGACTTGAAGGCATACACTTGAATATTTGCTTCTCTGTACCAGTCTGTTGGTCGTTGATTCAGACTTAATGATGTTCTTGAAGGTGTTCTTTTATTATAGATAAAATGTCATGGCTTTTCTATGAGGTTATCGGTTTGGGCCTCATGTAGCCCCTGGGAGTCTCTATGAAGAAAGACTAGATCTATTGCTGCCTCAGCAACTATTATGAGATTATGCATGGGGCTATCAACCTCATCATGTAAGACAAAGTGTGGCAGAAACCACTGCTACACAATCAAGAAGGATTTGATGCAGGCTTCACATCGAAGTGGTGGCCCCTGTGCTCCAGAAGGAGCAAAGAAGGAGTTGTGTGAATATCAGTAAAGATGATAGATCAAAGTTTGGTGTACATTTGGCTGCTTGTTTGTCTATGCCTAGTTGGTGTGAATGAGACTTAATGTTTTCCAGATATTTATAGGTGCTTGCCATAAATTTGCATCAAATTTTCTTTCAGATTTGAGTAATTCCATTGTTCTAATTGTTTGTTTTCTCAAATTCTAGGCCAAATATTTTCTATGTATATATTCAGCTTATACAGTAGTTATTGCTGTTTTAGTAACATAGTAGTGAACTATTGATACAATTTGCCTAAAATGCATCCTAGTGTGGCAGGGGCGCTAGGGGTTCCTCACACCCAAGACCCGTGCACCAAGAAAATTTATAAAGGATCGTTTGACAGGGGTTGCAATTATTGGTTGCTTGCAACCCTCTCAGCAGCAGACTTAACAGTTCAAGCAACCCAAAGCCTTATGCAGATCAACATTTAATTCTACCGAACAGAACCGAACACCAAACAAACAATCCAACAAACACCCAGTCAGTGTTCATAGACTGTCTGAAAAATAATAAATAAAACAACGTCTAAGTGAACATCAATAGCATGGATAATAACACTTACCATACAGAAAACATGCGCCCACCTGATATCATCAACTATCTCACACACTCATGCGTGTCGCCCAATGCGACTAGTATGGTGTTGTGCATGAGGCTGGCAATCGCACCGGGTAACATAGGTTGCTACTGAAACCACTACTGCAAAAGCATCTGAATGCTCCATGCTGAGGTAAACCACACCGGTGGCCCCATGCTCCCTCAGGAGCGGAGAAGAGAAATATACATCTGGTACGCCCACGTGCTCTCACAAACCATTGTTCACACAACAATAATAATCAACTGGACATAAAATAATATTCTTCAATACATGTACAACAAATAATCTCAATAATGAGAATTAACCACCACCTCACAACTGGTCTATCTCAATATTCGTTACTGCATTCTGAAGCATGTCGTATGTGACGACTCGTGCGGCTGGGAATCTCATCGCATGAAACACATTATTACAGGAACAACCACTGTAATAGCATAAAAAATGCTTCTGTTGGCTTGTGGTGGACACCAGCCGCATTGGTGTTTCCATGCTCCACCAGGAGCAAACAGAGAAACACCTGTCTCAACAAAGGAGTGGCCTCGCGCTCTCCAGAAATCTAAATACATATTCTCACCTCACAGTAACCCATTAAATATACAGTAGAATATCAATAAACGTGAAATACACTAAATTACTCTTACATAAAGAATACAATATAATTATTCTCGACTTAAGCCAAACTGGGACTAAATACACCGCGTGTCGCTCGGCATAACATATTATAGGTTTACCACGCGGAGCGTGTTTAATCAGACTCGCTATCGCCGCCTTTTATCACCACGAGGCTACTATCTTGCGATCGTTAATCTTATCTAAATTTCCAGTGGAATAGCCTTTCTGAAGAATGAAATAATCGCTCTTAAACTCTCACATCTATCTACCTATCTGTCCCATTAAACATTAAAATAGCCACATCGATATAATTTCAGAATCCTAGAAAACTAATGCTAATTTAAATTAACTCACGTGCTCAAGGCATTTACAGCTTGGCTCTTGTGTGTCTTCTTAGTCTGTTCTCACTGGGCGGCTCTCTCAAACATAGACCGGTTTCGCCGCTTGCTACCCCTTTTTATAAGCCCTGGCCTAACCACTCAATTTACTGCGCGCTCGCGTATTAATCTGCGCCACACAGATAACACACGCGATTATTGCTCCAGAATGCATGAAAACACAGATTTACACAACTAGAGCAAAAACACAACTAATTCGTAGGCTTATTATGGCCTTGTAATAAATCTGCTTGAAGATAACATGATCAAAAAGCACTAAACCACATAGACAATATGACTGCCCAGATGGGGCCAGCGCCTAGAACGACAGACCTCAAGATGGCGCTGTCACATATTCCCCGCCTGATTTTGTTGTCGTCCCGACAACTGCACTAAATCAGGCGCTTCAGTCGTATTCTCCAAATCTGGAGGATCACCTTTTCCTTCACTTCGTCTCAGGTCATTGCTGGTTACTCTAATGCTCGGACTCGCTCTGTCCATTCGTTGGATGATATATGGACCCCCTGTCATTGTGGGAGCACGAACTACAACGTACTCGTCTTCTGACCACATATCACGAATCTCGGATCTCTCAGCGTCATGCATTCTCTTCTTCACCAATTCTCCGACCTGTAGTGGAGTAGAACACGACAGCTTGTCACATCTCTCTTTCCGGACTGCTGCAAAACTCTGCAACGGTGGCTCTGCTCTTACGTGCGCCCCTCGTAGCCTGGAAACGTGTCCTTCAACGAGTTTTAGATGAGTCTCCTCCTCTAAATGTCGACCACTTTTCCTGGCGCCCTTATGGTGACAGTTGCCACGGCCATCTCTTGGCTTGCACTGTGACGGCAATGTAGATGTGTTGGTACGCTTAGAGAGGGCGCTCTTTGATGGGCAAACCGATATCAAATGGTCCGGGGACCTACAATGGAAACATCGCTTAGGAAGCGGGCCCTGGGGACACTTGGCTGCCATGTGGTTCGAAAGGTCTCCACAGTTGAAGCATCTTATTTTCCTAGGCTTCCTTGGTGCCCTGGGTCGCCTCCTGCTACCCTTACAACCTGGCCGCCTTTAACTTTCTTCCCTGCAATAAGCACCTCACACTCCGGTCGACCACCAACCCTCTTTATCTTTGAGCCATTCTGCTCCCCTTCTGTAACCTGACTCCCAGCCGCAGAGGGGTCTAGTTTAATGCCTGTGGACATCGATTCTGTACGTGGCCTAGTTCTCTGCATCTAAAACAACGAACTGTCCTGGTACGTCTCCCCTGCTCCTGAGACATCGCATCAATTTTAGCCTCTAATTGAGCCACCTGTGCTCTCAGCCGCTCTACTTCTGCGTTTAATGCATGCATATCTGACACAGTCTCTGTTCTTGCCACTTCAACACTGGCAACACCAGCCCCCGAAGCTGCTTCGACACTGGCAACACCAGCCCCAGAAGTGGGCTCAGTCTCCAAAAACCGTAGGGCATAGTCCCTCACCGACGTGAACGATGCTGTAGGCTCCTTGATGATCATTTCCTTTGCAAGCTTTCTTAGTAGATCATCTCCCAGGCAAGCAGTAAACTGGTCACGAAGAAAGGATGGCTCCAAAGGAGTGACGTTATTCTGCTTTTGTGCCCTTACCACACTTTCAAACACCTCGTGAATGCGATGGGAGAATTCCCAAAGAGACTCCCTTGCACCTTGCCGGGTAGAGTAGAACGCGGCCATTACTTCTGGGATGCTCCGACGCTCCCCATACACCCTAAGAATGGAATGTAGCATCGATTCTGGGTCATCATCATCAGCCTGAATCCTCAGCTCCCTGCGGAAACTTGGGGTCACACTGTCAAGAATAACATCTGCCTGGTCCTCTTTACTCATCATCCCTACTCTCCAGGCAGCTCTCACCTCTCTGACATATTCCTCGGCCGTAGGACCTGTGCGCTCCCCAAAGCACCGCACTCTCTTGTGAGTAGGTACCACGATGTACTGCACTCGTTCTTGTTGACGATCCAGCCCTACCACAGGGTCATCCACCTCAGCCACATCTTCGTTATCAGTTCTACTAGCAGCGCGTGTGTTGCGTGCCGCCATCTTGTTGCTAGCAGAGTTGACTAGAAATCTTGACAAACTGGATGATCCCGTCCCTCGCCTTGCACTGAACTGGGTGTTCTACTGTTTCGGCTGTTGCTGCTCTGATTGCTGAAGAGTTGCTTCACTGCGTGCTGTCTGTCAATCCTGCCGACGACGCCACTTGTGACAGGGGCGCTAGGGGTACCTCACACCCAAGACCCGTGCACTAAGAAAATTTATAAAGGATCGTTTGACAGGGGTTGCAATTATTGGTTGCTTGCAACCCTCTCAGCAGCAGACTTAACAATTCAAGCAACCCAAAGCCTTATGCAGATCAACATTTAATTCTACCGAACAGAACCGAACACCAAACAAACAATCCAACAAACACCCAGTCAGTGTTCATAGACTGTCTGAAAAATAATAAATAAAACAACGTCTAAGTGAACATCAATAGCATGGATAATAACACTTACCATACAGAAAACATGCGCCCACCTGATATCATCAACTATCTCACACACTCATGCGTGTCGCCCAATGTGACTAGTATGGTGTTGTGCATGAGGCTGGCAATCGCACCGGGTAACATAGGTTGCTACCGAAACCACTACTGCAAAAGCATCTGAATGCTCCATGCTGAGGTAAACCACACCGGTGGCCCCATGCTCCCTCAGGAGCGGAGAAGAGAAATATACATCTGGTACGCCCACGTGCTCTCACAAACCATTGTTCACACAACAATAATAATCAACTGGACATAAAATAATATTCTTCAATACATGTACAACAAATAATCTCAATAATGAGAATTAACCACCACCTCACAACTGGTCTATCTCAATATTCGTTACTGCATTCTGAAGCATGTCGTATGTGACGACTCGTGCGGCTGGGAATCTCATCGCATGAAACACATTATTACAGGAACAACCACTGTAATAGCATAAAAATGCTTCTGTTGGCTTGTGGTGGACACCAGCCGCATTGGTGTTTCCATGCTCCACCAGGAGCAAACAGAGAAACACCTGTCTCAACAAAGGAGTGGCCTCGCGCTCTCCAGAAATCTAAATACATATTCTCACCTCACAGTAACCCATTAAATATACAGTAGAATTATCAATAAACGTGAAATACACTAAATTACTCTTACATAAAGAATACAATATAATTATTCTCGACTTAAGCCAAACTGGGACTAAATACACCGCGTGTCGCTCGGCATAACATATTATAGGTTTACCACGCGGAGCGTGTTTAATCAGACTCGCTATCGCCGCCTTTTATCACCACGAGGCTACTATCTTGCGATCGTTAATCTTATCTAAATTTCCAGTGGAATAGCCTTTCTGAAGAATGAAATAATCGCTCTTAAACTCTCACATCTATCTACCTATCTGTCCCATTAAACATTAAAATAGCCACATCGATATAATTTCAGAATCCTAGAAAACTAATGCTAATTTAAACCGTGCACTAAGAAAATTTATAAAGGATCGTTTGACAGGGGTTGCAATTATTGGTTGCTTGCAACCCTCTCAGCAGCAGACTTAACAATTCAAGCAACCCAAAGCCTTATGCAGATCAACATTTAATTCTACCGAACAGAACCGAACACCAAACAAACAATCCAACAAACACCCAGTCAGTGTTCATAGACTGTGTGCTCAAGGCATTTACAGCTTGGCTCTTGTGTGTCTTCTTAGTCTGTTCTCACTGGGCGGCTCTCTCAAACATAGCCCGGTTTCGCCGCTTGCTACCCCTTTTTATAAGCCCTGGCCTAACCACTCAATTTACTGCGCGCTCGCGTATTAATCTGCGCCACACAGATAACACACGCGATTATTGCTCCAGAATGCATGAAAACACAGATTTACACAACTAATTCGTAGGCTTATTATGGCCTTGTAATAAATCTGCTTGAAGATAACATGATCAAAAAGCACTAAACCACATAGACAATATGACTGCCCAGATGGGGCCAGCGCCTAGAACGACAGACCTCAAGATGGCGCTGTCACACTAGCAATGTTGGATATGTTTTAATGAGATGATATGATCTGTGTGGAATGTGTACAGCATTTCAGCTTGCAGTTAACACAGAGTAGTTGACCTGTGTTTCTACTCTTTGCTACTCCCCAACATCATTGCTTTGTCTTCATTTAGTAGGTAGGAGTATAGAGTGTCTCGAATAAGACTATACAGTTTGTTGTATCATATTTGTTATACCTGAAAAAAGACAAATAAAGTTTATAATGTTGCAGTTGCTTATCACGGTTAAGTAATTAATCCAAGTGGTCAGAATGTTATAGAGCTATTTGCTTATACAAATTTACATTTTTTTTTCCTGAACAGTGTAGAAAATAGTGAATTAGAGCTAATTAAAGAGTATATTTGAGTATTTTAAGACACCCTGTATAAACGAAGGCAGTGCTATAAGTTGGAAGTAAATGTCATGAGAACTCCGCCTAGGCTGGTCCCAAGCCCGGTTGAAAAAGGAGGAGGGTGGCCTTCATGGAGGCCATAAGGAGGCAGCCCCTCCATTATGCAAAAGTACAACAGTCCAGTCACCTGTTTGCCTTAAAACATGATTACACGAAACGCAAGAGAGAAAACCGGACTGATCCTAGGACTAGAATGGAACCAAGCCAGAAAGAAGACAGCTGATATGGCGCTCTCTCTTCCAAACCTCTACATCTCACAATAGAAGAGGGACGACTATATAAGTGAGTAAGATGGACAGGAAAGAGTCTGTCAGAATGCACCATCAAGACAACAGACAGAAGACGTCGGAGCTCTATTGCAGCCGACCTTCGATGTGAAGATGGCACCTGATGATGATGATGTATTTACTTGCACACAATGCAGACAGGTTGTGCTTATGCTTGTTTAGTTAACAACTGGCTTAAACATGATTTATACTTAAAGGGTATTTATGTACATTTGTATCATTGTTTTAACAACACCAGTATTATCATCTCGCAATAATTCTTTAATAACCTCAGTGTTATTTCTTTGTTTCAGTTGGTCATTGGTATAACATATGTGAAGATATCAAGTTTGAATATTTAACTTGGTGGGGTAAATGAAAAATACGTAATGCTTTTTCCCTGGAACAAGGGACAAAGAGAATTGCCTATGAAACAGCAACAAAACCTTAGTCAGGTACAAGAGAATTAAAACAAAGAAGAAAGTGAGAACTAAGCAAATACATGAGAAAAAAAAATGTAAATAATACAACCCATAAATAGTAGTAGTTGGTGTCACTATCACTCTTATGAGCTCCAGAGGAATAGACCAGTATGTTTATTGGAGGTATTTAACTTCTAGGTGATGATTTCAGGTTAAGAGGTTTGTAACTTGGGCAAGGGTCAAGGCTTCAGGTTAAATGTGTTTAATTTGGGTTAAGACATCATCAAAGGAGAGTAATTTCGCTTGGCAGGCACATCAGGTCACTGATGTTTGGCAAGGACACAAAGGATTGAGGAGCATCTGTTAACTTGTATATTGTCAAGAGATGAGTTTGGTCAGATCAGGTGAATGTGATGAAGAACTTGGGCTAGATGAATTTCTTAGTAAATAAAAATGTAAGGAATACTATATTAGCCCTCCAAACAAATGCAGAAAATGCACACCCAATCTGATTCACACAACTTGGTCTAGAAAATACACAATTCAGTTTTTAGTGATCAGTTTAGTTGTCAAGTGTTTGCACAACTTCAGCAAACAAAATTGTTGTTTATTTATAAGCTTTAGAAGTTTATAGAGGTTTAAAGGGCTCAGGGAAGTGAGATCTTGCAGTGCAGGATGTTAACCCAGAATTTAGAATAGGTTAACGCAAGGCACAGATCTATGGTTGTAAACTGCTCCCATTTCAGTTATTTTGAATTTAATTGGTAAACTATAGATGGTTGTGGAACCTGATATGATGCTGAATAAGAAAATGTTAGTGTATTCTTCATGTTAAATATCTCACAAGTGATACATTTATAAAGATAACTTTGGGGGTTGGAGTGGTTAAGAGGTATAAGAAACACGGTATGGCAAAACCAGTGTCTAAAATCCTCTAAATTATTTAGGTACTTCCTTCTTTATTATTGTTCTTCAGTGAGTGTTTCTTTTGGTCTTCCTTTTTTTCCCCGCTTACCCTCAGGAACCCAAGTGAGCGCCTGTAGTGGTAATTCGTAGGACATGACCGATAATGATTCTTTTCCTTAAATAGGGAAATATTTTTTCTTCAGTACCAGTGGTCCCAATGATGTCATACTCCCCCTTGGTCTCCTGGGTAGTGAGATTGGATGCCTAGCCTTCTCTGATAATGGCGAAAAAAAAATGTTAGAGGGCGCTAGCCCAAAGTGTGCAGGTTTCTCTTGCACACATTTTAAAATCCCTTTCTGCATTTTCTAAAGGTACCGGGTTTGATTCTCAGTAGAGGGAATATAAATTAAGGAAATTTTTTTTTTCAGTACAGTAAAATGTAGGATTCCTATATACACACATTGGGATTCTCGCCGGTGCTACGGAATTTGTGCACTGTGCTGAGATCCTCTATGTGTGATCTAAGGGAGGGGATCGGATCACTGATGGAGTTGTCCATGTATAATGAAGATAGTCCTTAAAAAAATCCAAAACCAAACCAAAGATAACAGTTTGATGTACAAGTTGAGTTATGGAGGTGTGTTGCTTAGTTGGATCCAACACATCATTATCATCACCACCTTTCAGGTCCTCAAGGAGCATAGGCCTTCAACAAACTTCTGCTAAATCTTCCTGTCCTGTGCCATCAGCTCAAGCTCTTTCCACACCTTCTTCACCCCCTTTATGTCTGTCTCCAGTTCTCTTCTCCATGTGTTCTTTGATCTCCTTCTACTTCTCTTGACCCGAGGATTCTAGAACAAGGACTGCCTTGTAAAGCTATTGCAAGTATTTAGAAGATTGTACTATAGAAAGTTGTGGTCTTCCCAATCATTTGTCATCCCACTCTCTCTGTTCCAGGCAGGTTTAAGTAATGCTATCAGCAGGTTTCCTCAAATGTATGTCCTCTTCATCTCCAGCATGTTTTCATCTCTTGTTCCACTGGTCACCAGTTCCAGATTAGTGATCATGTCATACCACTTTACTTCTTCTATTCTATACGCAAGCACCCACATGAAAGTCTGTAGCTTTTTTTGATTATTCAAATAACTAGACATAAAGAAACCAGCTGGCATCTGTAGAAGACCCTTGCAGAAAAATCTAACGGTATCATGGGCATGTAGGGTCCTGCAGGAGTGATATTAAAACCAATTGAAATTACAAGTGTGAACATGTTCTTCCCCAGCCCTTAGTATGTTTCACTGACACAAGTTCAGCCAGTACCCCATGTGAAAAGCTTGGTGCATTACTGTTATCTCAGCCTACAGGAACTACTTGTTATATTGATGGGGACAAAAAAACGAATGAAAAAGCAACTTGTTTTATTTACATTCAGGACAAAACTGGATAAATTTGCAGAATCCTATCTAGTCTAATAGGTAATTTGACACTTGTTACTATTGCTGTTTGTTTCCTTAAAACTTAAAATTACCCCTCCCGGGGTATTTTACCCCCTAGTTGCCGACCACTGGTTTAAGCATTGATATGATGTTAAAATTAGTTTTCTTTCATTGATTAAAAAAAAAAATCCATCTTGTTATTGTGAGAAGTAGAGTTTATAACCAGTGTGATAAGTTAATATAATAATTTTCTCTGTTCATTATGTAATTAACTTGCAGTATGTTCTTGATCTTTTGTATGTGAATTGAGTGAAGAAGTGTCAGTGAGTTATACATTTTACTGCATCAGACATTTTGTTTATGCATATTTGTGAAACAACAGCAGATGGATTGATTTGCCGTTGCCCTAAAGACGCCATTAGGCATGATGGGAAACAGTGGCAAAGAAAACCTATCTGCTGTTGCCCTAAGACGCCACTAGGCGTAATGGCCACTGACTGCTTTGACGGTCGGTGGCTAAGGATGGAAGAAGAAGAAGATATTTGTGAAAAAAAAAAGAAAAAGAGTATACATTTGCTGACATGAGCCGTGTTAGCAGACATTTTTTTGCCAATTTATTTTAATTATTGCCCCCTGGACACGCCACCCTTGTTTAATAACCTGGGTCCTTGTTGTGCATGGCCAGTTTTTAAAAGTATTATTACCTTCATGGGTGATTTAATCAGCATTGTGTCTTGTGTTTACTGAGTAAGGTTGTGTCAGGTTACAACAGGAAGTCATTCTGTAAACAGCAGGTTTTCCTTGTCATTATTTTAGTGGATAATTTTGTATAATAATAATAGTAATATAAAGGAGAGTTTATCTGTTTTAAATTAGGAACATCCTTTTACAGATGCCAGGTCATCATTCTTACAACTCAGGGTCTCACATAGAAACATTGGAATAACAGGGAGTATCCGTAAACAGCGGGTGTTTGTTATAACAGGGAAACTTTTGTAAACAGCAGGTAGTTTTAACCTGGAACCTTTTGTAAACAGCAAGTATTTTTTAATAACAGGGAACCTTTTGCAAACAGCAGATATTTGTTTTAACCGGGAACCTTTTGTAAACAGCAGGTATTTGTTACAGCAGGGAAATTTTTGTAAACAGCAAGTATTTGTTATAACAGAGAACCTTTTGTAAACAGCAGGTATTTGTTATAACAGGGAACTTTTTGTCAACAGCAGGTAGTTGTTATAGCAGGGAACCTTTTTGTAAACAGCAGATATTTGTTACAACAGGAAACTTTTTTTTGTAAACAGCAGGTAGTTGTTATAACAGGGAACCTTTTTGTAAACAGCAGGTATTTGTTATGACAGGAAACCTTTGCTAACTATAGAAAGTTGTCTTCCCAATCATTTTTCATCCCACACATTTTAACTTGCTCTGTCCCAGGCAGGTTTTAGGTTAAATAAAAGTATTTCCAACTGTGTTAAAAGAAACAATATATATATATATATTAATGAGAAAGTAGGTCATAATATATATAGTATGAGATTGTTGTAAGTTGGCTGAAGAAGATATTTAAGTGGTATAAATATGCATGCAATTAAAAACAAAATGGTTTATCTCGTGTAACGTGCAGACATTCATTCATACATCATTCAACACCTTTTAACTCCCCAAGGAGCGCAGGTCTTGAACAAACGTCTGCCAAGTTTTCTTGTCCCGTGCCTTCAGCTCAAAGTCTTTCCATGTCTTCATCATCCCCTTCGTGTCCTGTCTCCAGTTCTCTTCTCCACTATTGTTCTTTGGTCTTTCTCTACCTCTCTTACCCTGAGGATTCCAAAACAAGGCCTGCCTGGTAATGCTATCAACAGGCCTCCCCAGTCTGTGTCCTATCCATCGCCAGTGTCATATTCTCATCTCTTGTTCCACTGGCACTGGTTCTTGTCGACAGTTCCACACTTGTGGTCTAAAGTGCCGACATGAGGAAATCTAACGATAACCAAACAGGATGTTTTTCATGGCCCTTAGGACAGTATTGTACCATATCGTGGCGCACCATTTGGCTCATGGGGTAGAAAGCACTAAAGTCCTATAACTGTTTTAAAACCACCATTCTACTTCATAATTTTTGAAGTGTCACATGGGGAGAGTGTGTCAGTTTGTGATCCATTGCACAAAATGCACAAATAATATACCGTATACATTGTATTTTCTTCATGTTAACTCAGAGGTTTTCAAACTGTGCGTCGCGGCTCCCAGGGGCGTCGCGGCCCTCGCCTAAGGGCGTTGCGGTGGCTTGGGAAAAGTGTTGGGCTCGATATTATGAGCCAAGGTCCATCAATAAATATAGATCTTCGTAGGACGACATGTTTGCGCCGAGGTATTATTACATGTACCAATACGTGTCATTAGGTACTAGAAGTTATTGACAAATGCACCATAAAACTCCAGAGCAGGTCTATGTTACGAACAGCTGATCACTAATAACAATATGCACATTCAGAAGTCATTAATATATTTTTGGGTACAATTGCTTATATATAATATATATATATATATAGTATAGAGAGGAGCCGCGGTGATTTATGCACAGGTCATGGGAGCCGCGGACCAAAAAAGTTTGAAAACTTCTGTGTTAACTGACACTTTCTTAGTTCATTTCTCTGAACCTCCTCTCTTCCAGGCTTCTTTCTTGTTGGTATTATATTCCAGTATGGTAGTTTAGCTGGATTGTATCCTCACCAGGTGTCCAGCTCATTAATTCTTTATTTTTTCGTAAAGCTGTCTTACTAGTGTTGTCGTAACAGTGTATTGCTATCTTTTAATTTCTTATGTTTCTTATGTTAAATTACTACTTTTTTCAGATATTCCATTTCATATGTGTTGATTCTTTGTTCCTATGTGGCAGAGTTGCCACATCTGTGTGGTTCAGTAGCCATATATATACATTCACACACATACATACACTTCGCACAAATAAGGCCTGTAGTACATTAACTGTGGCAGGGCACACAAGATGATAGTGGTACAAACATTTTGTCTTGTAGCTCTCAGTGCAACTTTTAATTATGAAACTACACACACATGAAAAATAACTGTACCAGGTAAAATGAACAGCTGGCCAAAATACTCTTCATCAAAACTATCACCAGAGTCTTGTTCATACCAGAAATTGATTGAATATTTTTTATTAGAGTATGTGTGAATATGAATCCTGGAAGTACATGCAGTATGCATCCACAGTTCTTTTAGTAGTCAGTAAAGATATGCTGTCAACACAGTCATAAAAAACTGACTGTCAGTGAAATTACTTTTGAACTGCCAGTTGCTAGATTAACCTTATTTACAGAGTATAACACCATATCTATGGCAAAGTCCTGAATACATTGGCTAGCATCTGTCAATAGACTGCTGTAGCTACTTGTTGACTGCTGACTAGCATATTTTGACTGCTGTTCAGTTCCTGCTGTCAGAAACATAACAGACAGATTTTGTTGAACCTGTTTATAATTCCAAGTGAAATGAAATCTGTGGGCTGGCCATGTCACAAGGAGACTCTAAGCTATCCTTTTTCACAAGAATGGCTCCCGGCTTTTCCTTGTTGCTGCAGAACAGGTTGCCCTCACTGTTGACCACTGCCGATCCAGTAGAATGTCCCCAAAATTCTGACTTCCAGTGTGACATCTGCTGCTTATATACTTATGATCTGACATTAGCAAGCCTGTCAGCAAATTTTGATGACTTATATTACTGCTATTTGGTGAATGCATTTTACCTATCTCAACCTAAAGTATGAGAAACATCATGCTGAGATTTCATTCTCCACATGTATTGTGAGTTCACATGAACTCAGACTGAACTCACTAATTATACTTCCAATCATATCACTTGTTCTTGGCAAACTTCTTGTCAGTACATTTTTTTCCAAGTGTCCAGATCTAGGTTATTAGTCCAATTTCTTAACCTTGTCCATTTTACACATAAACATATTATTATTCATATGTTACTTGTTACTCTAAAATTACAGTCTGTTTGTAATATTCATGCATTATTAACTCATTTCTTTCATGATCTGTTTTCCCTCTTTTTGTTTCATATACATCCAACTACAAGGATGTCAGTTATTAAAATGTAAAAATCCGTTTTCTCTGACTTGATCTTCACTTTGTGCCCTAGATGTCTATTGTTAAGTAGATCCTTTTTTGTTTAAAGCCATTTGCTGTCTTTGTGGAATAGACACTGGCCAATGGTAAATTTTAGCTCATTTATGTCATATTACGTTTGTATCATTGGTGATTTTGTTCACGCTGATGATCATTATGTCATTTAAACTGACAATGGATTGTATTCAAGTATAGTATTAAACTTTTGCTGAAGAGCTTGCAAGCCAGCTGTGTGTTTGTTTCTTTATTTAAAGAGTTCAAGTTGAATGGGGGAAAAAAAAATATATATATATATATATATATATATATATATATATATATATATATATATATATATATATATATAAAGGGTAAAGGATCTCGTTACACGCCTATCGAGGCATATTGAAATACGGTGTTAGGCCCGTATTTTCTTGACCATCGGCACACTTGGGGTGATGTGGTCAGCATCACGCCGGCCACCTTAACCTTCCCAGAGTTGTTCTGGTACCCAATTCATGAGGCTGGGTCGACCCCAGAACCTTTTGCGGTCTAAAAAATCCCACCTCAACTGGGGATTGAACCATGGACCACCGAGCTAGGAAGCCAGTGCACTAACCACTGCGCTACCACGCCTTTCTCTATATATATTTATTCTTCTTCTTATTTAATCCATAGCCGCCGACCGTCAAAGCAGTCAGTGGCCATCACGCCTAGTGGCGTCTTGTAGGGCAACAACAAATTGATTCCACTTTGCTCGGTCGGTGGCCATCCTTCGTACAGTGCATCAACTCTGGTTCATTCTTTGCATCTCAGCCTCCACAGTCCTCCGCCAGGTTGTTTTTGGTCGGCCTTTCTTTCGTTTTCCTTCAGGGGTCCAAAGCATAGCTGTTCTTGTGATGGCATCGAGGTCTCTTCTGAGGACATGGCCAACCCAGCTCCAGCGTCTGCCAGCTATGATGGTGTGCATGTCCTCTTGCTTGCTCTGAGTAAGCAGATCTTGGTGTCAATACCTTGTCGAGGTATGGCGACTTGCGTACCCTGATTACCCCCAGAGCTATGCCAGCGGGAGGAAGCCGCGGTAGCATAGTGGTTAGTGCACTGGCTTCCTAGCGCAGTGGTCTATGGTTCGATCCCCAGATGAGGCGGAAAAATTTTTAGGCCACAAACGGCTCCTGGGTCGACCCAGCCCCAAATGGGTACCAGAGCTACTCTGTGAAGGTTAAGGCGGCCGGCGTGATGCCGACCACATTACCCCTAGTGTGCCGACGGTCAAGATAATATGGGCCTAACACCATATTCCCAATATGCCTAAATGGGCGTGTAATGGGTTCCTTTACCTTTACCTTTTATGCCAGCGGGAGTTTTACTCCTGGAAGGTTTTACCAAGCTGGACAGGTTTGCGTGGGCAGGGGTCAGACGAAAGCAGACACCCTGGTCCTCCAGGTTGGGGGTTTTAGCATAGGGCTGACACCCCTGTCTATGTAAAAAAAAAATTGAAGTTACGGAAACAACAATGAATAAACAAACTTTGCTGCGGGACAGACATCCGGAGTCTGAGGCTCGTATGACTGTCAGTGGTGAAAGCCGAAAGGAAGCCACTGACATGAGAACGGACGTCCTGACCGCAAAACATGATACAAGAATAGGATTTTGGAATGTCAGGACAATGAATGAGACGGGTAAACTAAAACAGGTCACGGCAGAAATGAGAAACTATAGGTTACACATTCTAGGGATAAGCGAGAGCAGATGGACAGGGGCAGGAAAAGTTAAAACAGCAACAGGAGAGACAGTACTTTACTCTGGAAGAGAGGATGGACAGCACAATGAAGGTGTAGCCATTATTTTACAGAAAGGAATAGAAAGGACATTACTGGAATGGAAACCCATCAACAACAGACTGATAAGATTGAGAGGTAGATTCACCAATAATACAATACTACGCACCAACGAATGACAATACATATAATGAAAGAGTAGTGGGGAAATGCGGCAGCAGAACAGCAAACGAAAATGGGGATAAATTAATAATTTTCTGTAGTATTAACAACCTGGTCATTGGAGGAACACTTTTCCCACATAAAGAAATTAACATGGGAATCACCAAATGGTCGGGACAGAAACCAGATAGACCACATTATGATTAACGGTAGATGGAGACATGCATTACAAGATGTGAAGGTAAGAAGAGGTGCAGATGTGGGAAGTGATCACCATTTAGTAGTAGCAAAACTGAAAGTGAAACTAAGAAGGGCTGGGCCAACTGTGACTACACAGAAAAGGTTTGACATCAGCAAATTGAAGGACCCCCTGTTACGTGCAGTTTTCATAACTGGTAATGTAGTCGGTCTGTATACTTGTTATGTTTGAAAATATTTTGAATAAGATTTTGGGTTTAATGTATTTTTCGTTAGAACCCTAATCTAAGGGCGAATACTCATTTTTTGCTTTGAGGGAAAGTAAATATGTAGTTTCTCCTCTTAAAGGATATACCAGCTGACTGCTTAGGTCAGAGGTGATGTGAACAGCGCATGCCCGAACTAGATAGAGTTTGGGGAAGATTTCCTGTGCGGGAGGCCGTTTTGTTGAACTGGGTCTGTCAGACGGAATGTCTGGTTACGTCTCTGCATTGCCTCTGGGGATGGAAACTCTTCCACTGTTATTTAAAGTCCCCTGTGTTATTTCTGTTCGTCAGGAAGACGACAGTTGCTTCTAAGTTGTGTTAGGAATTCGAAGCAAGGTAAAAAACGAAAACTTTCACACTTCCTTTGTAAAGATCATATTTCGAGTCAACCGGTGACGAGAGCTCACGAATGGTTGGAAGGCAGAGTATTCTACTTGTTATGCTCGTTGGAGCCATCTAAGACCGTTAGGTTTAGATTTACGCACAGAAAACCCAGGAGAATAGATGTTTTTCTAAAACCCGCATGATTAGCGGTATATCTTTGAACTTAGACGCTTATGTCTGCAGATGAGGAATCCACAGTGTTTACTGTTTTATAGAGGCCTAATATATAATTATCTGGAGTGGAAGACCAGATGAATTACAAGTTATTGCTATTATAACTTTGAAAATGAAAACTCGTCTGATGTACGAGGGAGTTATATAAGACTATCTTCGAAAGGACAGCCTATCTTCGATACGTCCGATTAGAGGGATGGACTATGCTATTTTCGTCGCCCGCCATGTTTGGGGTTGACTTAAGAAGAGCGATTTAAGAAAAGTCAGAATGAAACTGTTGGATATTTATACAGTTATTTACCCGTTCTGTAATGCGGGGGTTTTTTCTACTAGTTGTGGAATGAGAGATAAATTGGAGTCTGCAACACTTTGATAATCATATATTTATTGGAACTTATGTACATGCAACTGTAGTGAACTGTCTTCATATCCGCCATGTTCCTGTGTCATGCTTACATGGATTTGTCTACGTCTTGTTGCTGTGACTATAATAAATGAGAAAAACGTTACTAGCTGTCCCTTTATTGACTCATCATCGTAAGTCTGTGTGACATTGCTGTAACTTGTACTGTGGTCCGGTGTGGACATCCATCTACGTTCTGCACCTAATGTCAACACACCACCCACGCAAACCAGACCAGAGACATCCTACCTCTTCATCACCTTCACCATCTGTCGGTGTCTACCTTGATTCGGGTGTCCGAAGATAGGGTGAACTGTATTACAACAACACAGAAGTAAAACAACACCTTATCACCCCCTTACCAGAAAAGCTTTTGCGGCTGACATAAAGAAACGGTATCAATTTGCCAAAAGTCAGGAAAAGACATTGACTGATGATATAGACCAGAAATTCAACACCATTTCAACAATATATAAGGAAAGGAGCAAATCATGCTTGGGATTCCAGGAAAGAAAGAAGCAAGACTGGATAACACCAGAAACACTAAACACCATAACACTGAGAAAGGAAATGAAAACAGAAGCGAAGTCTCCCGGGTTAAAGCAACTATATAGCGAACAGTACAGTCAGCTGGACAAGGAAGTTAAACGCCAAACCCGAGCCAACAAAAGAAATATATATTTATACTTAGTCGTTTCTATTTTACCCTGGTGTGTAGAAGTTTGCCAGAGAGAACACCATACTTTCCTATCGGCTGTCTTCCTACTGGCCTGTTTCCATTCTAGTCCTCGATCCTTCAGAGCTTGTCTAATGTTGTCCTCCCAGCGGACTCAGGGTCATCCTGGAGGTTGGGATCCCTGGCTCTTAGCCTCCCATACCTGCCGTGGCAGCCGATCTTCTCCCATTCTGCAGACATGGCCAAACCATCTTAGTTGGGACTGTTCTACTTAACTTGGGTCTGTAGGGGTTGGGTTTTTAGGCCTTGACATATCGTCTGGTTGCGGACCATGTCTTTTCTTGTTACTTCAACCACCTTCCTCATTTCTGAGATTTGGAACTGGCTTTTGTGGGTTGTAGTCATTGCCCATGACTCGAATCCATAGCTGGAGCGGTATACAGTCACTTTCGTCTTCTTGCCAATTTCTCTTTTGCTGAGGAATCCTCGATTTATGGCCTGAGAAAGTCTCCCAGCTGCTGCTGTTCGGGTAGCCAACTCTTCTTTGATGCCTCCCTTTCAGTCTATAATAGCTCCAAGGTATTTAAAGTGGTTGATCTGGTCTGAACCTGTTCTTCCAGCTTAATCTGAGATAATGCTTTTTGTTTTGGAGCTGCTGATGACCATGCATCTCCTCTCCAGCTTTCCTTCCAGAC
The DNA here is from genome assembly GCA_024509875.1 of Oreohelix idahoensis. Lineage (NCBI taxonomy): Eukaryota > Metazoa > Mollusca > Gastropoda > Stylommatophora > Oreohelicidae > Oreohelix > Oreohelix idahoensis. Next base: position 83,584 of record JAMPIV010005596.1, on the reverse strand, counting down.
TTGCATGTTGGATTGAAGATGTGACTCTGATCTATCATAGATAGATAGATAGATAGATAGATAGATAGATAGATAGATAGATAGATAGATAGATAGATAGATAGATAGATAGATAGATAGATAGATAGATAGATAGATAGATAGATAGATAGATAGATAGATAGATAGATAGATAGATAGATAGATAGATAGATAGATAGATAGATAGATAGATAGATAGATAGATAGATAGATAGATAGATAGATAGATAGATAGATAGATAGATAGATAGATAGATAGATAGATAGATAGATAGATAGATAGATAGATAGATAGATAGATAGATAGATAGATAGATAGATTCTTCTTCTTCTGCATTCGGTTTGTAGTCATGCTAAATCTGCAGGCCTGTCGCCAGGACGAAGTCCCGTCTTTACCAGGTCGGCGCGGCAGCCCCATAGTTTCTGCTGGAGCTCAGCACCCTTTGGCCAGGTCGTACGTCCGCAATTCATCATGGGTTGGACAGTTCTGGAGAATGTGTTCTGGGGTCTGGATTCCAGTTCCACATGGGCATTCATTCGTGTGGGATATCCTGAGGCGATAGAGATGTCCAAGTAATCTGCAGTGACCAGTTCTCAATTGGAAAATTGTGGTCTGTTGGTATCTGTTTAGATGGTGGATATCCCTTCCTCCTTCCACTGATTTTTGTACTTGTTGTGGATGATGGTTTTTGCTTCCCGATAGGGCAATGGGTGGCTGTATTGTTCCATTTTACTGCCACTTCTTGATAGAGCATCTGCTTTCTCATTGCCAGCTATTCCACAATGGGAGGGTAACCACTGAAGGGCAATGGTTGATGACCTTTACACAGAGCGACAGCGCACTGTCTCGACAGGTAAGACGTTAGAGGAACGCAGCCAGGAGTCAATCCACAGTGCTGAGTACATTCAAGTTGATCCTCCGCTAGTGGTCCAAGGCATCAAGCAGGGAGCGTAGAGACATGGTAGTTCAGGAGATACGAGGAGCTGAGAATGATAAGAGGTTGCAAAAAGCAGTGCAGCAGACCCAACAAGGCCAATGGACTACATGGGAAGGAGCCCTGCAAAGGTCCTTGACATGGAATGATATATGGCATATGGCACCTCTTAGGCTCAGCTTCGTTGTTAGGTCAATGTATGACCTCCTGCCATCGGCCACAAACCTTGTGAGATGGGGAAATTCGGATGATGAGTAGTGCCCCCTGTGCCATGGGAGGCAGACACTTGAACACGTGCTCTCAGCTTGCAAGGTGTCATTAGGGCAAGGGCGATACACATGGCGCCACAACAAAGTGCTAAATGAGCTGGCTGCGACAATAGATCTGGCAAGGATGAAGGCCAAACACCGCAAACACATACTTTCTGAGAGCAGGAAAGTCAGCACCCCAAAACCGAGTAAATCAGGTAGCAGTGTACCATCTCTCCTTGACTGTGCAAATGACTGGGAGATGGCGGGAGACCTACCTGGACGAGGGGCATATCCAGAGAGTATCAGGAAATCTCGAAGACGGCCGGGTTATATTGATTGAACTGATCGTGCCATTTGAATCCAGATTGGAAGAGCAACATTTGTTCAATGCGGCCAAGTATAGTGATCTGGCCGCAGATCTGAGATACGATGGGTTCACTGCAAGGCTGTTGAGGTGGGTGCAAGAGGGCTCGTGGCTGCATCAGTGTATGATTTATTGAAACTGTTGGGGCTGAGGGGACAGTCGAGAACAAGGGCACTGAAGAGACTTAGTGAAACTGCGGAAAAGGCATCATGCTGGCTGTGGAACAACCGCAATGGGCTATGGAACTCGGGACAGTAAACTCTGCGGTACAGAAAACATCAGGAATTGTCTAAGTATACGTTGAGTTTTTCGGTGTGCTGGTGAAAGGGCTGTGACTGACGGGCAACACGCGGCGTATATTATAAGAGGTGTTGGGCACAGAATTACAATTGCTAGCGCGCAGGGGCTAGCCTCGTCGGCTTCGTGCAGGTGTGTCAGTGTCTGTCCCTAGACGTGGTGTGCGACGGAACGAACGGAATAATTTGTCTTCTCTTTGGTTACTTTCACAGTTGCCTCCACGGCTGGCAGAGTTGTGGATTTTAAAGTTGCTACCAAAGTGAAATGGGTTCATTTTCGATACAAGACAACAGGAGGCTGAGACACTTGGGAGTCATGACCCAAGTGGGCCCGCCCCCTTTAGAGTGTAAAGGAGTATAGGGCCGAAACACTTGTTTGACGGGGGGACTGCTTCTGATGATCAGATTGCCTCCTATTGTATCTCTCTGTATAGAGTTTCCTATCATCATAAACAGATTGATAAATGATTAAAAAATAATATATAACATTTTAAAAAAATCACTAAGGCCTTATTTATTTTGCATGTTATAAGGCAACATCGTCCTGAAAATATAATAAAAATACTGAAAAGTTACAGCCAAACAATTTTTTATTATTAACCATACTTGCTAAGTTCAATATCACAAACGTCTAACACAGCAAATGCTCTCGCATTTAAGCAAAAAAATATAAACATTGCTAAAAATGAAATAATTTATTAAAATTTATTTTATCAAGTGAAAAAAATTAATCGATTAATTAATCATTAAAGATCTCAGCCCTTACACATATACAGGCTGTTCCACGAAAAAGCGGCCCGTGACGTCATGGTTATTGCAATAATGTACGTTATTAAGAAAGGAAAACTGGCTACTTTCACTTTGTGAATGGGGCCACTTTTTCGTGGAACACCCTGTATAAACACAGGGTAAGATCATGTGACTGCTTGGTGCAGGTTTCCTGTAAGGGAACTAACTGCAGTGGTAGTTCCATGCTCTGTAAGGAGCACAAAAGGAAATTGATGACGTCAGGAGTGTTATGAAATAGAACAAAATACTCAGTATTAGTTCCAAAAATTGTCGTAGCCGGGAGTTGTAGTGGGGCTACGCTATCACTGCAGATAAATGCACACGCCTCAAATAGCCTCTGACAACTAAGCTCAGTTCCCTGACTTTTCATGTGTGGCTCAATTTGTGCCCGGCAGAACTGTTTCCACTGACGGGAGAAGGAGCGAAGGCGAGTCACTGGCGCCTTAAAACCAGTAGTTTCAGGCAGACAAGGCTCGTTATTCTTGGTTGGTAGAATATGTAGGGGACGGTAAAACTCTGAATTCAAATCACTGCTGCCTTACGGGAATATCCGTTTACGGGAAAGGCTTCGGGAGTAAACCCTGAGGATAAATCACGAGTCGGAGTCCCAAAGGCAGTCTTATGTTGATTCGACATTATTCTGGCAACTCTTGCGAATGTGGCATTCTACCTTAGTCCTATCTAAAAGAACTAATATCAGACTTTTGACGTTTTTAATATTTTATTACACACAGGGTTACAAACATATCTGATCTCACATAACGGCCATCTTCCCAAGTCCCGTAACTCTCGCATCATATCTATATATAGGACACTACATTCTCTCCCTTTCTTGAATAACAAAACACTCTGATACACAAACTATGTTACAAACATCACTAATGACAGACATAGTCATTGTCAATACAAAACATAGTCATTGAGACGTCTTGGTACATTTCGGTGTCTAGGCGGTGGTCTGCCTGTTTGCGGTAACTGCCTGTTGTTGTCCATGGTGACGTCAGCTGGTTCTGTGGCAGTTAGTGGCAACTCATGACTGACAAAGTCATCTAAGTAATCATCATCTGGCTGTGATTTCTTTTTGGCTGATCTGGCCAGGTTTTCGTTGACTTTCTTGAAAAACGAAACATTTCTTGTCACAACTCTGCCTTCACCTGAAGCACTTATCATGTTTCCTTTGATTTTAGTAATCTGGTAAGGTTCTGGATTAAACCTCGGAGTTGATTTGCTGTTTTGTTCTTGTCGTACTAAAACAAAATCTCCTACTTTCAAATCAGATGGCTGCGATCGTAGTCTACGGTCTGCATGTTGCTTCATTCTGTTTTTAGCCTGTGCATCTTTTCTCTGCACATCTGATGAGGCTGGTTGACTCTCTTTGATTTCAACTGTTGGAATCTTAATCGAGACCTTTCTCTGAAACATGAGCTCATATGGTGATTTGCTTGTTGACATATGAGGTGTTGCCCTATAATTTCTAAGGAAAGCATACAGCTGTTGTCTCCAACACTTTCCTTCAACTGTGGCTGTTTGAATGACCTTCTTGAGATTTCTCATCATCCTTTCCACCTCCCCGTTTGCTCTTGGCCAGTAAGGTGTGATTCTTCTGTGTCTGCATCCAACATGGTGCATAAAATTATTCATGTCTTGACTGTTAAATGGGGAACCATTATCTGTTTTTAAAATTTCAGGAATTCCAAATGTCGAAAATATCTTATCAATCACAGGAATGACAGTTCTTGCTGATGTGGAATTAATGATTTCAGCAACTGGAAATCTTGAATATTCATCTATCATGACAAGAATATACTGTCCACACGGTAATGGTCCACAAAAATCTGCAGAGACCTCTGTCCATGGAGCTTTGGGAAGCTCAGACATTTTCAAAGGTGTCATATGTGCTCCACTTTCTGTGCAAGCTTGACAAGCTAAACAATTTGCAATAGTCTCTTCAACCATTTTGTCCAATCTGGGGAACCATATTTTCTCTCTAACCAAACATTTGGTCTTGACTATGCCTTGATGTCCTTCATGAGCCAAATCTACTGCTCTTCTCTGGAGTGTTCCAGGAATTATTATTCTTGAACCTCAGTAATAAATTGTCTTCAGTAAGTGTAAGTTCATTTCTAAATCTTTGGAAAATATTAAGATCGTCTCTGTTCACATTAGAGAACTGTTCATAAGGAATGTTATTCCACTTATTATTTCTGATTATAAACTGAACTGCTTGCAACAGTGAGTCTTTCATGGTCTCTTCTTGTATTTCTTTGAGATCCATAGCTTTTGGAACGCTGTTCATGGCAAGGAATCTCACATATGTTTCTGTCTCTTCACCGTTTTTGTTCTCAGACTGCACTTTTAGTGGGTGTCTTGACATATAATCAACAGGATTATTTTTCCCAGGCTTGTATACAACATTAAAATCATACTGCTGCAGTCTTAAAACCCATCTTTCTATACGAGCAGGAGGCTTGGATGTTCTTTTTCCAAATATCATCTCCAATGCCTTGTGATCTGATATGATGGTGAACTTGCTGCCATAAATATATATGTGAAAATATTCACAAGCCCACACTATTGCTAAAGCCTCTTTTTCTGTCTGTGAGTATCTAGTTTCGATATCTGACAGACTTCTACTGCCAAAAGCTACAACATATTCTTTGTTTCTGTCATCTCTTTGGGTTAGCATTGCCGCTAAACCGACTGGACTTGCATCCACGGAGATGAATGTCTTTCTGTTCCTATCAAAATAGGATGTACCAGCACTTTTGGATAGTTCTGATTTCAGCATATCTAATGCTTTTGACTGAGTTGCAGTCCATATCCATGGTGTGTCTTTTCTTGTAAGCATTCTTAAAGGCTGACTGAGAGTTGCATAGTTTTGAATAAAACGTGAACAGTAGTTGAACATTCCCAGTAGACTTCTCAATTCAGATACATTGGTTGGTTCTGCCATTTCTTGAAGTGCACTAACTTTTCTGTGGTCTGGAACAATTCCCTTCTCAGAAAAAGTATATCCATAAAAATCCAATGTGTTTTTGCTGAATTCACATTTCTCTATTCAATGTGAGGTTATGCTGCCTCAGTCTGATGAATACCTGTTCTAGATTTTCATCATGTTCTTTCTGGGTTTTTCCATAAATCAGAATATCATCAGATACATTCAACTGTCCTTTCAGACCCTGAAGCACATTTCCAATTATATTCTGGAATGCTTCTGCTGCTGAGGCTATTCCAAAACTGAGCCTTTTGTATCTTCGTAAACCTAGATGTGCTGAGAAAGTTGTGATGTATCTAGATTCCGGAGCTAATAGAATTTGATGGTAGCCACTTCTCAGATCTAGTTTGCTGAAAACCTTTGCTCCATTTAGATCCACTATTATGTTGTCTATTGTAGGAGTGATGTGTCTCTCTCTTTCTATAGCTTCATTAGGCTGTCTCATATCTACACAAATTCTTACATCACCATTCTTCTTGATGACAGGTACTATAGGACTGACCCAGGAGTTGGTCCTGAAACATGTTCAATGATATCTTCTTCTTCTAATCTTTTCATTTCTTCTTCTACTTTTTGCCTGATGTGAAATGGAATTCTTCTGTGCTTTAGGTTTCACATTCACATTTATGTGTAGTTTCAGCTCAAAATCTTTCAATTTACCTACACGTTGGAACAGGTCTGAATACTTTTCAAACAGATTATGTGTTCTCTTGCTGTTGATGCTATTTATTATTCTGACAACCTGCAATGTAGATGCTGTCTTATGGCTCAAAAGAACTTCATGTCCACCTTCTACTACATAGACAGTAGTACTGGCTTGATGATGCTTGGATTCAACGGTTGTTCTGAACATTCCAACCACTTTTAATGGATTCTTGGATGCATATGCATATAACCCTTTATTAGTGGGAAACAACTGTGGTCTTTTCTTCAACTGTTTGTACATGGTTGTGCTTATGACATCCACACTTGAACCCGTGTCTATCATTGCAGACAGATGTGTATCTTGCATTTTAATGTTTATTCTGGGGACATCTGATCTGTTATCCAGTGCATAAACATAAGCCTCTGAGCTGCTGTCAGTGTCTGTGGTGTTTTCCTTTTTCTCACTAACCTGTTGAACCTTATTTTTAGGTGTGAGACAGAACTTGGCAAAGTGATTTTGCTTGTGACAAATATGACACTCTTTCCCAAATGCAGGGCAGTTCTGTCTTCCGCCTTTGTGAGGATATTTCCTTCCACAACATTTGCAATTTGTATTTGATTCTTTCTTGGAGTCAGATCTGGACGCATGAAACTTTGGTTTATGTCTGCCATGTTTGTCAGCCAGTGTGACTGAATCTTGGGTTCTAGATCTAGAATTCTTAAATTGCAGTTTGTTGACAGTGTTTTCTTCTTTCTTCTCTATGTGTGTAGCCTGTATTTCTACAATTTCTAATGTTCTGCCAATCTGTAGTACTTCATCTAATGTAATGGATTTTTCACTTTGAAGAATCCTTCTTCTTAATTTTGATGATGTGCATGTCTGTATGACATGATTTCTAATTTCATCATCTTGATTCTGAAATTGGCAGTGTTTTACAAGTTGGCGTAACTTCGTGACGTACTGGTCTAAATTTTCTTCACCGTTTTGAATGGCCTGTCTGAACTTGAACTGTTCATACATCGTATTCTTCTTAGGGATGAAATACGAGGACAGCTTCTGCTTCACCTTGTCGTAATCATCACTTGTCTCGGCCATAGTCTGGTAGATGTCATATACCTCTTCTCCGGCATAGTGCAATAGTAAACACTGTTTGCGTTTGACATCTTTGACCTCAAATGCCGCCAGACAGTTTTCGAAACGGCTTACCCATTTTTCCCACTTGGTTCCTATGTTCACATCGTGATTGTACTGAAAAAACGTAATGGGTAATTCTAACATCCTCGTCGCCATTTGTGGTATTCTACCTTAGTCCTATCTAAAAGAACTAATATCAGACTTTTGACGTTTTTAATATTTTATTACACACAGGGTTACAAACATGTCTGATCTGACATAACGGCCATCTTCCCAAGTCCCGTAACTCTCGCATCATATCTATATATAGGACACTACAGCTGGTACCAAACTTTATCGGCTACTGCCGTTCCTTTAGATCAACCGGCTGCGTGGAAAGGGGGACTATGCTGTATGGGAACAGCTTGGATCTACATATAACTGTACCCAAGCTCGCGCCCTGGGAAGACGGCGCCACCTCAAAATGGGTGAAAATAAGCTGTCATAGCAAGCAGAAGAGAGAAGAAAACGTTGAAAGGAACATGAGGAAAATAACCAGCTGGGGGCTGTCACCTCAGAGGCGCATTCCCATAGTCAGTTATGACTGAGGGGCTATTATGATTATTATTACTATACTTAGTGATACTAATAAGTTGCATTCATTCATTCATTTCCTGTCAACTTTGGAGCACATGCCTTCGTAAAAAACACATCAAGCCAAGAAAGACCTGAAGATCTTTTATATTTGGACATGCGCCCTGTTATGATTAAAATTCATGACGATGGTGCCTATTATTTGATTAGCTCAACAGGGCTCTTTGTTTGTTTATTTTATACGGGTCACTGATAAAGACGGGTGAGTGGCGTTAAGTCAATATGCTTGGCTGGCTCACGTGATACTAGAGGTGCAGAAGTGCGGGGCCTTATACGATTGTGTGTCATGGCGAGTGGACGTATGTGTTTGAGCTCCTGCTTGTTAAAGTGTTTAAAAATGGAGTTCTGTTATCACTAATACATCAAGATCTTTGGTGAGATGTATCTAGTCATCTAGTTATCTATATTGAAAAGAAGTATACTTGCTCAGTGTCGAGTGTTCAGAGATATCAATTATATTGAAAACAAAAGGACAGCGTTCCTGACATGAACTGACTGCCTAGAGAGATATCGATTACTGCATATTATCTGCCATTATATGTTGGCATGAACTTTATTCTATGTGGAGTTGCGTGCAGTCCTAAATAAATATCGTCCATTTCGTCCAGTGTGACTCAAATACTTGTAATTCTGAGTGGTGTTGGCTGGTTGCGGTGTCTGAGCGATTTACTACCCTAGACGTCATTTTGGTTACAGGAACCATCCTGTTATTAAAAATTAACATTATAAACGACACGTAACACGCCCTAATATAACCGACTAGGTTGAACGGGACGCGCCTTGCCAAAACGAGGCAAAATTTTATTTTAAAAGAAAAACACATCAAACCTTCCAAAATTGTGCCATCCGTTCAGTCTTACCATATCTTTGTCATTCCCTTCATGTCCATTTCTCTTCTCCGTGTTTTTGTGTGTGTAGTCTCCCTCTGTTTCTCACACATTGGGGGATTCTGGAACAAGAACTGTCTTGTAATGCTATCAGCTGGGTGTCTTAATGTGTGTCCTATCTAATGAGCTATGGGAGCCGCGCTGGTGTAATGGTTACAACGTTGCGCTGGCGACCAAGTTTTCAAGGTTCAAGCCCGGGCACGGGCATTTGTAAGAGTGTCATCGACCGGGATTTTGACTGAATAACCCGAACGGCTCCTGAGATAAACCCTCTTTGGATGGGAAGGAGCGAAGCTCCTGACCGGGTTGGAAGGAAAGTCCTCAGGTTCCCCAGCCTCGCAATGACATGTCATTGGGCCAAAGGGCTGAAAGCCCAAGTGCCGCTGGTTAAGGGGGGAAAAAAATCTAATGAGCTATATGCAGCACACATAAAAACAATATGATGCTATTGCAAAAAAAAAAGTTAAGTTTTATTAATTACAAGTTTAAACATTTTTATTTAGTAGCTATCCTGACAAGGTTGTGGGTTTCTAATGACAATGATATCATTTACTAGTGTAAAAGCCCGGAATTAAATTCAAAATCACCAATACCTAACGGTAATTTTACTTATTCAAAAGTATTTTAAAAAAACCAAAATATTAGTTTTACATCTGATGTTAAAAGTCTGAACATGACAGAAGAGCATCTTGATCTTTGGTAAGTGTTACTTTTTTCGGGAAAGTATTAAAAAACCCTGAGAATATCCTGGACAGAAAAAAAGACCAAGAGAGAAGTACTGCACTCACTAAACGTAGAGGAAAATTGGCTCCTAAATACCATCGCAATAAGGAAGCTGAAATTTTTCGGTCATATAAAAAGACATAATAGTCTGGAAAAAACAGTGATGGAAGGCATGGTCCCTGGAAAAAGGGGAAGGGATCGACCTAGACGACGGTGGACCCAGGACATCACAGAGAGTCTGAACTTGCCTTTGGCTGATGCAGGTCGACTTGCCCAGAATCATGATGCGTTCAGAGCAGCTGTAATGGAGACAACGTTCTGGAAAGAATACGTCACATGATGATGGTTAAAAAAACCAAAACATAAGGGAAACAATACAATTAACGTCTAACTTTCAACCAAAATAACTTGTTGCATCCCTAAGCGTTACGAAGGCTTCTGACAGAAAAAGCTGGGATTTTATGTATATGATGAGTCATGGAAAAATTGGCAAACTAAAATACTTAAAACAAAATAATTGTATCCTGTGTAGAATAGGACTACTACTGCCTCAGGCATATCGTAAAATCCGACTAATAGGATGTTGTACATGGAGGCTGGCAATGTCATTGTGTACAACACATTTCTACAGCAACCACCGGTACAAGAGTTTGTGTTTTGGTGTCGGCTTCGGCTTCTTCAAGGAGGCCATCTGTAGTGGTGACCCCTTGCTCCATAATGAGTGAAAAGGGAGATAATAAAAACAAAGACTCTCATCTTGAAAGGGGGGGGGGAAGAACCACTGAGTTTACACCACAAGTAAATAACCCACACACACACACACACACACACACACACACACACACACACACACACACACACACACACACACACACACACACACACACACACACACACACAAAAGCCTAAATACGCCACTAAAGCAAGTTTTTATCTTTTTACTTGCAGCTCTCTAACTTTTCTAACTGCCTTTCTCTTCCGGCGTTCGTCGTCTTTGTCATCTTGAACATCATTATTTACAATGACATCTAAGCCTGCTGTTGTTGTTTCATCGTCGTCTGAGAATTCAGTTATGCCAAGTTTCTCACGTCTTTCAGCCAGTTCCAGCTCCACCCTTTGTCAGAATAAATGTATTTTAAACAAAAATAGGTTTTATTTTTTTATTTTTTAGAAATTTAGATTAAATAATATGAGACATTAAAGATATATTTTTAAAATAAAACGTTAAAAGGTCTGCGTGATAAACAATGACTGAATGAAAATTGATAACTGGATGGCGAGGAAGTAAACAAAGATAATATAATACGGCACCCAAGTTTGGTGGTAGCGTGTTGTTCACGTGATCGATGGTGGTGGCTGTGTATACGAAATTGAACGGCGGGACCTGCGCCTAATTCGTCACTATCCTGACTTTGGGACCGGAGTAAGGTAAAGGTAGTTACATATCAGATACTGCAGTAGGGGATGAAGACGAATAATTTCATTTACAGTTGTAGAGACGTTGATGCAACCAACTGGTAGCATTACAATGCAGTCCTTGGTCTGGAATCTCCAGGGTATGAGAAATATAGGTTGATCAATCAAAAGAAAAACCCAACACACTCACCGAGAAGAGAACTGGAGAGAGGTATGAAAGGGATGAATACGGCATGGAAAGACATTGAGAGGATGGCTCGGACACGAAGGCATGATGCGTTTTTGTTGAGGATATGTGCTCACAGCAAGCTAAGATGTATTGACGAATTGAGTGACTGACTGATTGTACGTACATGCTTTATGTATGCAGGAGTTGTACTTGAATATTTTAATAAACTGTATGGACAGCAATTGCGCAGAATCACAACTTTATTTACGAAATATAACTGATCTATAGAGTTGAACAACCATAATAATAACTGATTAGTAACAACGGCATCATCCGTTTCTTCCGAGTGGTTGAGTGGTTAGAGCGTTTGCTTGTTCTGGAATCCCCAGGGTAATAGAAGCAGAACAAAAGAGAAGAATGCTGGAGACAGAAATGAAAATAGTGAGGAAAACACGGAAAGATCTTGAGTTGACGGCACGTGATAAGAGGACTTGGCATGTGTGAGTTGATGGCACGTGACAAGAGGACTTGGTACCGGTATGTGTTTTTTAAGGCCTATGCTCTTTGGAAAGCTAAAGGGCATTGATTGATTGATTGAATGTGAAGCAAGTAACATGACTGAAATACTGGGCGTGGCAAAGGCAAGCTTGACAGATGGTGGGTACATTAACAAAGTAAAATGTGGCTTTATGCATCCAAAAGTTCAAAATCAGGTAGAGATCAAGGAATACCCTAAAACCAGTAAAATATGTAGAAAAGGCTGGTAAAAACACAGTGGCGTAGCTACAATGTAAGGGATCCCCTTATAATTAAATAGCTCCCTCCTTACATAATGGCTCAACGACTGTAATCAATATATGACAAATCTTATCAAAATGTAAGTACTTACTTCCAGTGGTGTACTAATGGGGGTGCGAGGGGGCCGGTCCACCCCGGGTGATAGTCATGAAGGGGGTGCCATCGGACACTATTATGAAAGTGCTTACTGTTAACAATATACATGTACTCGGAAGTGTGTTTCTTCATGAGAAAAGGGGGCAAGGGGGGAGGGGGCAAAGATATAATCCGCCCCGGGTGTCAAATTCTTTAGGAACGCTTCTGCTTACTTCATCATCATCATCATCATCAGTGTCTTTCAGCGTATGAAGGAGCATAGCAACAAATCTATGTCAGGGCCTTTGCCCTGTGCCATCCGCTTAAGATCTTTCGATGTCTACTTCATCACTTTCGCTTCTGTCTCCTGAAACTGGATGAGGGTTTGTTACGTGCAGTCTTTGATATCTTACAATATTATACATTGGTATACTTGTTATGTTCGCAAATATTTTGTAAACAAAATAGATACTTTTTAGTGCTTAAGGAAAAGTCATTATTGAGTTACTTCCCTTGAAAGTTGTGTCGTCTCTTTCGATCGAACTCCGCGGATGAATCCAGTTTTACTGCGATTTATTCTTTGTTTGGGTAGTAATAGATTGTTCTTGCTTCAGAATATCTATGGCCTGAATTTATGTGTATTGTTTGTCTGTGTAGGACGAGTCTGTCTTATATCTGTATATCTTTACATATCTAAGTCGAACTATATGTTCTTTTGTCTCTAGAGAGGTCAAAGGCTGTTCGGCGGATGTGTCGCTAGAGAGGTGTGTTTTGGCTTCGCCCTGATGATGGGCTGTGTTTTTTTCTATGTCGGCTTGTCGCCGGAAAAAGTGATCTCTATATTTATGGGGAAAGTGATAGTCGTCTAGACCTATCGTGTATGCTTTACCCCAGTGTTTATTCCTATTGCCAAGGAATGGCAGAATCATATTTCTGATACCAAGGTAATGAAAGATACTCTTTTGAACTCTCGTACGAAGCCACCGTTTTTCGATAGGTACGATTTGTACGTCTGAGAGGATACATTTAACTAGATGAAAAACGACTCTGATTCCTAGCAGCACTATATCCTGTAGAATGCAGTCAATTGTTCATGATAAAATCTACAGAGCAATGAAATGTTTAATGAATGACTAACTTTAAGACAGATTCATTATCTGTATCCAAACGTGAGTGACAGCTCACGAGAGAAGCCATCCTGTAACCAAACATGTAGTGACTTTCAAGAAGAGAAAAGGGATGCCCGTATTATCGCTTGATTAGTCCAGAGATCACTGCTACACATGAGAACCCATTGCTAGCGGTTCAATATAATTATATGGAAAAATCTGTGCTGGACATTATGTTAAGGAATCTTCGCTAGACGAGGTTAGGTCTAGAAGCCATCTTGGATATTGTTTATAATCTGACGTGCTTTGTCAGTAAACTCAGATGATATATATATGGGCAATACTGAGTGCTTGGCTACTGACAGTCCATTATACTATTATTCTACATGAGTGCCCATGTAACATAACATTGCAAGACCATTTATCCACTGTACCATGATGTATTATGCCAACCTGTGATTTGTCACTATCTGTGCTGTCGAGTGTGTACGTCCAATTAAACTGTAGTAAAGGTACACAGTCGTTGGTGTCGATGACTTCCAGCCATACATGAGTGTGAGAAAAGAACATTTGTCAACACCACGAACTCTTCTTATCATTCGCATATTATAGACTCAATCTATGTCTACACACCACTGCGTAGGTCAAGTTGACATTCCATACTCAAACCACGAGCAACACAACAACACAGTATTTAACTCCGGTGATGTTCGAGTGAGCTTCAGATCTTTCAGCATGTCTCTTGCTCAGGGCAAGGGTCTTGTATTAAGAGTTTATCAACTGATGATGATGACGTCTGTCTTCCAAAAAGAGAACTTATCAACTGGTGGACCAGCTTTCTGGGTTTGACCTCGCAGAAGTTCAGAAGTCAACAGATTACTGATACCAGACCGTTTCCTGTGGCTGATACGACACACTTGCAGTATTGGTTTGCTCTTTGTCAACACTTCGTCACGTGACCTGTCAAGTGAATGCAGTATGTAGGTCAGCGTTGTTGACATTTTTACATTAGACATTACAGAGTTTCACAGAACAGTTGGATCAATTCTTGTCAATATTAACAGGAAGACAGTATTATTGAACTAAGAAGTCCTATTTTCATCGATGGATCTTCTTGTTTTCTATATATGAACTTTAATATTTAAGGCCAGAATGTTTAATTGAATAAAGTGGCAGTTTGTTTATTTTCATAAAAATAACTTTGCCATTACTGTAAAACTGAGCCTATTTTGCAACACATACTATCATACACATAATTTATATATTTATGTTTATATGTTATTTGTTTGTATAGTATGTTAGTTTCTATGTCAGCGGGTTGTGTTTAGGTTGGGCGGAGTCCTCACAACAGAATATCCCACGTCATAGAGGGTCCGTTGTGGGCGTTTTCTATAGGTGCAATTTTCTTGATTGAAAATTTGCTGCGACAACTGTTGCTTTTGTGTTAGCTGTGAAGACTGTAATTATTGTTATTTTTGTAATATTTCTTTGTTCTTTAGTTTTGTTTTGAGTTGTTTGTAATTTGTTGGTCTACCCTTTTCTATCTTTCAGTTCTATTCACAATTTATATTCATATACTGTGACGTCATTTGTGTTGTTATCCCTTGCAGATTCAGTGATTATTTTCATTGATTTCCCTATTTGATTTATTTGATTTCTGCAAACGTTTTCGTATTGTCAGTCCTATTTGTACTTTATGTATTCTGTTGGTTGACATATGTTTTATATAGGTATATTTCATAAGACACTATTGCCTGTGCACTGCACTTGGATTATGGTATAAACCAGTACTTGATTATTATTACTGTTATACAAGACCTTATTAAGGCTTGTGACCCACAGATATTGGGATAGTGTACTGATTAATCAAGTCATTAAGAACTTGTGGTATTATCATTGTTTCAAGTGATTAGTATTATTGTTAGACATCATGTCTACATTAGAATACTTCATTACACAAGGGAAATCCCTTGATAAAACTGGTCAACAATTAGAAGAATGGGCGGTTGCTCAATATGACAAAGCATTAGCTGCAGAAGAGAGAAAAGCTGCTGCTGAAGAGAGAAAAGCTGCTGCTGCTGCTGAAGAGAGAAAAGCTGCTGCTGAAGAGAGAAAAGCTGCTGCTGCTGCTGAAGAGAGAAAAGCTGCTGCTGCTGCTGCTGAAGAGAAAAAAGCTGCTGCAGAAGAGAGAAAAGCTCTGGCTGAAGAGAAAAGATTAGAAAGAGAAGCTGAGGCTGCTGCTGAACAAAAGAAATTGCAGATGCAGGTGGAGCAAAGGAGATTTGAAGCTGAACAAAAAAAATTAGAAAGAGAAGCTGCTGCTGAACAAAAAAGATTAGACAGTGATGCTGAACAAAAAAGATTAGACAGGGAAGCTGAACAAAAAATATTAGACAGAGAGGCTGAAGAAAAAAAAGCAATAAGAGAACATGAATTTGAGTTAGAGAAATTGAGATTGACAAGTATGAGTAATGTTAATCAGGCATCTAGTGGTAATGGTAAACCTTCTACTTACAAGGTTAAGGTTCCACCGTTCAATCAGTCCAGTGACGATATTACATTCTGGCTGGATAGATTTGAACGTTCTTGTCGTACACATAATGTGGATAAATCACAATACGCTAATCAATTAGCAGAAAACTTGAAAGGTGAATCTTTGACTAGATTATGCCTTGTAGGAGAAGCAGATAAAGATAATTATGATGTCATTAGGGCGGCTTTGATAAAAAAAATACCAGCTAAGTGAGGAAGGCTATCGCCTTCTGTTTAAGACGATGGTGCCTGAGACAGGTGTAGAATTCTCAGAATTCACTGCAAAGGCACGTCTCACAGTTGATCGTTGGATTGAGCTTTCCAAAACAGAAAAAACGTATGAAGGACTTATGGATTTGTTGCTCAGAGATAAGATTATGTCATGTGTTAACAAACCATTCCTTGAATTTATACATGAGCGTAAACCCAAATCTCTAAAGGAAATGGAAGAATATTGTTCCCAATATGTCACTGCACACCCCGACGTGACTTTTGGCAACACTAAGATTAAGGAGAGTATGCCAGTTGCTTCAGCAACACCATACAATCCCAATTATTCACACAGATTTCAGGGACCTCAAAACAGATTTGATAAAAAAGGTAACCATAATAGTTATCAAAACCAAGGAGACATGATGAACCGTCCTTAGTTAATGTCATTCTGTCTATTCGTAACATAGTGTTATACTCCTTGACGGTAATACATTGTTGCTTATTAGTCCCAATACTTCTATACATCTCTATGTATTGATTATATCCGTGCCCTTCTCCCGTACCTTCTTTTCAAACTCATATAACTTCATTAACATGAATTTCCCAAATTCAGCACACATTAGCGACAAAGCAGGATTTTTTTAGACTCCGATTTTTACGGTGTATAGACCTGCCCGTCTAAAAAATGTATAAGCATCAAATTATACATTATTAACAGTACTCATCCTGGTATGCACTCCTATGCATGGCACGAATCAATATACTCTTTTTTCACGGGTTTTCAAGCAAACCAGCAAACACAAGGCTGTTCATGTCTTGTTTTTATTTGGGGTCCATTTTGTTCTCTACGTCATTGTTTCAAGACCCAAAAAACTCCTACGTCATCCTTTTTTTACTGCGCGCAATAATAATGCACCTAAGTGTACTATTCACATATCTTCAAATATTTTCACCAAACTCAACTCAGCGCTCTTTGATGCGCAACACCAAAATGTTGTAAAAAACCATACGCAACAATTACCCCCTACCACCGTTAAGAAAAAAGACACGTAGTTTCTTTTTTTCTTCAAAATTGTACCACTTAAGGTAATTTTTAAAAAATACCAACATAATACTATCCTAAGTCTCAGTAAGTCTAATTCAGCTAATGTCTCATAATATAATCAGTCAGTCGTCGATGAGATGAAACGGTGATAAACAAGTCATATAATCTACTGCCTTATGAATAAAATCCATGTAGGAAGTAATAATATTACTAAATTAAAACAAATTACGGGAAATCAACACCACCCTCTATTACCTCTAGTATCAATAATACTAGAACCAAAACTTATATAATATGGTTACATCTAATAGGATTACTTATCCATAGGAAAATGATTGCAATAATGTGTACCTCACCAATACAGAGTACACTGCAAATCCCATATCTGTTTATTCCTGATCCAACCCAAAAAAATAGCAAATACATGCATACATTGGTTACAAATTACCTATGTCAATGCCCCTAGGAACCTCTATAATATACACGCAAAAATACGCTATAGAATATCATTGCCGTACAGTCATATTATAGTACACTGTATGTGCACCTTACACCATAAACCAAATTGTGTTCCGGATAAAACTAACAAAAATTCAATGTCCCAATTACATCACCACTACTGTTGACCATGGACTAACTGTCATTAAAAACTTGTGTACTGTCTTCCTGAGGGCACCTCGACAGTACGTCTGCAACCACATTGTCGGACCCTCGAATTGCTTGAATAGTATAATTATACGGCTGCATCAGAATCGAATAACGGGCTGCTCGGGCGCATTCATGGTTCTTCGTCTTTAAATACGCCAAAGCCTTCTGGTCTGACTGTATTACGAAAGGTACACCTAACAGATACTTCTCTAATTTGGTTACTGCCCATACCACTGCGAGAAGTTCCTTTTCCAACACCGAATAATTCATTTCCGCCTTGTTTAACTTTCTCGAAATGTACGTGATCGTATGCAGATGTCCATCAAATTGTTGAAGCAACACAGCACCAATGCCCTTGGACGAAGCGTCTGTTCGAAGGGTATAAAGATTATTAAGCCTGGGTAGTTTTAAAATCGGTGGGGATGAAAACAAATCTTTAATTTTAAGAAAAGCAGCATTGCATTCTGGAGTCCACCTAATTACATTAGGAGCCCCTTTCCTAAGTAGAGTGGACAGATCTGATGTAATTGAAGATAAGTTAGGAATAAATTTACCATAATATTGCACTAGTCCTAACACACTCCTGACTTGTTTTTTTTGTCCTAGGAATGGAAAGATTTAGAATCTTGGAAACATTCTGCTCCAAAGTTTGAAGATTCCCATGACCAATCCTATGACCTAGAAAAGTAATCTCAGAGAATCCAATATACACCTTAGATGGTCTAGCAGATAACCCAGCAGATCTGAGCGTGGATAATAGAGAGTGTAAACCGTGAAAGTGTTCTTCCCAAGTGTTGCTAAACAAACAAATATCATCTATGTACGAGATTATATCTTGTCTATGCGAGAAGAGAATTCTCATCATTCTAGTGAACGTAGCAGGTGCGTTCATCAGTCCAAAACACATAAAATTGAACTGGAACAACCCTCTGGGAGTAGCAAAAGCCGTAAAATGTTTGCATCTTTCCTCCAACGGAACCTGCCAATAACCTTTTGACAGATCGAACTTACTGAAATATATTGCATCTGCTAATTTTGGTAAAAGATCATCCAATAATGGTAACGGTTCGGCGTCAAAAATTGTGACCTGATTTAATTTTCTAAAATCAATGCAGAGCCGAATGTTATTGTCTTTTTTTTCTTATTACAACCATGGGAAAAGCAAAATTACTTTGAGAAGAACTGATTATACCTAATTGCAGCATGTCATCTATTTCTTTGTTTACTTTGTCTTGAAAGTGTAATGGTATCGGGTATGGACGCACTCTAATAGCCTTTTCATCATTTAAAATGATGTCATGTGTGATGACATTTGTTTTGCCTGGTATGTCTGTAAGTACATCATGAAACGAATGTAATAATTCGGATACATGTGTTTTGTTCTCAAGTGTAAGATTCGTACAGATTGTCACGTCCTCCCAAGTTTCGGTAGATTGAACCGGTAGACTAGGAAACGTCATTGATACAGCTGGGAAAGAAAATTCTTCTTCCTGAATAACTGATAAAGACGCCCAGCTCGTTGGATCTGAACCTACATTATCAACAGCGTGAAAGACTGCCTGAAGATGTTCAGGTCTTGAGTGAAACTCTTTCAACATGTTAATGTGAAAAATCTTTCTTTGTCCCTTAACATCAAGGACATAATCGACATCTGAAATACGTGACAGAATCTTGAATGGACCACACCAAGTTATCAGTAGTCGATTTTGTTTGCTCGGTAAAAGCACGAACGCTTCGTCGCCTGGTACAAGAAGACTAAGACGTCTTGAGTGATTCTGTAACATACAAGCTTTTTCTTTAGCTCTCTCTGATGCATCTGTTGCCAGCTGGCATGCATCCATGATTTTTTTCCTAAGATTCACAACATACTCGTAAGACGATTGAGTTTCTTGCGACAAGGAAGAATCAATCAACAAGTCTTTGATTAAAGACAATGGACCTCTGGGCTGAGCACCAAATACAAGTTGAAATGGACTGAAACCTGTGTGCTCATTCGGTATTTCACGATATGCAAAAAGTACCGCTGGTAAAACTCGGTCCCACTCTTTAGGAAAATAGATTGTAATCTTTCCTAACATCTGTTTTATTGATCGATTTAGACGCTCCACCATCCCGTTTGAGGCGGCGTGATATACGGAACTCAGTGATCTGTCTATATGAAACATTGCCATAACCTCAGTTATTGCACCTGACACAAACTGAGAACCTCTGTCCGACAACAGTTTTCTCGGAAATCCGATTCTAGTAAAGATATGAAACAAAGCATCAGCTACATCCTGCGTAGTAATGTTTTTGAGTGGTATGGCCTCTGGCCAACGCGTGCACAAATCTATACAAGTAAATACATATCTATGTCCTCTCGATGACATTATAGGAAGTGGGCCAATAATGTCCACGGCCATCTTCTCAAATGGACGCACCGGAATATCGGCTGCTTGAATTGGAGCCAAATGACGTGCCCCTCTAGACTTCACCTCCAGACAAGTAACACAAGAACGGCAAAACATCGCAATGTCTTTCGACATTCCCGGCCAGAAAAAAGATGCCAGAATTCTAGATCTAGTACGAGAGTATCCCATGTGACCTGCACAACGGGAATCGTGAGCATGACTCAAGATATAGGATCTCATTACCTTAGGCACCATGATCTGAGTAGTAATATGACAAGATTTACTATCTCTGAATCTTCGCACTAATATGTCATTTACGATAGTATACCATTGTTTGTGAGAAGTATGACCATTTGTATCATCACATTGGACTAAACTAAAAAATTTCTTTAATGAAACATCACTGTTTTGTAAAGTAGAAAAAACTTCCTTGTTGATGTTACTGTGTAACACATCATCATTAACTAGTGGCACAACATTATGTTGAGACTGCTCCTGTGCTCGAGTAACCACAACATTAGCCCTGTGTACGTGTTCTCGTTCCCAATTATTTATTTGCTCAAGAGTACACTCTTTAAAACCGTGAATGCGACCAAGAACTAAATCGCAAACTGGATTCGGCAACAAACATATTTTTATTTGTCCCGTAAAAAATGGCGTCTCGATATGAACCACAGCCGTTTGAAATTTCTCAATTCTACCACCAAACGTAATGCACTTAACCCATGTGCCTGTACAACAAGAAGGATCAACCAAACATTGTCGCACGCCTACCGTCGTGCAACCTGAATCCTTTAATAAAGTTACTGGCATGCCATTAAGTAAGCCCTTGTGAAACTCTAAAGACCCGGTTCCTTCATGAGCTGACATAGCAGGTAACGCCGGCAATGGGTGTCCACATCTCAGTCTGGATACCACGTCAGGCTGAAATAGATTCTTGCATTCCAAACATGTTTCAGCATTATTAAAATCAAATGACGCACACGCATTTGCTTGATTAACAGTATTATTGTTATCTGCGACATTATTTTCCGACATTTGAACGGAATTACCATGGTAAGCAGATCGATTATAACTATTTGACCGAAATGCCCTGTCATTTTGTTGTCTATTGTTATACAAATGTCTATTATTATTCTGCGAGTAACGTGCTTTATTGTAACTGTAAAAGTTAGGAGTGTTTCGTTGCCAATTCATTCTGTCTCTGTTTCCCAAATCAACCTGTTGACCAGTTCCAAAATGATTGTTATTCCATCTTCTGCCAGCTGGTGAATCTTTTTTATTTCCACCTTCAAAATGAGAAAAATTTCTTTGATAATTATTATTTCGATCTGAACTGGCACTTCTATGACGAAACCTATCTCTGTCACCACTATTCGATCTAAATTTTCCTTGTCTGTTATTTACAGTAGCAACACCCGCTGACTGTAACGATTCATGTAGTTTAGTGTTTTTGACATTCAAGTTCGGATGAGCAACCGAAAACTGGCGCCCTAGGGTCTCAACTTCCGATAACGATTTAGGATTCCGCTCCTGTAAAAATGCCAAAAACTTATCACTTACTGAGGATAATACCTTATCCCGTTATATTAAATCTGCCAGATCTTCAAAATTCCGTTGTACCTTTTCAAGTTCGATCCAACGATTAAAAGTTAAACGAATATCCGAAATGAATTGTGAGAACTCTTTTCCTGTTTCCGGCAACAACTCTTTAACTCTTGCAGGCCGGAATTTTTTCATCAGTTTTGCCAGAATTATTTTTGTACCTTAAAGCAGTACCTTTATAAATTCTAAAGTTTCTGAGTTATTACACAACAAAGACACACATATTATACATCACAGTAAAGATAAATGAATGTAGAGTTAGAATATGAAGGATTTTTAGTGATATTCTACATATAGTATTCAGTTATGAGTCATAATGAAAATACGGAACAAATTTCACAGAACACAAAAGTGACGTTCCCAACGTCGTTTCGGCTTCTAGGGGTTTTGTTGATGTACGCTACCAGCGTCGTTCCGGCCTGTAAGAGTTAAAACGCCTTCTATAACCTTCAGCTGTAAGCTGATATTTTTTTAATAGCGTAGCTCTAGCTTCATCATAGTTTTGACTATCGCCTTCTAACGAAGCGATTGCACTTAACGCCTCTCCTGATAAAAAATTCATCAGTTTGCTACACCACATACTTTTATCAATTTTATATTCTGTGCATACCAATTGAAATCTTGACAAGAAGAACGTTATATCGTCGACCCCTGGTTTAAACATGGGCAAATGGATTTTAATGTCACCTTTTTGACCATCATTCTGAGTGTGTGATTGACTAGTAGCATTTCCATTTTGCAACTTCTGTCTTTCAATTTCTAACTGCAACATTCTCTCTTCATGGGCTCGTTTTTCTCCCTCAAGTGTAAATTCATATTGTCTCCTTTTCTCATTTTCTTCCATCTCCAAGTGTTTAATTCTCTCTTCGTCTTGCCTCCTTTTCTCATTTTCTTCCATTTCCAACCGTTTCATACGTTCTTGATTGGCTAATTCTCTATCTTTTAATTCCAACTGACGTTTCTCTCTTTCCTGCGCCTCTTTATATTCTGTTTGAGCAAACTCTTGTAATTTGTCTCCTGATAAACCAAGAATTTTACCCTGTTTAATGAAGTATTCCGCCGTCGACATTTCAAATTCTGAATTCTAATATTTACCTCATCAAATAAACTGTAGTATTATAAGTAATATCTTATAATCGAAACCTTATCGATACTCATTATTGGAGATTAATCATCTTTTAATTAATAAAATATGCAGCTATAAATCAATCAACTAAGAAATTATACAAGATAATAGTACTACTGAAAACATACTGATCCATGAAGAGAATCAATTACATAGAAATATACATGTTAGCAATGACAATCACCGAACCTCAACAATTAAAGAAGAGATCATATCGTAAAGAACCACGGAGTCAACACAAAAATCTACAACATTCCAGCAGCCTCAAAGAAACTTGCTGTAAGCCTTTGCGATTCATCGACCTAAAATCAACCTAGGAAAGCACCCCAGGACACCTATGATGAAGAACAAGCATCTTACGAGTTAAAATGACAAAGAAAGGTGCTCACTAATAATAATCAGGGTACTGACACCATAATAACAATGTCTACTTATCTGCGGGAATCCCAATACTCCTCGTAAAGTATTCTATCCAACACAGGTTATGAAATTCATACAGCTGAATTGAAGATGAGCAATTCTCAAAAGGACCAGCAATTCGCTCTGGTTGAAAGTATCTGTTACCGAATGACGTCACTCAATGTAACCTCCACAGGTACACAGCAGGACTTGAAAATGTAAATCGAGAACTGTAGCATCATTCCCCGGTACAACTATGATACTTCTCTGGAGACTTGAATATGTACATCACACGTTGACCTTCCAAGTCAAGGTTATGACTTTGACGTAACGATCGATTGATTGAGCATGCAACAAGTGTCACTGTTCCAAAATACGTAGCAATCAATTGAGCTCAAAATATCTGAATTTATAGAACGGGAAGGTACATTATAATGGCCACCATGTTAAGGTACTGTCCGCCCGTTCGTTTATTCCCGTGTATTAAAAGAGTTTGTCTGCATTTGATATATGTATACCATTATTATTCCCATATGTGTCTATATGAATGTTAGAACATTGGTATACAACAAAAGTGTCACGCGAATGTTTTATTCGTGGGTATGCCAAAAACTGCACTGTATCGTCCCTGTATTATTTATGCAGTGTTCTCTCACAAGGGATCACGAATTAGTAATGTCTCAGATATGCCCAACAGCTCAAATATAACCAGGTAAGAAGCCAATGCTGTTCCGGTAACATAACAACACATTTTATTGAAAACTCATGATCCATGAGACATGATGAACCGTCCTTAGTTAATGTCATTCTGTCTATTCGTAACATAGTGTTATACTCCTTGACGGTAATACATTGTTGCTTATTAGTCCCAATACTTCTATACATCTCTATGTATTGATTATATCCGTGCCCTTCTCCCGTACCTTCTTTTCAAACTCATATAACTTCATTAACATGAATTTCCCAAATTCAGCACACATTAGCGACAAAGCAGGATTTTTTTAGACTCCGATTTTTACGGTGTATAGACCTGCCCGTCTAAAAAATGTATAAGCATCAAATTATACATTATTAACAGTACTCATCCTGGTATGCACTTCTATGCATGGCACGAATCAATATACCCTTTTTTCACGGGTTTTCAAGCAAACCAGCAAACACAAGGCTGTTCATGTCTTGTTTTTATTTGGGGTCCATTTTGTTCTCTACGTCATTGTTTCAAGACCCAAAAAACTCCTACGTCATCCTTTTTTTACTGCGCGCAATAATAATGCACCTAAGTGTACTATTCACATATCTTCAAATATTTTCACCAAACTCAACTCAGCGCTCTTTGATGCGCAACACCAAAATGTTGTAAAAAACCATACGCAACACCTACAAAACAATGAACAATAATGAATTGAATAAGATGCACAACCAGGAAAAAGCCCAAAACGTAACGTCTCTTCGCAGTTAGCTAATAGTCCTTTTCAGAGCCCGTCCTTTTCAGGGCTGACTTTTTAAAAAAAAGCCAAAGAGAGTGACTGAGTTGACAGTTACGCGGGCCGTACCAAAGACAACATTCACATAATACCCTAATTGTAATCCATAGTGACAAACCCTGGACAGGTTAAATGTATATATAATTTATAAAGGACAACACATTAAAAAAAACCCTGCACCCATGAGCAGTAAAATATGAACGCAGATTGGAGTATTGAAAAAAAAAAAAAAACTAGACAAATATGTAAGCAGACACTGGACATACTGATAGATTAATGTTATTGAAAATGACAGCAAAACCATTTGTCAAGCAATTTCACAATTATAAAGACCAACCAGAGGCGTCCCTAAAGTTTTTGGCACCTGGGGCGGATTCTACTTTTAGCACTTTCTCCTCTTGAAGGAACACACTTGCAATTATATTTTTAGCAGTAAATACTATCATACTAGTGTGCGACGGTACCCCTTTCCTGGCTGTCACCCAGGGCGGACCGCCCCTCTCGCACCCCGCTTAGTATGCCATTGAGACCAACCAAACGAAGGTGAGTCATGGGCAATTAGTAAACTAGCAGGAAGTGCACCAGAGGACACAGAGATGTAGTTTTACAGAAGGGTGTTTAAAAATACCATGTATAGCTAAACATAATAATGAAGATGTCTATAAAGAAGCCAATGCGCAAAGGAGGCTTATTAGTTCACGTTAGGTGGAAGCAGTCGACATTCTTCAGATATGTTATGAGAAGAAAAAAAATAACGGACTATATTGTAACAACAAGAAAGATTGAAAGAAAAAGAGATAGAGTTTGACAAAGACAGATGATGGATAGTTTGACATCATGGCATGGAAAGAAATCAGAAACGAGAATTGATAAACATTACAGGAGACATGAAGTTGTGGAAAGAAATGATCGCCTACACCACCAGGCATGGCACTTTAAGTGAACTGATGCACCAATCCAAACACGTAGCGAGGAGGAATACAATGAAGAAAAAGAACGCACACTAAACCAATAAAATCTATAAATGATTATGGCAGACGTGGACGCAAAAATAATAAAAGGAAGATACAAGAAGATAGTAGAACTGTACGGGCAAGGCAAAAGAAATGACAGATAAGACAGATTTTGTGAAGGAAACCCGCTGGTTATGTTTAACACATTTTAAAACAAGATCCTGGAAAAGTCAAGGAGATATAAAAAGGAATAAGACTGACTTTGTCATGACCAGAAATAGATTTTAAAATAATGTCACAAATGCAAAGAAATATCCTGGAGTATACATAATTTTAATTCACAATCCGGTAGTGATTACAGTAATTTTTATGAAGCCAAAACAAAACATTATATATATATATACTCATGGAAAAAAGTAAGTGTGCAGCACTCAACAGGGCACTGTGCGTGTGTTCTTGGGTGAACTCAAATGCAAGTTGGCACACATTTCTGTGTGAGTGTTGTTCACTTACCCGTGCAATTACAATTGGATCGCACTATTCATGGGGAGATAATCACGGTGCAAGATAAATCACGTGAAAAGTGCCGTAGGGGAGAATTTATCCCAGATAAAAGGAAGGTAAGTGTGTAGCTCTAATCACAAGCATGTGAAAACGTAATCGTTGAAATAAAGAGTACCAAGAGTCCAACAGAAACATCTTTTTTGACAATGAAAAGATTGAACCAACAACAGCGAGCAATAGCTATAGGGATGTTAGCTGCTGGAGCGACTATATTAGCTGTATCACAACATTTCAATGTTCACAGGAACACTATATCACGCATTCAAGCTCGTTTCCATCAAACTGGATCCACTGCTGATCGCCAAAGAAGTGGCCGACCACGAGTTACCACCCCTGCACAAGACCGTTACATGCGCCGTATGCACTTGCGTAACAGGTTTATTCAGGCAACATGGACTGCCAGGAACATTCCAGGTTTAAGACCCGTGTCGTGCAGAACAGTGTGGAATAGGTGGACATACACGGTATTGAAATCAAGATTTCATTTTTTCCTGGGGATTCCACACTGACTTTAGTTTTTATCTTTCTTTCATGACACTTTCACTAAAATCAAAGTGATCACTTGGTCTTTTATTCAATATTCAACCACATTGTGTGCCAACTATTATTTCATTTCGTCCATGAAATCACGCACAGTGCCCTATAAAGTGTTGCACACTTACTTTTTTCTATGAGTATATATATATATATATATATATATATATATATATATATATATATATATATATATATATATATATATATATATATATATATATATATATATATATATATATATATATATATATATATATATATATATATATATATATGAATATGACAGAGCTATGTAAATATATTACACGTATCCTCACGTTTTTGCTACCACCTGGTTCCCACCTTTGCTTTCTTATTAGTATGCACGTTTGGTTAAACGCAGAACCCCTACACTTCGATATCTGTCTAACTTATAATTTAGCCACGCCTATTTTCTTTTTCTCTATGTCTTACATGCACTAGGAATGTTTACAAGCAGACCTATTAGCTAGTCCAGAGCCGTTAACTGTAATTATCATGGGAACGATTGGGCAATCGTTGAAATAGAGACAGATCAGAGAACGGGTCGTATATTTGTAGAATCAAGGGCGGTAAGTCAAAAGACGGACCTTGGACGATTGCATTTCCTCAAGGGGAGATAACCACAGTTCGTGATCCCAGGGCCCGTAATTCGCTACAGTATGAGCCGAGATCAAAAGACGGTTTGCTCGTTGGCCCACGTCTCTGCGTCGGCAGAGGAATGAAATAAAGCTTTGATTCAGGATCGACCGCAGATTTTCTGAAAATCTGGGCGAAGGCGCTATATCTCGCAAGAGATAGCGAATTTCTACATATTTCATATATATATCCCAGCTTTTAAAATCATTTATCTAGTAGCCTCAGAATTTTCGGAACATCTAGCTTCGAACCCTAGACCATTGTTAAAGTGGATTTCTTAGTATTTCGATTGGAGATATGTGGTTTCTTTTTCTGTGTTGTGGTAACTATATTTACTAGCATTTTGAGTGATTTAATTGTTAAAGTTCGGTCATTATATTCCACTAGGATTTACTGTGTTAATTGGCTAGCAGATTAAAATATATATATATCAAATTCTTCCAGCTGTAACGTAAACTTGATTAACTGCTATTAACCAGTAAGAGATATTTTAAATGACTAGCAAAGGCACTAGGCAATGTAGTACCGACGAAATATATATTTATCTCAAATCCATTATGTGTAATTTTTGTAAATGACTAGAATTTATTTCACGGGTTAATAAGAACGGTAAGATAAGCTTTACACTTGTGTTTTCTAATCAAAATCTAATAACCGAGTGGATAATGTATTATACCGTTACGCGGGTTAGGATAGATACTGATATTGTGATTAAATGTTTTGTATTTTCTTCCTAAAATCCAGTACGGGTCATAAACCAAAACCTACCAGCGGCCTGAACCTGAGAAAGCGGGTCTAAGTCCAACAGTACCAAAAAAACATTCTTATATAAATATCGGGTCTTCGATGTTGACCTGTTTGGCTCTCTTGTTTCACCCAGAAAGAGAGAGAGTACCAACCAAAGACTATAAGAATAATTGTAACTGGACCTATAGCTATCCAGATTCTTTTTCCCTTATTCATGTACATTCAGCCCGATGTGGCGAAATTACCAAATTTAACATTTTCCAACTACAGAAAACTGTGTTGTGGCGAGGATTTTTATCCCGAGAGATTTACATACCTGACATTCTCTTTAATTATTGGAATTACAAGCTACTGACACTGTGAAAACTAGTTCTCGTAATTATTTTCCTACCTTGACTAATTGATGTGACATAAACACATCCAATTAACAGTAACGAAGTAAGCGTTCCCCAAATAACAGGATTAATAAAACTTTGAGGAGCTGGGGCTTATTTTGCCAAAACACAACCCAACACTGGATTTGTTGTGTATACCACGGAAATATGTTCCAGATGTTGTATTCAACGATTAGGTAAGCGAGACTGAAATGTGGCCACAGGGTGTCTGAAGCGAGAGAAAGAAGGAATGAATAATTCTTCTATTGTATAATCATTGTACTCACTTTGTTGTGCCTTTCTTTTGTTTGCTAATACTGTTATTTTTCAGAATAGATTAATTAGGAACTCTGTTCTTTACAGTATAGTCAAATTCTATACCATAGCGCAAATCTTTTGACCTTTTGGGGGTTATTTAACTTCTTCTTGTGGGATCTTGTCTCAACAGAGGGGATTGCACTTATGGGGTTTATTTCTTTATGATTCCTGTAACCTATGATTTTTCTATTTGATATTTGATACTGTATGTTTTGAAGTTGTTTCCTTTATGATAAATAAACTTAAGATAAAACTTAATTACCTGTGTTGGTCAGCTCGGCCCAATATCCCTACTCCATTTAATATAGTTTCACGTTTGTGCGTTAAATTGTCGTCACGTATCTGTGTGTGTGTGTGTGTGTGAGTGGTTAATAGGGTATATGTTAATATATTTACGGGAAGGTAAACTGTCTGATAAACACATTTCAGTCGTAAGATAGGCTGGACTAGAGTATCTTCTAAATCCAGGGACAGACTCTACCTTTTCACCATTCACTCGTGAAATCTATTTCTTTACCTTATCTCTCACTGAGTTACCACCTTTTCCAGTTCTATTCAGACGAGACCAAAAGCTAACTTAATCACCTATCCAAAATCTACGACAGAATGGGTTCGCTCTTTTCCGGGTTTTGAGCTAGATCTTGAACATAGTACCACTGAAAGGGTGCGAAGTCCTTAGACTTGTGTTTTTCTAGTACGTCAGATTGAGTTTGTTTCCAAATTTGGATCTAGTCTGTATCTAGAAAATTGTCTAAAGTCTGATATTAAATCTTTTTTATAGTCTAGATAGTGCAGAGAGTGGTTGTCTCGTGAGTTAAGTAACTTACTTACTTACTTAGTCGTTCCCCTTCTACCGTGAGGTGTAGAGGTTTGGAAGAGAGAGAGCGCCAGACTATCCTATCGGCTGTCTTCCTCCTGGCCTGGTTCCATTCTAGTCCTCGATCCTTCAAAGATTGTCTAATGTTGTCCTCCCAGCAGACTCTGGGTCGTCCTCGGGGTCTGGATCCTTGGCTCTTTGTTTCCCATGCTTGTCGTGGTATCCGATCTTCTCCCATTCTGCAGACATGGCCAAACCATCTTAATTGGGACTGTTCTACTTGGGTCTGCAAGGGGTAGGATTTAAGGCCTTGACGTATCGTCTGGTTGCGTACCATGTCTCTTCTTGTTACTTCAACCACCTTCCTCAGATACCTCATTTCTGAGGTTTGGATCTGGCTTTTATGGGTTGTAGTCATTGCCCATGACTCGCATCCGTATGTCAAGACTGAGCTAAGTAAGACTAATAATAATACTTATCCCCTAGACAAACGTTCTGTTTATTGGCTTGCTGATCACACAAATATATCAATTCTTTTTTTCCCACAGCATTGTAGAGTATATGCAATTAGATTTAGAGGGTGATCTTTGTCGGAGAGATGTTATGTAATGATTTTGTAATACAAGGCCGCTGGTAGCGTGTGATTGTCTGACAATCACCAGATATTTTTTGAAGCAGCGGTGTTTGAGCTAAGCTAAGGAGTGCATTCTGACAAACACGTCAAGTTAATAGCCTCCCTTACCCTAACTGACTTCAGGTGTGGACTTGTAGATGGACTTAAATATTAAGGGAATTTTTTTTCTCCTTAAATTTTTGAAATAAAATTTTTTTGGTTGTTTCCACTGAAGTAACATAGTTTTTTTGTCAGTTAATTAGCCTGATCTACCATTTATTTGGCTTAGTCGTCTGTATTAGGAGCCTGAGCCAGTTAAATACAGCGATAGATTAGATAACTGATAACAAGGAAGAGATATCTCAGTTAAATAACAGAATATTTTTCTTTGTATTTTTCTCGTAATTGGTAGGGAACCAGTGTATCTTTTTTCTTCTTTCTTTCTCGGGTAAGTCACAGTCAGTTATTTGCAATGGCTGAGCGTGCAAAACTTAGAGCAATGCTAAGAGAGGAAGCAAGGGAAGAGGGATTACAAGGAGAAGAAGCAAAAGCGTTTGTCAACGAAGAACTTGACAGATATGATGCGGAGAGGAAGGCAGATGAAGCAAGGGAGCAGAAGAAGATTGAGCAAGAAATGGAAATTCGCAGGGCGAACGAACGAGAGGACGAGAGACAGCACGAACTGGCGCTTAAGACCCTAGACTGCCTCTACCTCCAGCAACGGAGACTATCTACCTCAGTCACAGATAACTGATCTTTCCAACACTTAATCTTCTCAACTAGCAGCATTTCTTTTGCCCTCGAATCCTTCCCAAGCTCCAATGAGAAAATTGACTGCTTTCTAGAAAAATTTGAGAGAATGGCAAATCTGAACGGTTTAGAAAGGTCGCGTTGGTGTTTGAAGCTTTATCAGGCTTTAAAAGGCTCGGCGTATGATACGTACGCGAAACTGGGAAGCAACCACCAAGACGATTACGACATGTTGAAGAAGGCTTTACTTGAGCGTTTCGAAATGAATGCTCGCAAATTTTTGCAACTGTTCCGTAACAGCAGAAAGGACAGCACTGAGACTTTTCACCAAGTCTCATCTCGTCTGAAGGGATACTTGACGAAGTGCCTGGAGCTTACAGAGCTTCCCTCTACCTATGAAGGTCTTGAGGAGTTCGTAGTAACCGAACAAATAAAGAACACTTTGTCTAGTGACACCCGCAGATTTCTGGCGGAACAAGTTGCAGTAAAGCTGGAAGACATTTTGAGCAAGTCTGAGCGATATAACAATGCGCTGGCCGAACTCCCAGGCACCAAACACAAACCGACAGAGGAGCTTTCTCAGAAAAATAATATAGAGCAGTTTTTCCATTCTTCTCACCACCATAACCCCAGAGAAACTGTACCCCAGAATTCCCCTCCGGAAAAATCTAAATATTATAAAAACAAGTACCCCACCAACAACAAAAATTCTGATCAACCCAACCGGTCTACATGGCAGCGCGGCCAGAAAGGACAGGGTGACAAAGGGAAAACCCCTGCGCACGGGACATCTGATCAGAACAAGCACACCGGGCCTAATCGCATCGGACGCTTGCAAACAGCCTCGCAAGGAAGAATTAATGTCAGTGATTCTCAACGTGAGGGGGAGAGGCCCTCAACGCGAGGAACTGTTATTTTGAACGGTACTTCAACATATTGTTTGTTTGATACAGGGTTGTCCTTTGATTGCATTGTAGCAAGACACTTGGTCAAGCTCGGACAAGAAACAGAAGAAACCGTCAAACAATGTGGAATTTTCAAAGGAGATGCACCCATGACGCTTCCTATCGCATTGGTGGAGATACACTCTGATTTTGTCAGAGGCGTGATCAAAGCGGCTATTATGGATGACCCGATCTACGCAGTCATACTTGGCTGTAGATATGTGTTTATTGGGAGACCGAAAGAGCCAATTGTGGCAGCAGTATCCACAAGAGGGCTGTTGCTGTCATTTTTGACGGAGTCATCTGTCAAGTTATTTGCTTATGTTTTTATCATAAGAATAATTGTGTCTTTACCTGCGATGTCAGGTTGATTAGGGGTTGTCTTCCCTTGTTTATTCATTCATTGTGTTTGACCTTTAGGGTCAAAGGTAGACAGTTCTGGCGTATGCCCATAGGCAGGGTTTTTTAAGCGGGAGTTGAGTTAGACTTCCGGCAAGCCGTAAAGTGTCCTGGTTTCTGAAGGGACGAGAGTCCATTGTGTTTTTCGGGGAGAATCTTCGAAGTGACTGCGATGGCAGTTTTCCCCAGTGAATCTCTGTGCGTTGGAATGACAGCAGAGTTCCTTATTATGTTCTGTGGATTCGGTTACAGGTAATACCGACTTTTTCCATTACTATGCTTTCGGTGGCAGAACATGTTAGAAGATTGCCTAGTCTGTGAACTGCAGCTCACCGATCCTCCATTTCAGAACTTATATTTTGTGCTCGAGGTAGCCATCCAAGACTATTAGTCTTTATATTGTCCAGAAATCCAGTGACGAAGATATATTGTGGGAACCGCAGATTGGCGGTATTTATGTTTACAATAAGCATTACTGCAGGGTTGATGGTAACCTGCTTATCAGAAGTACACAGCTGACGTCAGAACGAGGACTGTGTTTTCGGCTAATGTACTACAGCCTAATACAGTGCAATTGGCGGGGAATGCCAAGTTGCACCTATGTGTCAAAGTGATTAAGGTATCTGACGCGTTTAGTCAGTGATACCAGGGCGACGCCACGAACTGTCATTATTGAAGAACATTGTATTGACCATGCATGAATATTCAAATGTTTACCAGCTTGTTGAATGCCTAATGTATACCTATCGATTTCCGGTCAGCATGACCTTGTTACACTGACTGTTCCTGTTGATACCATGTGTGTTCTCGTCAATAAATGTTTTGAAACGTGCCTGCAGTGTCCAAGCATCCTTGACTACTGCATGTGAGTGTATGGGTTGCAGGGTCTACATATATACGAGCCTAAACACATTCGCGCCTTCATTCGCACCCACACTCAGTTCATCATACGCTCGCACTACACACCTAACAACATGTATACTGTCTTGGGCCAGTGATCACCTCAACAAGAGAAAAAGACAGTTACATTTCTGGTGGACCAGATCTGTGGGTTTAAAAAGAACAGAGCGAGCAACTAACATTATTGGTGACATTAATGGATCCAGAAATTTATATTTCTGGGTGACCAGCTGATGGGGTGTTGCGTGCATATTTTGACGCACATATTACAAAAATCGATATGGCTATTTAATATGGGAAAAAATATAGACAGTCATTCATTTGTGTATGAAAATGCTGTCTATGGTAAAAGCGAGAGAATCCATGTTTGATTCACACTTTTGATTATAGGAGTAATCGTTCTTGATATTGATCCGGCGCATGGATTTTGCTCTCATGCCTGTACCTATTTCTTAGGGCCAGAAAATAGATTAATTTGCTTATTATGTTTATGGCCTGAATTCATATGTATTACATATTATTAGTACAAGTAGAATCAGTCCTATATTGTATATTTTTGATGGGTAGGCAGGACTAGATTCTTGTTATTCCGCTCTAGCGGAAGTATGAGTTGTCTTGACAAGTCGTGATGAGTTCCGATGTACCGTGACAATGGCGGGTACGCCTTTTCTAGGGCTGGCAGATTCTTAAGGAAAAATGATTTATGAAGTGGTTTTTCTTCTATAGGAGATTGTTCCTCTACTAGAGTTTGTGTTAGAGACTCTCCTAAGGTACGGTACCATGTATGATTCGGACTCCATGTAATGCCAGTCCCTGTTATTGATGATCTCAGGTCGGTTAGACCTAGCTGGAATTTTGTGCTTCGCAACGCTAGGGTCAAGTTTGTATCGACGGAGATGACGGGCTCCATACTGTAATTATGGCTACGTGAGGTAACTGGGCCCAATGGGATGATCGCCCAATGGGCTGATCACCCGTTGGCTTGTCACACCGATTACGGAAACAACAGCAGATGGATCTATTTGTTGTTGCCCTAAAGACGCCGCTAGGCGTGATGGGAAACTACAACAGAGAAAATCAATCTGCTGTTGCCCTTAAGACGCCACAAGGCGTGATGGCCTCTGACTGCTTGGTCGGTCTTTGGCTAAGGACGGAAGAAGAAGAAGAAAGAGGTAACTGGATTACTGTAGCTCTGTATGGAGGAACTTTATGAAATTATGCATATGTATTGCAAATTAACTTTGGCTTATAAATATATCCTCCTGTGAGCGAGTGAGCGACAACTCAGGAAGGCGGCCATGTTAAATTCCTGTCATCATACTTTAGTATCACTGTCCAAAGAACGGGGCATGTATCTTATTACTCGGACAGTGACAAGGAGATCTCAATCTTGATAGAAACCCCCTTTTCGTGGTTTCATAATATACTGCAGACTATGGACGTCAAGCAACTTTAGTTATTTACCGATCCGCCTTCACTGACGCGTTTAGTCAGATAGGGGATGCGGCCATAATGTATCATGACATTGAACTTTTGATGTACTACCCATTATTTATGAATGTGTCATGACTTCAGATCTGCTATGTATACCTACAAATTGATGTGTCAACATACCCATGATGTACTCGTATGTCCCAGTGTGTACGTCTGAATAAATTGTGTAAACAAAGATCCCAACAGTCTGCATTGGTGCCTTGTAGACACATGTGTATGAGTGATTATATTGGTCAGCACACGAACAGTACACCATTCGCGTTAATCACAGTCTACACTTCTACTCCATACATACACCATCCTGCGTCGGTTGAAGTGACCAAGTTTAGGGCCTGCTTCCCCTGGAGCCTTAGAGGGAAACTACTATTTACAGCTGCCTTTGCCTTCCCTAACTCAGGACTAGGGTGAGTTACCCATTTACCGCTGGGTAAACTGGAGCATGCCTGATCTCAACAACTCTGTACACTTCTTTACAGACTAACTTTACAGTGTGTGTGTTGGGACAAGAAACTTTACAGTGGTGAGCCAGATTCCTGGGTCCAGCCTACGCAGTTTTGTGTTGAGAATCACAGTTTACAGTTGAAAGAACATTTGTTTGACCACATCAACACCAGTAGGACAGCTATACAGTCGATGTCAGCTTGACCTGTATTACCGATAGGATGCTGTATCTAGGTCATCGCTTGTTGACAGTTTTTCGCTGTACAGACGGTATTACACAGGACAGTTATATCAAGTGTAGAAAATATCTGGAGCAGTATTGTTGACATTTCTCAACGTACAGAAGAATCACAGTGTTGTTGAACCATAAAGTGCATATTTCATCGTTGGATCTTCATATGCTCAAAAAAAATTTGAACTGTGTAATAGTTTAGAATTAAATCTATTACTCAATAAAGTGGCAAGTTATTAGTATTAAAATAAACTGTGCCTGCTTTACAACACTATACCTGCAACACATTCCATTCATGATATAAATTATATTGTATGCTATATGCTATTTATGTTTACATGTTATTTTTTTATATGTGTAGGTGTTTATATGTTGCGGGTCTGGATGGGAGGTGACTAGAACAGGAAATACCGAGTGATATTGGTCTTGTTCTGGCGTTCTATAAGGAGCAATTTCTTAATTGAAATTTGCATGCAACATAGTTTGCAAATATTTGGTTAGTTGTGACGACTGTTTCATATTTGTATTTGTAACATTTTTTCTGTTCTTTATTTTTGTTTGATTTGTTTGTATAATTGTAGGTCTCATCTTTCCTTTCATTTCAGTTTTTTACACCCTTATGTTTATACACTGTGGCGTTATTTGTCTTGTTATCTTATTGCAGTTATCATCACGGTTTCTGTGATCATTTTTTTCATTTCTCCTATTTAATGTAATTTGATCTCTGCAAATGTGTTCATATTGTCTTTTCTTGTTTGTCCTTTGTAATGTCTTTAGTTGACATATGACATAGGAGTTATAGTGGTATACACTGATAGTATAGTACAGATCAGTACTTTATGATTGTTGTCCACAGGTACTCAAGTTATCATTGGTTATTATAAACCATACAAGAGTGCACTAAGACTAAGTCTATGGTATAGACTTGTCTCCCATTAAAGTGAAATAGGGTAATTTATTTACTTTTTCAGGTTTATGATTTAAGAAGACAAGATGTCTACATTAGATTATTTTATTGCACAAGGAAAATCCCTTGATAAGACTGGGAAAGACTTAGAACAATGGGCTGTTGCTCAATATGACAAAGCATTAGCTGCAGAAGAGAGAAAAGCTGCTGCTGAAGAGAAAAAAGCTGCTGCAGAAGAGAGAAAAACTCTGGCTGAAGAGAAAAGATTAGAAAGAGAAGCTGCTGCTGAAGAGAGAAAAGCTCTAGCTGAAGAAAAAAGATTAGAAAAAGAAGCTGATATTGCTGCTGAACTAAAGAAATTGCAGATGCAAGTGGAGGAAAGGAGATTTGATGCAGAACAGAAAAAATTAGAAGTTGCAGCTGAACAGAAAAAATTAGAAGTTGCAGCTGAACAGAAAAAAATTAGAAGCTGCTGCAGAACAGAAAAGATTAGATAGAGAGGCAGAAGAGAGAAAAGCAATACGAGAACATGAGTTTGAATTAGAGAAATTAAAATTGACATGTATGAGTAATGTTAATCAGGCATCTGGTGGTAATGGTAAACCCTTTGTGTACAAGGTCAAGGTACCAGCGTTCAACTCTGCCAGTGATGATATAGCATTTTGGCTTGATAGATTTGAACGTGCTTGTCGAGCTCATAATGTTGACAAATCACAGTATGTGAATCAGTTGTCTGAAAATCTAAAAGGGGACTCTCTGAGTAAGTTATATTTTGTTGAAGAGGCCGACAAGGATAATTATGATGCTGTTAGGGCAGCTTTGATAAAGAGATATCAGCTGTCTGAGGAAGGTTATCGTCTTTTGTTTAAAACAATGAGACCTGAGGTAGGTGTAGAATTCTCAGAATTCATCTCAAAAGCACGAATTACACTTTCACGGTGGATTGAATTAGCCAAAACAGAGAAAACATTTGATGGTCTTACGGATTTATTGCTAAGAGACAAGGTCATGTCTTCTGTAAATAAATCATTCCTAGAGTTCTTACATGAGCGTAAACCTAGTACATTAAAGCAAATGGAAGAATATTGTGACCAGTATGCCACGGCACACCCTGACATGATTCTTGGTAACTCTAACATTAAAGAGAGTATGCCAGTTGCTTCGGCAACAGAATATAATCAGAATTACTCACATAAATTCCAAGGATCTAAAAATAAATTTGATAAAAAGGTTAATTGGAATAAGTATCAAAACCAAGATAACCACTCAAATCAGAGTTCTTCTTTGAAGAACTGGAATCGGGCTGATAGTCCTCGACACGCGAGGGGTACCCATAATTTTAGACATTCTCGAAAGGGGAGTAGCTATAGGAACTACCCAAGTGCTTCATGGAGAGAAAAGAACCAATATTACAGGGATACTCAGTATAATGAGCGTGATGATTATGATCATGAATATTATGATTCAAACCCAAATAGGGGTTATAACAGAGGAAATAATAATTATAGAGACAATCATAACCGAGGCAGATCACAACACAAAAGACATGGTAAATCGTATTACCAGGCTAACTCTGCACAACAGGAGTTCCACGACACCGATAATCAGAATAATGATAAAAAAGACTCCAATAGTGTAGCAAATTCCGCTTTCGATTTTGCTAGAGCATCTCAGTGTTCGCAATGCAAAACATTATTCGATCCAACCACAGTTTCTACTTTAAGCTGCGGTCACCCACTTCCCGCGCTCCATGCGTCAATCGCGCATAATGGAAGGGGTGCTCTTGTCTTTAATAGGGGCCTAATAGATGGTACTCCGGTATCAATTCTTTTCGACTCGGGGTGCACTACCATCGGAGTGAGGCAATCACTCGTAAATCCTTCTCGAGCTACAGGCAATATAGTCAAATGTGTAACATTTGGTGGCACATTGGAGAAGTACTCCACTGCCATTATCAATATTGCTACGCCTTTCTTTACAGGAGAGGTGCAAGCATGTCTCTTGCCGAATCCGATCGCTGATCTTATCATCGGTCGCATTCATGGAGTGAAAGAATGCACTCCACAGCAAATTTCTAATTGGGAAAATGTTAATATGCAATCTGCTAATGCAGTAATCACTAGGGCTCAAGCTCTTAATATGCCACAATCTTCACATTCTGAAGATAATGATGCGCAGATCCAAGATGATCCCTTGGAGATTTCCCATGATTCCTTTATCAAACAGCAGGAAGATGATCCTACTCTAAAGAAATTCTTTACTCTGGCAACAAAAGGTGATCCGAATAAGGATACAAATCGTAAATCTTGGATTACGATGAGGAATGGTGTACTTGTACGTATGGTACAAGACTCCGCTAAGTCCATTCATTCTCAAATCCTTGTGCCTAAAAATATGAGAGTTAAAATCTTACAGCACGCTCATGATTCACAGTGTGCTGGACATATGGGTTTTTCCCGTACTAAAGCTAGAGTTCTTCAGTCTTTCTTTTGGCCTGCTGTAAATAAGGACATACGAATCTATTGTCGATCTTGTAAAGTATGTCAAGAGATTAAATCCAGAGGTCCACGCCATGATGCACCTATTCAGGCTGCAGACATTCCCATTCGGCCATTTCAAAAAATGGCGATAGACATCATTGGTCCATTTAAGATAAAGTCTGCTAGAGGACACCAATTTATTTTGACGTGTGTTGATATGTGCACACGTTGGCCGGAGGCTGTTCCTCTAAAGAGCATAACTACTGCTGATGTCGCAGATGCTCTTTGGTTAATATTTTCTCGTCTGGGGTTTCCAGCAGAAATATTATCCGACCATGGTACCCAACTCATATCGGATACCATGTCTCAAGTAATGTCGACTCTTAAGATAGAGAGATCGTTGAGTAGTATTTATCATCCTATGTCCAATGGGATGGTGGAACGTTTGAATAGAACTCTGAAAAACCTACTAGGTAAGATAACAGAAGATCATCCTCAGGATTGGGATAGGGTTTTACCCGCGGCTCTCTTTGCATATAGAGAGGTCGCCAACGAACATACAGGATTTTCTCCCTTTGAACTTGTCTTTGGCGCGAAACCGCGAGGTCCTATGTCCTTACTTCATGATCTTATAACTGCTGATAATATTGTCGATGACACAAAATCCTCTTATGAATATGTCATCGCACTTAGACACAAGATTATTGAAGAATGCAAATTGGCAACTGCTTCTTCTGAATTTGCGAAACAGAAGGCAAGGGAATTTGCCAATAAAAAGAGATGTTTGCGACAACTTTGTCCAGGTGACAAAGCATTTGTCTTGCTACCTTGTAGGGAAAATAGACTTCTTATTTCTTGGAAAGGTCCGTACGATATAATATCAAAAGTTTCCGATGTTGACTATATCGTCGATATTGACGGGAAGCGTAAAACCTTCCACATCAACATGCTGCACGGAATTCCATGAACGTCCTGATTATTTACAACCTGTTTTCCAGGCAACGGACGATTTTCCAGTCCAACATGGACAATACTCATCTCTGTCAGTAATACAGGATGAGGAAACGAGTTTCTCGGATGTAAATTTACCTTTTCCAATGATTCCTCTTCACTCTAATGAATCATGGAAAGATGTTGCAATTTCTCCATAATTATCTCCAGGAGAGCAGAAACAAGTTTCTACTATGTTAGAACAATTTCAGGATGTCCTTACTGACATTCCTGGTCAAACTGATGTCATTCAACATGACATTATTCTTACTGACCATAGTCCTATAAGAATCAGACCGTATCCTATCCCGATACATTTTCAAGCACAGGTAGAGAAAGAGTTAGATGAGATGATAGAGTTAAAAATTATTGAACCATCCACATCAGCATATTCTTCGCCGATGGTTATTGTACGAAAAAAAGACAATAACATACGTCTTTGCGTGGATTATCGCAAATTGAATCAAATGACTAAATTTGATGCTGAACCTATGCCTTTACTAGAAGAGCTACTTACGAGACTATCGAATTCTCATTTCTTTACTAAACTCGATTTGTCTAAGGGATATTGGCAAGTTCCACTATCCGAACACGCCAAACCGTTTACTGCTTTTTCGACGCCTAGGGGTCTATTCCAATGGAATTTCATGCCTTTCGGTCTTATGAACGCCCCTGCAACATTTGTACGCATGATGCGTCGAATCCTATCTCATCGCTCAGATGTCATTGCGTATCTTGATGACATCTGTCTTTTCAGTGATACTTGGAACGATCACTATAATGGGATAAATGAACTATTGTCTATCTTACACGAGCATAACCTGACAGCGAAACCATCGAAAGCATGTATTGGTTTTAGCGAAATATCTTTCTTAGGACACCGTGTTGGTCATGGGTTCCTAAAAACAGAAGACCATAATATAAGTAAGATACTTAACATTTCTATTCCTAAGACTAAAAAGCAAGTGCGAAGTCTCTTAGGTCTAATACAATTTTATGGACGATTCATTCCGAATCTGTCCTCCATTATGTCACCTCTTTCTTCCTTGCTAAAGAAAGGGTCTCCTAATGTAGTCCATTGGACTCAAGAATGTCAATCCTCTTTGGATAAGGTTAAAACTATGTTTTCTACTTCACCTATCCTAGTATTGCCTTCTAAGGATAAGACATTTATTCTTCGTAGTGACGCTTCATCCACCGGGATAGGAGCAGCACTAATGCAAGAGTACTCTGGAACTCTGCATCCTGTGATGTATATTTCTCGGAAATTAAATGCCGCAGAGAAGAATTACTCGGTCCTAGACCGTGAATTATTGGCTATGGTTTGGTCAATCCTTAAACTGCAAAGATTTCTTCTGGGCGCGCATTTCATTGTGGAAACTGACCAGAAAGCTCTTACGGCTATTCAGAGTAAAAATCTGAAGAGCGCGAGATCAACGCGTTACGCAATTGCTCTGCAGCCATTTCATTTTTTCGGTGCGAGCTATCCGTGGGTCAGAAAATGTGATGGCAGATATTTTGTCTAGATGCCCACATGATTCATAACTGTTATACAACTTTGATACAGTTGTTTCTATGTTGAAATGTGTACACATATGTAAAATATCATATATTGATTGTAACACTACTTAGCGGTTCATTGATATTTATTCACCGCTGATCTTTCAATGTTTTTCGTCTTTGATGATCATGATGTTAAGATATCTTAGATGAAATTTATGTATAAACTAATGTGGAAATTGTGTCATTGCTAATATTGTAGTATGCGTTGGTGACACCTCTCTGGAAATATTAATACTTAGAGAAGTACCTTCTCTAAGGTCATAAAACTTATGCTTATCATCTGCGCATTGTTATTGGTGCGTTGTGAGCCTATTGTATGTTGCTCCTAGATGTATTTCAAAAAAAAATGTACCATTTTTTTTTCCCGAGGGGTGTGGTAATCTGTTGCGTGCATATTTTGACGCACATATTACAAAAATCGATATGGCTATTTAATATGGGAAAAAATATAGACAGTCATTCATTTGTGTATGAAAATGCTGTCTATGGTAAAAGCGAGAGAATCCATGTTTGATTCACACTTTTGAATAGGAGTAATAGTTCTTGATATTGATCCGGCGCATGGATTTTGCTCTCATGCCTGTACCTATTTCTTAGGGCCAGAAAATAGATTAATTTGCTTATTATGTTTATGGCCTGAATTCATATGTATTACATATTATTATTACAAGTAGAATCAGTCCTATATTGTATATTTTTGATGGGTAGGCAGGACTAGATTCTTGTTATTCCGCTCTAGCGGAAGTATGAGTTGTCTTGACAAGTCGTGATGAGTTCCGATGTACCGTGACAATGGCGGGTACGCCTTTTCTAGGGCTGGCAGATTCTTAAGGAAAAATGATTTATGAAGTGGTTTTTCTTCTATAGGAGATTGTTCCTCTACTAGAGTTTGTGTTAGAGACTCTCCTAAGGTACGGTACCATGTATGATTCGGACTCCATGTAATGCCAGTCCCTGTTATTGATGATCTCAGGTCGGTTAGACCTAGCTGGAATTTTGTGCTTCGCAACGCTAGGGTCAAGTTTGTATCGACGGAGATGACGGGCTCCATACTGTAATTATGGCTACGTGAGGTAACTGGATTACTGTAGCTCTGTATGGAGGAACTTTATGAAATTATGCATATGTATTGCAAATTAACTTTGGCTTATAAATATATCCTCCTGTGAGCGAGTGAGCGACAACTCAGGAAGGCGGCCACGTTAAATTCCTGTCATCATACTTTAGTATCACTGTCCAAAGAACGGGGCATGTATCTTATTACTCGGACAGTGACAAGGAGATCTCAATCTTGATAGAAACCCCCTTTTCGTGGTTTCATAATATATTGCAGACTATGGACGTCAAGCAACTTTAGTTATTTACCGATCCGCCTTCACTGACGCGTTTAGTCAGATAGGGGATGCGGCCATAATGTATCATGACATTGAACTTTTGATGTACTACCCATTATTTATGAATGTGTCATGACTTCAGATCTGCTATGTATAGCTACAAATTGATGTGTCAACATACCCATGATGTACTCGTATGTCCCAGTGTGTACGTCTGAATAAATTGTGTAAACAAAGATCCCAACAGTCTGCATTGGTGCCTTGTAGACACATGTGTATGAGTGATTATATTGGTCAGCACACGAACAGTACACCATTCGCGTTAATCACAGTCTACACTTCTACTCCATACATACACCATCCTGCGTCGGTTGAAGTGACCAAGTTTAGGGCCTGCTTCCCCTGGAGCCTTAGAGGGAAACTACTATTTACAGCTGCCTTTGCCTTCCCTAACTCAGGACTAGGGTGAGTTACCCATTTACCGCTGGGTAAACTGGAGCATGCCTGATCTCAACAACTCTGTACACTTCTTTACAGACTAACTTTACAGTGTGTGTGTTGGGACAAGAAACTTTACATGGGGCTATATAAATCATCCTATACAGCACTCCAGCCTTAAACAGACACCCCACCAGGCTATTTACAGTTGCTGTTACATGTATGATGTCTCCAGTGTTGTCCAGAAATTTACAAGGACAAGTACACATTACATTTCTGATCTGTGGGTCTAAGCTACACACTGGACAGCTGTAACACACATCGCTAATTCTACACTTGCAAGTTTTGGCTACAACAGGACAGAAATAGGTTATCAACTGTTGACCCAGATAAACAGTGCTAGCATTTATGTTATAATGCTGCTTGAACAACAACAGGACAAATACTGAAGTTGGCATCGAGGCGTTTGCTACGTGGACCATAGCTGCATAGAAGGCGAGTCCCTATTGTGAACAGTACTGCTGGTTGTTACACGTTGCAGTCAACAACAGACTTTTCTATGTCCGAGCATTCAAGTTACATTGTTCGAGGTCAAGTGTTTGTAAACAGTACGTGGAAATTGTAAACATTCAATGTGCAAGTCCTAAGTCGAGAAGGTCATAGTAACTTTTGTTCGTGAATACCACTTTATGCTACAGTGGATTTGACATTCAGTGCGCGCTTGACATTTTGTTTCTGTGTTCGCAAGGAGCAAGAAATTTACTTTAGTTTCAGCTGTGACTGAACTTGTTCTGCAACACATTGGAATACTGATTGCTATATATATGTTTATGTTACTTCTACTGTTTTTGTGTATTTTTCTTGTGTTTTTTCTGCGGGTTTTCGGTTGGTGGGTCTTACAGTAAATATGCCACTTAATCGAGGGTTACTGTAAGCGTTCTGTAGGGATTGCAATTTTCTTAATTGAAATTTGCTAGCGACTTTTGTTGCTATTTTTTTTTAGCTGTGACGACATGAGTTAGTGTTGTTTTCGTTATTTTTCCGTTCTTTGATTTTCGATTAGTTTTGTTTGTATCTGTTCTTCTCTCATTCCTTCCGTTTATTTCTTTACACCTTTTCGTTTATAACAGTGTTGCCATTTGTCTTGTTTATTTTTCGCGGTTACCATTACACATTTGTGTAAAATTTTTTGTACTTTTTGCTGTATTGTTTATTTGACTTCCGCGAACGATTTCGGTCATTGTTCTGTATTGTTGTCTTTGTATTTATGATTGTACTACATTATTGTCATACACAGTCTACATACATACACTTGGTCATGTATTATTATTATTGATAAGGTATACTCTTCATATAGAGATTGTTAATAAAATATTATTATATGAGATATTTATACAAGTTCTTGGCCAAAAGACTTGTTGTCCACAAAGATTGAGACAAGGTGAAACACATATTCAAGTTCTTTATAAAAAAGACTTGTGCCCACAGTGATTGGGATATAAAGGTAATTTAGTTAATTTTTTCAGGTTTCT
Organism: Oreohelix idahoensis; assembly: GCA_024509875.1. Taxonomy (NCBI): domain Eukaryota; kingdom Metazoa; phylum Mollusca; class Gastropoda; order Stylommatophora; family Oreohelicidae; genus Oreohelix; species Oreohelix idahoensis. Next base: position 38,917 of record JAMPIV010005596.1, on the reverse strand, counting down.
GATCTCATTAGACAGAATGTCTACATTGGATTTCTTCATCCAGCAAGGGTTAACCCTTGGTAAGTCTGGTAAAGAATTGGAAGAATATTCATCTGCTCAATTCGCCATTGCATTGAAGTCAGAAGAAAAGAAACAAAAAGAGGAAATTAAATTGAAAGCAGAAGCTGAACAAAGGAGAGCAGAAGCTGAACTAAAGAAGCTAGATGCTGAGAATAGAAGATTAGAACTTGAAGAGAAAAGGTATCAAAGAGAAGCTGCTGCTGAGGAGAGAAAAGCTCAAGCTGCTGCTGAGGAGAGAAAAGCTCAAGCTGATGAAAGAAAATTCCAGATGGAAATGGAAGACAAAAAACTTCAAGCTCAAGCTGCTGCAGAGGAGAGGAAAGCTCAAGCTGCTGCTGAGGAGAAAAAACTCCAACTTCAAGCTGCTGCTGAGGCTGAAATTAGAAAAATGGAACATGAGGAAAGAAAACAGAAAATGGAACTTGATGAAAGACTCGCAACTTTGGAGTTAGAGAAATTGAAATTGGCGAGTCCAGGTGCTCATCAAACAACTTCGAGTACGACAAAGGAGTTTGTAAGTAGGATCAAACTACCTCATTTCAATCCTTTAAAGGATGACGTAGCAGATTATCTAGATAGATTCCAATTTTTATGCGATACGCATAACATAAAAAAGGAAAAATATGTTGAACAACTGATGGAATTTTTTTACAGGTGACACAGTGACTACTCTTATGACAATAGACGAACATGACAGGACTAATTATGATGTTGTCAGAGCAGCATTGCTAAAAAAATACCAACTAAAAGAAGAAGACTATCGTCTTCGTTTTAGGACAATGTTGCCAGAAAATGGAGTAGATTTCTCTGATTTTGTTACAAAAATACGTCGTACATTTACACGATGGGTTGAGTTGTCTCAGACTGAGAAAACATATGAAGGTCTAATGGACTTATTATTGCGAGATAAGGTTTTGTCATCTGTTAATGATTCTTTTCTTGCATTCCTTCATGAGCGTAAGCCTAAAAACTTAAAAGATATGGAGGAATACTGTTGTCAGTATGCCACCGCGCATCCCCATGCTACAGTTAGCAATTCTAAAGTGAAAGAAGGGTTGCCAGCTGCTTCGGCAACACCATATGGCCATAATTTCAAAAAAAAATTTCAGGGTGCTCAACAAAACTGGAATAGGGGAAGTAATCAGAATTACACTCAGAAGCGGAGTAATCCAACACATGATGGTTCTTCGTCTATGAATTGGAGACAAGATGGTAGTTCTCGTAATTTTAGTGGTAATAATTTGAGACACTTTCGCAAAGGCTATCCAAATAATAACTATTCGAACTTTCGAGGTAATCATTCTCGACGTCAAGATTATGACGATGGTGAATTTAGAAACCGGGATTCAAACCGGAATGATGATTACAATAGGCAATATGATAACAATTACAGGGGAAATGATAGTCGAAATAATTACAGGGGAAATGATAATCGAGGCAGACCTAGATTTAACAAAAAAAGACCTTTCCAACAGGCAAACTCTGCACAACAAGAGTTTGATGGAGCCTGTAATACAGTAAATGATAGTGGTAACTCTAGGGCTATCACTGGTTGTGCTTTCGATTTTGGGAGAGCAACTGAATGCCCCCAATGCTTAACATTGTTCGACTCATCGACTGTATCTACTCTAAGTTGTGGTCACCCTCTTCCTGCTCTACCTGCTACAGTTGCGCATGATGGGAGAGGATCTCTCATCTTACATAAAGGTCTAATAAATGATAGGCTAGTCTCAGTACTTTTCGATTCGGGATGTACTACCGTCGGGGTTAGGGAGTCTTTGATAGATCCTTGCTGTGCCACTGGAAAAACAATCAAATGTGTTACATTTGGTGGTACTATGGAAAGTTATCCTACTGCTATTATTAGGATTGACACTCCCTTCTTCACAGGAGATGTCCATGCATGTCTTCTTCCTAATCCTATTGCGGATCTTATAATCGGTCGTATTCATGGGGTTAAGGAATGCACCCCGCAACAAATTTCTAGTTGGGAAGAACGAAACATTCAAGCGGTCAATGCAGTGGTGACAAGAGCTCAAGCTCTTAATCCCCCAACTTCATCGGATAATAGTAATGAAGTTGATAGCCAAAGACGAGCACTTGGTGATTTCCCATGACTCGTTTGTTAAACGTCAAGAAGAGGATCCTTCTTTGAAGAAATTCTTCCTTCTTGCAAAGAAAGGGGATCCCAATCAAAATACTAATCACAAATCGTATATTACTATGAAGAATGGTATATTGGTACGGATGGTACAACACTCGGACAAGTCTATGCACTCGCAAATTCTTGTGCCTAAGTGTATGAGAGCCTTAATTCTTCAGCATGCACACGATTCTCAGTGTGCTGGACACATGGGGTTTTCCAGAACTAAAACTAGAGTCCTTGCGTCCTTCTTTTGGCCATTCGTGAATAAAGACATCCGAATTTATTGCCGATCTTGCAAAATTTGTCAAGAGGTCAAGTCTAGAGGTCCGAGACATGCTGCTCCTATTCAGGCTGCAGATATTCCGATTCGGCCGTTTCAGAAAATGGCTATAGACATCATTGGTCCGTTCAAGATTAAGTCAGCCAGAGGACACCAATTTATCCTCACTTGCGTGGACATGTGCACGCGTTGGCCAGAGGCTATTCCTCTGAAGAGCATATCAACTGTCGATATCGCTGATGCTCTTTGGCTCATATTTTCTCGTCTGGGATTCCCCGGAGAAATACTGTCGGACCACGGCACTCAGTTAATTTCGGACGTTATGTCTCAGGTAATGGCTACGCTGGACATTAAAAGGTCTCTCAGTAGTATTTATCATCCAATGTCCAATGGATTGGTAGAACGTCTTAACAGGACACTAAAGAACTTACTTGGCAAGATAACGGAGGATCATCCTGAAGATTGGGACAGGGTTTTACCTGCAGCTCTCTTTGCCTATAGAGAGGTTCCCAACGAGCATACAGGGTTTTCTCCTTTCGAACTTGTCTTTGGCGCGCAACCGCGCGGTCCGATGTCCTTGTTACACGATTTGATAACTTCTGATAATATTGACGATGATACACAATCGTCATATGAATATGTCATTGCTCTTAGAGAAAAGATTATCGAATCGTGCAGGTTAGCAACTTCATCTTCCGAATTTGCGAAAGAAAAAGCTAGGCGATTTGCTAACAAGAAAAGACGCCTACGTCAACTTTGTCCTGGAGACAAAGCATATGTCTTACTTCCCTCAAGAGAGAATAGACTTCTCATTTCATGGAAAGGTCCATACACTATAGTCTCCAAAATTTCCGATGTCGACTATATTGTCGATGTGGATGGAAGGCATAAAACCTTCCATATAAATATGCTAACAGAGTTTATTGAACGTCCAGACTATTTGCAGCCTATTTTCCAGGCGACGGACGACTCTCCAGTCCAACATGGTCACATCTCATCCCTGTCCGTTATACAGGATGAGGAAACTATTTTTTCTGACGTTAACTTACCTCTTCCTGCGATTCCACTTACTTCTACGGAATCATGGAAAAAACGTTACCGTCTCTTCGAACTTGTCTTTTGAGGAGCAACGTCAAGTATCCTCTACGCTACAATCATATCAGGATGTCCTTACCGACATTCCTGGACACACAGATGTCATAGAACATGACATCATACTTACTGATCGTAATCCGATCAGAGTAAGACCATACCCAATACCTATTCATTTTCAAGCACAAGTCGAGAAAGAATTGGATGAAATGATTCAACTGCAAATAATTGAACCATCCACTTCAGCTTATTCTTCGTCGATAGTTATTGTTCGAAAGAAAGACAATAACATACGTCTTTGCGTTGACTATCGCAAATTAAATCAAGTTACGAAGTTCGATGCGGAACCTATGCCGTTATTAGATGATCTACTTATTAGACTTTCTAAAGCTAAATTCTTTACTAAACTAGACTTGTCGAAAGGTTATTGGCAAGTCCCACTGACGGAACACGCCAAACCTCTCACTGCTTTTTTTTCGACACCTAGGGGTCTGTTTCAATGGAATTTTATGCCTTTCGGGCTTATGAACGCCCCAGCGACTTTCGTGCGCATGATGCGACGAATTCTATCAGATCGTGCAGATGTCATCGCATATTTAGACGACATCTGTCTTTTCAGCGATACTTGGGAAGAACACTATTTGGGTCTAAAGGAATTGCTATCTACTCTACGTGAGCATAGTTTGACTGCAAAACCCTCTAAAGCTTTTGTTGGGTTTAGTGAAATTTCCTTCCTAGGTCATCGAGTTGGTCATGGTCTGTTGAAGACAGAGGACCAAAACATTTCGAAGATATTAAATATCTCGGTTCCGAAGACAAAAAAGCAAGTGCGTAGTCTCTTGGGATTGATACAATTCTATGGAAGATTCATTGAGAATCTGTCCTCCATTATGGCACCACTTTCATCGTTATTGAAAAAAGGTTCTCCTAATATGGTGCGTTGGTCCCAGGAATGCCAATCTTCATTGGATCAGGTTAAGAATTTGTTCTCATCTCATCCTATCTTAAGACTACCAACGATTGATAAGACTTTTGTTCTTCGTAGTGATGCCTCTTCCACTGGAATTGGAGCGGCACTAATGCAGGAATATTCAGGAACTCTGCATCCTGTAATGTATATTTCTAGGAAGCTAAATGCGGCAGAAAGGAATTACTCGGTTTTAGATCGTGAATTGTTGGCTATGGTTTGGTCCATTCTTAAGCTGCAAAGGTTCCTTCTGGGCGCGCATTTCTTTATGGAAACCGACCAAAAAGCTCTTACGGCTATGCAAAGTAAGGATTTGAAGAGCTCGAGATCTACTCGTTATGCTATTGCTCTTCAGCCTTTCCATTTCACGGTGCGAGCTATCCGTGGTTCGGATAATGTGATGGCGGACATATTGTCCAGATGCCCACATGATTCCAGTTAAATCTTGTGTCCTAGTTTTTTCCTGATACACTTTCGGACTTAGGTCTGTCCTTAATATCCTAATATGTTGTAATACAAATGTATTTGGATGATGTTTAGATAATTTAACAAATTTCATTTTGTCCATCCATCAGTGATATGTTGCTAATATAGCATTGTAATTCATGACATTTGTATATTGCTATAATTATAGTATTTAGTAATGTTTGATATATGATTGGTATTGCCATCAACTTAGTTTTCTTTAATGGTACCCCCTTAGTTTGTTTGGCTTAAAGGAAATAATTTCTCCTATGTTGGGAGATGATTTGTATCCTCTTCAGACGCTTTGTTTATGCGTCTATTGTACCTGATATTAGGTTCATTTTTTTCATGAGCACATAAGTGATACTTGTGCAATCTTGCTCATGGACATTAAAAAAAAATTTCTTTTTTTTTTTTTACAGGGGGGTTGTAGTAATATGTTGCTGTCATTTTTGACGGAGTCATCTGTCAAGTTATTTGCTTATGTTTTTATCATAAGAATAATTGTGTCTTTACCTGCGATGTCAGGTTGATTAGGGGTTGTCTTCCCTTGTTTATTCATTCATTGTGTTTGACCTTTAGGGTCAAAGGTAGACAGTTCTGGCGTATGCCCATAGGCAGGGTTTTTTAAGCGGGAGTTGAGTTAGACTTCCGGCAAGCCGTAAAGTGTCCTGGTTTCTGAAGGGACGAGAGTCCATTGTGTTTTTCGGGGAGAATCTTCGAAGTGACTGCGATGACAGTTTTCCCCAGTGAATCTCTGTGCGTTGGAATGACAGCAGAGTTCCTTATTATGTTCTGTGGATTCGGTTACAGGTAATACCGACTTTTTCCATTACTATGCTTTCGGTGGCAGAACATGTTAGAAGATTGCCTAGTCTGTGAACTGCAGCTCACCGATCCTCCATTTCAGAACTTATATTTTGTGCTCGAGGTAGCCATCCAAGACTATTAGTCTTTATATTGTCCAGAAATCCAGTGACGAAGATATATTGTGGGAACCGCAGATTGGCGGTATTTATGTTTACAATAAGCATTACTGCAGGGTTGATGGTAACCTGCTTATCAGAAGTACACAGCTGACGTCAGAACGAGGACTGTGTTTTCGGCTAATGTACTACAGCCTAATACAGTGCAATTGGCGGGGAATGCCAAGTTGCACCTATGTGTCAAAGTGATTAAGGTATCTGACGCGTTTAGTCAGTGATACCAGGGCGACGCCACGAACTGTCATTATTGAAGAACATTGTATTGACCATGCACGAATATTCAAATGTTTACCAGCTTGTTGAATGCCTAATGTATACCTATCGATTTCCGGTCAGCATGACCTTGTTACACTGACTGTTCCTGTTGATACCATGTGTGTTCTCGTCAATAAATGTTTTGAAACGTGCCTGCAGTGTCCAAGCATCCTTGACTACTGCATGTGAGTGTATGGGTTGCAGGGTCTACATATATACGAGCCTAAACACATTCGCGCCTTCATTCGCACCCACACTCAGTTCATCATACGCTCGCACTACAAACCTAACAACATGTATACTGTCTTGGGCCAGTGATCACCTCAACAAGAGAAAAAGACAGTCACAAGGGCAAACCATGAAGGAACGGGAGCCTGCACCAAATTTGTTACCAAAGGAACTAAAAGAGGCGCAACAAAAGGACCCTACATTGGAGCCCTGCTTTAGGAAACTGCCCATGGCCAAGGATCCCAGACACAACGGGGACATCTTTTCTAAGGATGGCGTACTATATCGTCGAACGGGCAACCCTGATCAAGGGCAAAATCAGCTCTTAGTACCGACGCAGTACAGAGACCAAATCTTAGAAATGGGGCACTCTCTTCACTTTAGCGGGCGTATGGGACAAAAGGCCACTAATCAGCGAATATCGACTCACTATTGGTGGCCAGGAATGAACTCTGATATTATCAGGTACGTGAAATCCTGCGCCAAGTGCCAACGGGTGGCACCCAAGCATTTGACATCCCCAGTCCCCATGGGTGAAATGCCAATAGTGGGGACACCATTTCAACGGGTTGTAATCGACATTTTAGGACCCCTAGAAAGGACTAAAAGAGGGAACAGGTTTATCCTGACCTTAGTCGACACATGCACTTTGTGGGCAGAAGCTATACCGCTAACATGCACGGATTCGAAGCATGTCGCAGAAGCCCTCGTGCAAATTTTTACACGGTTGGGATTCCCTCAACAAGTTTTGACGGATAACGGATCCCAATACCGTAGCCTGTTGATGGAGGAGATCGTTAAGATCTTGAGGAACCAGCACATCTACACAAGCCCTTATATACCGGCCGAAAGTGGGTTAGTAGAAGGTGTAAAAGGCAGCCTCACCATGATGTTATGTAAGCTGGGCCAAGAAAAACCTGAAGATTGGGACATTTTCATTCCTGCAGCCTTATTCGCATACATGGAAGTTTCACAGACATCTACAGGGTTCCCACCAGCTACTCTTTTATTTGGCAGACCTATAAAGGGGCCGCTAGAAGTCTTACTTCGGTCCCTGACAGACCAGAATTAGTCTGAGACAGTCGTCTCAGCCAGTAAATATGTATCGGAATTAAAGAAAAGGTTACAACTAGGATGGGATCTAGCAACGCCCAACCTTAGGCGAGCTCGCGCAAAGCACGCTAAACGATACAATAAAGCAGTGAAAGAGAGAGAACTATAATCAGGGGAGAAAGTTTTGTTGTTACTGCCAACCTGAAGCAACAAACTACGCATCGGATGGCAAGGGCCGTTTACCGTCCTTAAAAAGATCTCGAGAACTATCAGATCTCTATTAAAGGAAAGGAGAAGGTCTACCATGTAAATCTGTTAAAGAAATACTTGGAAAGACCGGTGCCGTCCTCCGAACATCTCCTGGCGGTCGCCATAGCTACCGAAGATGATGAAGATGACGATAGTTGCATGGAATATCCATTGCAACAAACGGAATCTTTCAAAGATGTAAAATTCGGTGACACTCTCTCTGAAGCACAACAGACAGAAACGAGGGCGCTACTGAACCAGTACACAGCAGTTTTTACGGATATACCTGGTCGAACACATCTCGTAGAGTTCGATATGAAACTGACAAACGAGACACCGGTTCGAATCAGAGTTTACCCTATTCCGTATGCTAAAGCTGATACGCTACGGGAAGAGATAGACAAGCTACGCCAAGCAGGAATTATTCGCGAGTCTACATCTCCTTATAGTGCGAGCGTAGTGCTGTTAAAGAAGCCCAATAAGGAAGTTCGGCTGTGCATTGATTACCGTCTACTTTAACACTGTTACGGAATTCTAGCTGGAGCCTCTACAGAGCGCTTCTGAGCTGTTCATCAAGCTAAGAAAGGCACGGATTTTCTCCAAGATTGACCTGAGTAAAGGTTATTGTCAAATACCAGTCAAGGAGGAAACTAAGCCTTTGCTAGCTTTCAGCACCAGTGAAGGACACTATACGTTCAACGTGATGCCATTCGGGTTACACAACGCACCAGGAGTCTTCACAAGGATGATGAAAAAGCTTTTAGAACCATTGCACAGTCCACATATACAGTACTTTATGGACGATATACTAGTTGCAACGGATACCTACGAAGAACACATTGCTACGGTTGCTATGCTCCTCAGGAGTCTACAGGAAACTGGTCTCACAGCTAGACCTAGCAAATGTTTAATCGGCTTCGAAAAGCTGGACTTCCTGGGGCATACCATTGCTCACGGTTCCATGTGGCCAGTTGCTAAGAACGTAGAGAACATACGTGCAGCAAAAAGGCCAAGAACGAAGAGAGAAACACGATCGTTCCTATCACTGTGTGCTTATTACCAGAAATTTATCAAAAACTTCAATGGTTTGACTGCACCCCTTACTGACCTTACAAAGAAGGGGTGACCTGAGAGAATTATCTGGGATTCGAAGTGCGAAGACGCTTACGTCACGCTTAAGGAACAGCTGTCTGAATATCCAATTTTACGATTACCTGACATTACCAAACCCTTTATATTACGGGTCGACGCATCGGCTCAAGGCATTGGGTCAACTCTGCTTCAAGCAGGCGACAATGATCCGAACCAGCTATTTCCAGTGGCATACGGCAGTCGTAAATTGAATAAAGCAGAACGTAATTATTCCACAGTGGAAAGAGAATGTCTGGCACTGGTTCATGGGATAAGGATACACCATTAATATCTGTACGGATTATCATTCATGGTGCAGACAGATCATGTTCCCCTGGCGTTTCTTGGAGCGAATAAGGAATTTAATGCGAAGATAATGCACTGGGCATTGTTGCTAAGCGTGTATTCCTTTAAAGTAGAATACATACCAGGAAAGGAAAACGTAGGGGCAGATTTTATGAGTCGGAATTGGACCACGAAGGAAGAGGAAGACGAGAGTGAAGAAAACAGTCACCCGGAAGCTACGGATACAGGTAACTCTATTTCCATAAAGTAGACATGAATGGTTTCATATCTTCAAGCCGGGATGAACTGTGACAGAGTTATGTAAATATATTACACGTATCCTCACATTTTTGCTACCACCTGGTTCCCACCTTTGCTTTCTTATTAGTATGCACGTTTGGTTAAACGCAGAACCCCTACACTTCGATAACTGTCTAACTTATAATTTAGCCACGCCTATTTTATTTTTCTCTATGTCTTACAAGCACTAGGAATGTTTACAAACAGACCTATTAGCTAGTCCAGAGACGTTAAGTGTAATTATCACGGGAACGATTGGGCAATCGTTGAAATAGTGACAGATCAGAGAACGGGTCGTACATTTGTAGAATCAAGGGCGGTAAGTCAAAAGACGGACCTTTGACTGTTGCATTTCCTCAAGGGGAGATAACCACAGTTCGTGATCCCATGCCCGTAATTCGCTACAGTATGAGCCGAGATCAAAAGACGGTTTGCTCGTTGGCCCACGTCTCTGCGTCGGCAGAGGCATGAAATAAAGCTTTGATTCAGGATCGACCGCAGATTTTCTGAAAATCTGGGCGAAGGCGCTATATCTCGCAAGAGATAGCGAATTTCTACATATTTCATATATATCCCAGCTTTTAAAATCATTTATCTAGTAGCCTCAGAATTTTCGGAACATCCAGCTTCGAACCCTAGACCATTGTTAAAGTGGATTTCTTAGTATTTCGATTGGAGATATGTGGTTTCTTTTTCTGTGTTGTGGTAACTATATTTACTAGCATTTTGAGTGATTTAATTGTTAAAGTTCGTCATTATATTCCACTAGGATTTACTGTGTTAATTGGCTAGCAGATTAAAATATATATATATATATATATATATATATATATATATATATATATATATATATATATATATATATATATATATATATATATATATATATATATATATATATATATATATATATATATCAAATTCTTCTAGCTGTAACGTAAACTTGATTAATTGCTATTAACCAGTAAGAGATATTTTAACTGACTAGTAAAGGCACTAGGCAATGTAGTACCGACGAAATATATATTTATCTCAAATCCATTATGTGTAATTTTTGTAAATGACTAGAATTTATTTCACGGGTTAATAAGAACGATAAGATAAGCTTTACACTTGTGTTTTCTAATCAAAATCTAATAACCGAGTGGATAATATATTATACCGTTACGCGGGTTAGGATAGATACTGATATTGTGATTAAATGTTTTGTATTTTCTTCCTAAAATCCAGTACGGGTCATAAACCAAAACTTACCAGCGGCCTGAACCTGAGAAAACGGGTCTAAGTCCAACAGTACCAAAAAACAGTCTTATATAAATATCGGGTCTTCGAGGTTGACCTGTTTGACCCTCTTGTTTCACCCAGAAAGAGAGAGAGAGTACGAACCAAAGGCTATAAGAATAATTGTAACTGGATCTATAGCTATCCAGATTCTTTTTTCATTTTTCATGTACATTCAGCCCGATGTGGCGAAATTACCAAATTTAACATTTCCCAACTACAGATCACTGTGTTGTGGCGAGGATTTTTATCCAGAGAGATTTACATACCTGACATTCTCTTTAATAATTGGAATTACAAGCTACTGACACTGTGAACACTAGATCTTGTAATTATTTTCCTGCCTGGACTAATTGATGTGACATAAACACTTACTTTGCCAAAACACAACCCAACACTGGATTTGTTGTGTGTACCACGGAGATATGTTCCAGATGTTGTAATCAACGATTAGGTAAGCGAGACTGAAATATGGCCACAGGGTGTCTGAAGCGAGAGAAAGAAGGAATGAATAATTCTTCTATTGTATAATCATTGTACTCATTTGTTGTGCCTTTCTTTTGTTTGCTAATACTGTTATTTCTCATAATAGATTAATTAGGAACTCTGTTACAGTATAGTCAAATTCTATACCATAGCGCAAATCTTTTGACCTTTTGGGGGTTATTTAACTTCTTCTTGTAGGATCTTGTCTCAACAGAGGGGATTGCACTTATGGGGTTTATTTCTTTATGATTCCTGTAACCTATGATTTGATATTTGATACTGTATGTTTTGAAGTTGTTTCCTTTATGATAAATAAACTTAAGATAAAACTTAATTACCTATGTTGGTCAGCCCAATATCCCTACTCCATTTAATATAGTTTTATGTTTGTGCGTCAAATTGTCGTCACGTATCTGTGTGTGTGTATATATATAGGGAGCCTCTTATAGAAATATTAGCGCTGACAGCAGGAAATACAAACAGAAATATAATAGCCACCGAAAAGACAATACGAGCTTACTGATACTGATAGAAAAATTAAACATTATAGAAGGGAAAAACCAGAAGAGAAATTACTCTCAAACTGGGACTATTTACGAACAAGTAGGCCTATATAATCAGCGAAATAAACTTTGTTAAAAACAAAGTATTCAAGAAAACGCGAGTATTGAAGACAGAAGATATCTTGAGTAAAATGGTAGAAAGATTTTAAAAAAAACAAAGTATTCATTTCAACCCTTAATGGGTTATAATTATAATATATAGTGTAATGAATTCAAGACAATAAAATCTGATTTCCAATATTTAAATTGTGTATCTTCTCCCCCACTCAGTCCAAATAGAGTAAATCATAACCAAAATGGTGTGAATGTATGTGTGTGTCCAGTGCGGATTCCGAGCTAATCGAAGTACCTAATCTCCACACTCAGACAGCTTAGTTAAAAGGCCGTTGAGTATAAGAGTGAGATCCATCTTTGTTTCATTGATCTGGAAAAGGCGTTTGACAGGGTCCCATGGAGCAAACTTTAAGACTGTTTGGCAAGGAAGAACATTCCAGCACCTCTGATTCATGCTATACAGAGCTTCTACAGGTCTTGCAGAAATTATGTGAGGACAGCAAACCATATGTCAGAAGAGTTCAGGACCATCACTGGTGTAAGACAAGGTGATATCCTGTCACCTTGTCTTTTCATACTCCTCATGGACCATGTCATCAAGGCATGTAAGGAGAGAACAAAAAAGTATTTAGTGGGGTACTGGAAGATGAGACAGGTCTGTATTTCAGAGCTGGCATTTGCTGATGATGTTGCCCTGATTGCTAAATCAGAAGCACATCTCCAATCCAACCTGCAAGTCTGGAAGGAAGAGCTGGAGAAGAGAGGGATGGTCATAAGCAGCTCTAAAACAAAATCCATGGTGGTATCAGGAGAAGAAAGAAGACATCAGATTAAGCAGGTCGACCACTTTAAATACCTCTAACAGCATTGACAAAAACTATAGAGTTAATCAAAACCATAACTATGGCAATAACAGAGGCAGGTATAATTTTAACAAAAAATTCCAACAGCCTCAAAGAAATTATAACTCTTATGATGATGGATATTATAATCCACAGTCATCATTCAGACCTAATGATTTTCAAAATAGAGGAGGATATAATGCCAGATCAGGCAGAGGACAAAGGTCATTTCATAGAAATAATGACAATTCTTATAATAATAGAGGTTCTCAACAGAACAATAATTTCAGACAGTCAAGGAACCCTGAACGTTCAAATGCTGTCGTACATGTTGGTGACAATAATCAAGTTCAGAATAATAATGGTTTAGCTCATGCAAATTCATGTAGTGTTGATCTATCCAACAGTGCTAATTGTTCTGAATGTAACTCTTAGTTTCAGCCACAGGGAGTTCCAAGGCTTCTATGTGGACATCCATTACCAGTCATGTCCTCATATGATGGAACAGGTTCACAGGTGCTTAATAAAGGATTTGGGATCAACAAACTAGTGTCACTTTTGAAGGACACAGGTTGTACCACGATTGGAGTGCGCAGGCCGTTGGTGGATCAGTCAGATTTTACAGGAAGAGAGGTGAAATGAATTATATTTGGAGGCACAGTGGAATACTATTCAACTGCGGAAGTATTTTTGGATACACCGTACTTCACAGGGAGAACTCTCGTGTGACTGTTGAATAGTCACATCGCAGGAATTACCTTAGGAAATATTCCTGGCATTTGTGAATGTACAAAGGATGATATTGAAAAATGGGAACAACAGCATCTCATATGTGCAAATCCTGTTACAACTAGAGCTCAGGCTCGTGCTGAATTGGATGGTGACATCCAAAATGATAATGTGGTAGATGAGGTAATGAATGATGAAAATGACATTGAAAAGGTTGTGATTGATGAAGAGCATAATAATGATCTGGCAGACGCTGGAGCTGGGTTGGCCATGTCCTCAGAAGAGACCCCGATGCCATCACAAGAACAGCTATGCTTTGGACCCCTGAAGGAAAACGAAAGAGAGGCCGACGAAAAACAACCTGGCGGAAGACTGTGGAGGCTGAGATGCAAAGATTGAACCAGAGTTGGGGCACTGTACGAAGGACGGCCGCCGACCGAGCAAAGTGGAATCAATTTGTTGTTGCCCTACAAGACGCCACTAGGCGTGATGGTCACTGACTGCTTTGGCGGTCGGCGGCTAAGGATCAAAGAAGAAGAAGAATAATAAAATAATGAGAATAATGATAATGAGAAAAATAATGATGATGAGGTAAATAATAATGAGGAAGAGGAAAGTGATGATAATTTCCAGGTGGAACTTATTGATAAGGAGTCTTTTATTCAAAGACAAAATGATGATGATTCCTTGAGGAAATTTTTTCAAGTTGCAAGATCAGATGATGTGATGTTTGATAATAATGCAAAACACTGGTATACTTTAAGAAATGGTATTTTGGTTAGAAATGTTCAGGATTCTAATCTGTAAAGAAACAGATTATGGTACCGGCTTGCTTTCGACCATTTGTTTTACGATATGCCCACGACATTAATTGCGCGGGTCATTTATGTATTGCAAGAACAAAGCAAAGGGTTTTGTCGCACTTTTTTTTGGCCTGGTGTGACAAAAGATGTTAAAGCTTTTTGTCGCACAGGTACAGTGTGCCAGGGTGTTGCAACAAAAAGGCCTAAACATGATGCGCCGATCCAAGCAGCTGATATTTCTTTACGTCCATTCGCAAAGATGGCTATTGACCTTATTGGTCTATTAAAGGTCACATCAGCTAGATAGCATAAATTTGTACTAACATGCATTGATATGTGTACACGCTGGTCGGAGGCGATACCTTTGAAAACTACAACTACTGTTGACATTGCGGATGCGCTATTTTTAGTTTTCAGCAGATTGGGTTTTCCTAAAAACGTACTATCTGACCGGGGATCCCAGTTCGTCTCTGACGCAATGAAACAGGTGATGAAAATGTTCGGTATTGAACGATCTCTTAGTTCAATATATCACGCACAAGCAAATGGTAAAATTGAGAGACTAAATAGGAGTTTAAAGCATATGTTGGGTAAAGTTACCACTAAATATCCACAGGATTGGGACAGGGTCTTGCCCGCGATTTTATTCGCTTACAGAGAAATTCCCAACGAACACACCGGGTTCGCTTCATTTGAATTGGTTTTTGGTGCGAAACCTAGGGGACCTATGTCCATTTTAAAACAATTGTTGGTTGGGGCTGATATGAATGAAGAGGTTCAAACTTCATACCAATATGTTGTCAATTTGAGAAAAGAGATTATCGACGCATGCCAAATACTGTGCAGTCGTCAGAAAAGGCAAAATTAAAGGCTCGTTTGTTTGCTAATCAAAACAGGAAACTACGCCAGTTATGGCCGGGTGATGAAGCCTATGTATACTGTTCAAAAAAAGAAACGCATAGCTATCCGAGGGCGCGTTTTTATGAGTTTGTAAGTAAAATTTGGTGCTAGGGTATATAAAAACCAGCCTCAAATGTTCTTTACAGTGTCACATGCACGTGTTGACCTGAATTGCGTTCGTTTTTGTAATCGTTACAACGCAGTGGTCAAATAGTGTATATGACGCAATGCTCAATTTGCTAGCACGAAAGCAACAACGCGTTTTTATGAGTTTGTAAGTAAAATTTGTGGATGCATTTGGTGTCACATGCACGTGTTGACAAATTGCGTTCGTTTTTGTTATCGTTACAACGGCAGTGGTCAACACTCATTCTCGCACTGAAAGCAACAACGCAAACTGAACGCAACTGAAACCCTATAAAAGGATAACGCTACACACAAAAAATTCAGTTAATTTTCAAGCAGACATTTATGCCGTCTCTATCGATAAATTTAAGGAACATTGCTATTGGCCGTTTGCACGCAGGCGAAAGTCAAAGTCAGGTTGCCAGGCATCTAAACGTGCATCAGAGTACCATCAGTCGACATTGGCACCGGTTTCACGCATCCGTGCCCAGAAGATGCCAGTCGCTGATCGATGCAAGTGGAGGCCACACACCATACTAACGGAAAAGCCCGTACGCCAAAAACTCTCGTGACTCAGATGCAAAACAACTGTCAATTGATTGGTTGAACCCTAAGGTATTCTTTTGTGCAATTTGAACCATTAACTCATTAAATTAAAAAAGTTATTGAATGTCAAAATTATGGCTATGTGTGTGCCTTCAGTAGCTATGCGTTTCTTTTTTTTGGACAGTATAGAAAGATTAACTGAAGTTTAAAACAAATGTTCGGAAAGGTTACGACTAAGTATCCACAAGATTGGGATAGAATATTACCCGCTATTCTCTTCGCCTATAGAGAAATTCCCAACGAAAATACGGAGTTTGCGCCATTTGAATTATACTGTTCAAAAAAAGAAACGTATAGCTACTGAAGGCACACACATAGCCACAATTTTGACATTCAATAACTTTTTTAATTTAATGAGTTAATTGTTCAAATTGCACAAAAGAATACCTTAGGGTTCAACCAATCAATTGACAGTTGTTTTGCATCTGAGTCACGAGAGTTTTTGGCGTACGGGCTTTCCGTTAGTATGGTGTGTGGCCTCCACTTGCATCGATCAGCGACTGGCATCTTCTGGGCACGGATGCGTGGAACCGGTGCCAAAGTCGACTGATGGTACTCTGATGCACGTTTAGATGCCTGGCAACCTGACTTTGACTTTCGCCTGCGTGCAAACGGCCAATAGCAATGTTCCTTAAATTTATCGATAGAGACGGCATAAATGTCTGCTTGAAAATTAACTGAATTTTTTGTGTGTAGCGTTATCCTTTTATAGGGTTTCAGTTGCGTAGTCAGTGAATAGTGTTCACCCCAAATGTTGTTGTTTTCACGTGCGAGCAACATGAGCTGTGCTCAAAACTTGCGTCATATACACTATTGACCACTGCGTTGTAACGATTACAAAAACGAACGCAATTCAGGTCAACACGTGCATGTGACACTGTAAAGAACATTTGAGGCTGGTTTTTATATACCCTAGCACCAAATTTTACTTACAAACTCATAAAAACGCGCCCTCGGATAGCTATGCGTTTCTTTTTTTGAACAGTATATTATTACCAAACAAAGACAACAAATTACTTGTTTCATGGAGAGGACCTCATGAGACTATTGATAAATTGTCAGATGTTGACTATATTTTATCTATTAATGGGACGGAAAAAACTTTTCGTATTAATATGTTACAGCAATTTCATACACGTCCTCCACATCTTAAACCAGTCTTTGAAGCTATTAACGAATCTGTTGATCATCGTTCTTCTTTAGCGGTTATACAAGAGGGTCTGACTTATGTGATGGTACTGAACCACTTTTATCATTACCAAGCGTACATCTTTTAGCTACTGAGAGTTGGAAAGATGCTTCTATTGCACCAACTCTTGCTTCTCATCAGAAGGAGCAAATTTCTCAGTTACTGCTATCTTTCTCTGATGTGCTCACGGATGTTCCTGGGCATACAGATATAATTCAACGTGATATCCTACTTACAGATTTTCGACCTATCAAACTGAAACCATATCCTATACCTATTCACTTACAATCCCAGGTTCAGGAAGAAATAAAAGAAATGATCAAATTAAATATCATTATCCCATCACATTCATCTTACAGTTTTCCTACGGTATTGATCAGGAAAAAAGATAAATCTATTCGTATTTGCATAGATTTCAGGCGCTTAAATGCTGTCACGATTTCAGACGCGGAACCTTTACCATTGTTGGATTCTCTTCTGGACAAATTGGCTTCTGCTACTTTCTTTACGAAATTTGTCTTTTCAAAAGGTTATTGGCAAGTGCCATTATCAGACAGAGCTAAGCCGTATACAGCCTTCGCTACACCTCTGTGGTTGTTTCAATTCAACTTTATGTCTTTCGGTCTTGTTAACGCTCCTGCTACCTTTGTTCGCATGATGCGAAAACTTTTTTCTGACCCTGAAGATTTAATCATCTATATAGATGATAGATGTTTATTTCATCGAACTTGGGATGAACATATTGTAGGAATTCAGTCTTTGTTGAATACTTTGCGTCTACATAATCTTACTGCTAGACCTTCTAAGACGAGAATAAGATTCACTGAAATTTCTTTTCTTAGCCATAAAGTAGGAGGTGGATTTCTTAAAACTGAGGACTCTACTATCTCGAACATCTTAAATCTTGAAATTCCTCGAACTAAGAAGCAAGTTCGCAGTCTGTTAGGCTTGGTGAATTTCTATAGAAAATTCTTACCTAATTTTTCAGATATTACCTCAGTGTTGTCCTCGTTGGTAAAGAAAAACTCGCCAAACAAAGTCATCTGGAAAATGTTTGTGATGTTGCCTTAAATGTGCTTAAATGTTCGTTTTCTAAAATGCCAATTTTGAGATTACCTGACGCTCGTTTTTCATTTACCCTCAGAGTTGACGCGTCTAATTCAGGAATCGGGGGCCCGTTAATGCAAGAATTTGAAGGCTACATGTACCCAACGCTGTATGTTAGCAGAAAGTTGTCGCCAACAGAGCAGCGGTATCCTATTGTGGAGAGGGAGCTGCTTGCAATTGTCTTCTGCTTCACAAAATTGCAGCGGTATCTAATGGGAGCCCGATTCACTCCTTAGCATATCTCAAAACAGCAAGGTTTAAGAATGAAAGGGCCGCTCGAGCCTCGCTTGCTCTTCAACCCTATGACTACAACATCAAGGCAATCAAAGGCAGCCAAAATGTCATGGCTGACGTCTTGTCGAGATGTATGCAACACCCTATGTCGCATGTGAACTCTACGAATACAGGTGATTCACAAGATCGCATCTAACCTACATACATACTTCATGATGACCTGATCAAGAAAATATTCCACGTATAACAACTTGTTCGTATAACACTATACATTGGCATAACCACTATAACGATTACAAAGATTTTCTGACATTGTGTACGCTAACTATGCTGTGAACTAAGCTACATGGTTACTTTGTCATATAAAGAAACATTGCTGATATGAGAAAGTGGTTCGCACAACAACAAGATGATGATGTATTTTTGAATACTCAAAATGGACTAATACCTCGTTGAACTCAGCGCGTTACTACTGATATGGTGGTTGAATGATAGTACGTATATGCCACTTACATACTTAAAAGCATAACGTTGGTGAAATAGTACAAGTGATGTCCTTTCAGGAGATTTTCGTGTTGACATACTTTATCGGTCTGAAGTGAAATGACTAACGGTGCAAAATAAAGGGACATAAGGCTGAAATGACTGACTCAAAAATATCAAAGAGACACAACAAGAAAACTGCCTCTGATTTTTATTCGATTGAAATTCGCGGTTATTATGGACAATTGGATTGATCATAACAATATATCACATGGTGGACAATCATGGACATTTTCAAGAATGTACGTCTACATACGTCTAGGAACATTATATGAACATTTATTTATTCGAAAGGACTTTGGATCATGGACTTGAACATGGTTATATAATATTATTTAGTGATTAATGTGAATTAACTAGAATTTGTTGAATTTTTGACACAATTTTGTCACACTCACACTGGACTTTACTACAGTTATTGGCTAACACGCCACGCTATGAGTTATTATCACAACACATAAGCATAGTCGTCTCTATTGCTCACACTTATATGTTACATTCATGACATATAATTCTCAAGTACACATAATGTTATTCATTTGACCAAAATGTCGCAGTCATTGTCGTGAAATGACATCTGGTTCACATCACGTATTTAAATAACTCTGGTCTTAACGGCGCGCCATACATCGTAAAAAGATAGGATACCCCGACCAATGAAAACGCTTGGTTTGCGCCTGTGTTTACCACTGCAGGGAGCATCAAGATGGCCAGACCCTATTTTGTGTAACATGATTTACTTAGGAATTTTGGTACTACAGTATAAAAGAAGTATCACTTGGCAGAGGTTATCAAAACGATATTTGGAATGTTACTCTACCCGTAAGTAGTAATACTTTTACTAATACTATTATAGGACGGGAGAAATCTTAGGTTAAATGCATTCGAAGCTTCAGGTTGGCTTAAAAGTAGCTGTTTAAACTATGCATATCAGAAAATGCTAGTAGTAACCAAAGAGATTATTATACATATATGTAACGCCTAATTCTAAGTATAAGGGAAACTTTACTTGACTAAAATCGCATCAGGAATAACGGAGATAATTTAAAAAGCATTTTTCCTACATTGAACGACAGGCAGAATAGTCCCACATTTTCTGATTTTGATTACATCTTTTGGGATTTCTGTCTCATACGGACGAGGCTAAACTATACACAGAATCGCCTACCAAACTTCGGTCAGTCACGATTTGAAAAAACACAGAAAGCGGGGGAAGCAGTGCATATATTAATGCCAGCGTTTGCCTTTCTGCAACTGTAGCAGACCTTATTCACCATTGAGGGCTAGTATGTGTGTGTGTGTACCTGAGGGTAAGACCGAATTTATTCATATATATATAAATGTATATAATTGTGTATAATTATAATAATTAATCCACTGTGCGATACGATGTGTATAAGATGTGTAGGAATGCACTGTGTGTTCTGGTGAAACTTACAGGCTCATGTGTACTTCTAGAGGCAAAGCCCGCCTTCGGAAATATTTAAATATATTGAGAAAGATGGCTAATTGTGTCTGTAAGTTGGGAAATGTATTTAAAGAAGTATTTCTTGAATGGAATGAGACACTTGACAGGAACATAAAGAAGGATGAAAGGGATTGATTCACAGTATCGTTTGACATATTGTTAAATAGTTTTACTCACAACCAAATTATTGTATGGAGGCGAATCACGGGACGATACTTGTAAATTAAAAGGTAGAATTAAATTATGATCACTTTATATTTAAAATGATTGTTGTTGACTACACTATATCTTGTGCGTCTGCTAGCACGCTTATCTGAAACTGTCTATCGTCCCCATCTGTGTCATAAGAGGGGTATGGATAGAAAATACAGGGATTGCGTTTGAATTCATTGCAGGTTTAATCCTTTAAACACAAGCTTCAAAAAGCAGAAGAGGCTACTCTTACTAAAGTTTCATCGTATGCAGTGCCAGTTGGTGATAACAGGCCCGTCATCACGTGACTACTTACTTGAACAAGTTCAGCCGAAACTGTGTTTCCAGCATATCAAAGAGCCAGCTGCCGTGATGCAGATAAGTTGCGTACTGCAACTGTCAAGCTTATTGTCGCGAGGGCGTTTGGAGGAGATAGGACAGCTTGAATGGAATGGAAGAATAAAAATAATAATGTCTTATTGATAGCTTCCGAGTTTGAAGAAAACTGCCTCTCCTCGGGAAATAGTGTACTAGAAATTACTTAAAAGAGAATTCTGGTACCTAAACAGGATATTTTCTGGACGATAAATTCTTCCTCAGGAATCCTACAAAAGGACTGTGTAAAGCACATAAGGTTGAGAAAGAGATTTGGTGTCCAGCCACATTTAAAATATCCCGACCCAATAGAAGTTAATTGTATTATGGCTGAGCCCCCAGGGTGTAGATTACATTTAAAACAAAATACAACCCAAATAAAGTTAACAAGAAAAATAACAAATCACTCTGTTATGTAAAGTTGGATAAAAGGGTATAGAATCTTACATTTCTTATTATACATATAAATATTAAAAAAAGAGTTTAGCTCTACTGTTTAAAAAAAACAACTAGTTTGGTCATCACTTGGACCAGAGATCTTTTCTATGGTAGTGTTGCTGGTAGGTGTTAATACTCATCTCCTCAAGGACTGTAGTAGCTGCGGAGATGATTTGTGTTCGGACTCTCTTGGTTTTGTATGCTCCAGCACCTTGGTCTCATAACAGTTAATGGGTTCAGAGGGTCTCAGAGTTTGCTTCCCTGGACTCAGTGCACATCACAGATAAGGATGGGGTAAGTCACCTCTGCTGAATGCCTCTTCTGTTTATGGGATGTGTGGTATGGTTACTGGGTGATAGGATATGGTTGGGTATGATAACCTATTTGATAGGGTATGGTGGGTAATCTTTGGTACCATGGACTTGTACCCTGGTTTGTACCCTGGACCTGGTTTAGGTATCTGGTAACCACAACCTGGTTTAGTACTGTGTAACCGCAACCTGGGTTTAGTACTGTGTAACCGCAACCTGGGTTTTGTACTGTGTAACCGCCACTTGGGTTAGTACTTGGTAACCGCAACCTGGGTGGACTGCAAACAATTTAAATCCCATTAGTGGTTTCAAGAGCAGTCATCTCCTAAGTCTGATGGCCGGTAAGCGTCCATCAGAAATTAAATTAACACAAGGTTAACTATCATCCTGTAACAATGTATGATCCATTATTTATGAACTACCACTTCTTAACTGACATTACAGCATATCTTGAGTTCTCAGTCTCGATCTGGCTGTCTGCTTAAGTACAGCAGTGGTTTTCCCCCATGGGCAATGAGTTTCACAAACTGTGAGGTAGGGGCTGGGGTCATCAAATGGTTGAGAACCACTGGTTCACCTAGTGCCCATAGAGCAGTATTTTAATTCTGGGGTCACTGTCAACAATGGTTTGAGAACCACCGGGTAATAGTTTCCTATGCTGCTTTAACTTGGTGGGGGGGGGGGTCATTGCTGCCAAGGTCTGAGAACCAATGATTTACATTCTTGCTTACTCAAGCAGTAAATCATTTGGAGGGTAGTCATGGTCTCAAGGCTTGAGAACTGCTGACTTACATTTTGTCAGTCAAGTGGTAAATTCATCAAATAGCTAAATAATTGTAAACATTCTTAAAGTCCTGGTTCCTGTAGCAAATAACATTCATATACTGATAATAAAATAGTTCTTCAATCATACAACATGGTATATGCATAGGATTGCATTAAATACATGTAAAGAACCTTCCATAATGAAAAACACATTAATGTCCCTTATGTGACAAAGTGAGAAGAAGTGATTGAGAACACTGTTATCAAGTTTGTAGTCTTGACAGAGAACACAGAAGCCTTATAAGAAATAGAAAATAGAAGCACCACTAAGACACTTCTGTTTTTCTTGGATCAATATGCAAATTCCAAAGTAACAACAATAATAAACATCATATTATTTAACCCTGTCTTATTTCTGCCAGGCTGTGAAATAAAGATCAGTGGTTAATTAGGTCTAGGACCTCAGCCAACTCATACATTAGTTTGAGGGATCTGTAAAGATGCAAATAACAATTATTGACACTTAAAATGGAAATGCATTTAAACTTTAACAAAAAGTTACTGCAATAGCAAGCTGTTGATAAACATATGATTATTCATGTTATAAAATCAGCAGTATTAATTAGATCTACTTACTTCGCTCAACGAATTCACTACAGCTATTTCGCAACATGAAATGCCCACTTGGGCCCAGAGTCTGTCTGCTCCGAATGATGGTTACAAGAAGAATGCTTAAAATTCCCTCCAATTCCAGGATGAGACTCCCGGGCAGGGATGGGCTGTGACTTGTTGCAAATTCTATTCTGGTCCCAGGGGTATCAAGTTACCTTCATTAACTCGCCCTAGCGTCGTCCACCGTTGCCGGCTGTTTTACATGCGTCCAGTTCATGAACAAACAAAGACGGTCGACTTCCTGTTCGTAGCCTGTTTTTCACCTTTTTCAAGTAGAATGACTTTTGCTGGCGAAGTGAATAATTTATTGTCCTGGGTGATAATCCTGAGCTAGTAAAATACTGTTAAATCTAAGACTAGCGAGAGAGAGACTTTTTCATTATAAGAATGAAAAAGTCAACTGAAGGGAATATTTTAAAATCTGCGAGAGATTTTTGTAGAGATATAAAATAATAGACAGAAGAAAAGAATCGGTGAGAAGTCGTTCCACGACACTTATCCAGCTCAAATACATAAACATATTTTCCAGTTCAGGATGACTAAAACAATATAGTGTTTCACAACGTTAAATAATAATAATAAACAATTCAACTAGTGAATACTCCAGCCAGAGAAGTTGTCTACAAGATGATAGACATTGTGAACCAAGAAACAAGAACCTTTATTTAACTATTATTATTTATTTCATACTGTAAAATATTTGAGTTCAACATTTTCAACAGAGAAAAATATCTGTTAATTAAATTGTAAATATTCACCACAAGACTTTTCTTAATTTCTTTAAGTTGAATTTTAGTTCTTGTTGGTGAATATATATATATATATATATACATATATATATATATATATATATATATATATATATATATATATATATATATATATATATATATATATATATTTCCCCTAGTAGAGTCATAAACATATTAACTATCATAACCAGAGAGGCGGATCAGGAGAGGTAGCAGTTAGGGACTCAGAGTACTGCAACATATCTTCTCTGGTAACTTACATAGCTTGACCCTACCTTTGTGTCTATACACCCTTACTCTCTTCAGAGAAGGGGGTATTACTGATAAGACCAGACTCTTATCTGGCACTATCCTGGTATCATCTGATACACCTTTATGTCCAGGATTTCTTATTCTTAATAACATCTCAAACCTCTCGCGACGGTCATTACACATTATTGATTGTTTGTCTGCCTCATGTCATCTATTGTCTCTATTATTTAATTTTAATGCTTTGCATTTTGCGACTAAGTGACTAATGTTACCTGACGGGACAGTTAGGTGTTTTGGACGGTGTGCGGTATGATAGTGCCTGGACTGATATAATCATGTCATTTTTACATGTTGGCTGATTTAGCTATGGTTACCTCACACTAGTGTCAAATGATTTGTATCCTTTGTAGTCGATGGTGTTAGTAATTTTGTTACTAATTTCCACACCTTGAGTGTTTATTTGCCTAATGTGGAGCACAAAACTGGGTGCTATACTATTCATACCAACAGTGAAATTTGATGTTACCATCTTTTAACTCCAGTGATGTTTTGAACTCACACCACGTAAATAATGCAAACTTCGTTTCCATTATTTAACGAAGGGGGGGGGGGGAGTAAATGTTATGAGTAAAGTTCATAACATGTATGTCGATATCAATACAGTTCGACATGTAGTTGATTTGTTTATGAGACCGTTGCCCTGGTTTCAGGAAGTGTGACAGAGTTATATAAATATATTACATGTATCCTCACGTTTTGCTCCCACCTGGTTCCCACCTTTGCTTTCTTATTAGTATGCACGTTTGGTTAAACGCAAAACCCCTACACTTCGATATCAGGCTAACTCATAATTTAGCAACGCCTATTTTCGTTTCTCTATGTCTTACAGGCACTTGGAATGTTTATAAACAGACCTATTAGCTAGTCCAGAGCCGTTAACTGAATTATCACGGGAACGATTGGGCAATCGTTGAAATAGTGACAGATCAGAGAACGGGCGTATATTTGTAGAATCAAGGACGGTAAGTCAAAAGACGGTCCTTTGACGATTGCATTTCCTCAAGGGGAGATAACCACAGTTCGTGATCCCAGGGCCCGAAATTCGCTACAGTATGAGCCGAGATCAAAAGACGGTTTGCTCGTTGGCCCACGTCTCTGCGTCGGCAGAGGCGTGAAATAAAGCTTTGATTCAGGAATCGACCGCAGATTTTCCCAAAATCTGGGCGAAGGCGCTATATCTCGCAAGAGATAGCGAATTTCTACATATTTCATATATATATCCCAGCTTTTAAAATCATTTATCTAGTAGCCTCAGAATTTTCGGAACATCTAGCTTCGAATCCTAGACCATTGTTAAAGTGGATTTCTTAGTATTTCGATTGGAGATAGTTTCTATTTCTGTGTTGCGGTAAATATATTTACTAGCATTTTTGAGTGATTTAATTGTTAAAGTTCGTCATTATATTTCACTAGGATTTTTTGGTGTTAATTGACTGGCGAATTGAAATAAGTTATAGGTAATTTTTCCGGCTGTAACGTTGATTTAATTACTCGATACCACCCAGAAAAAGAGATATTTTAATTGACTAGTAAATGCACTAGGCAATGTAGTACCGACGAAATATATATTTATCTCTAATCCATTATGTGTTGTTGTTAGTTGCTTATCCTTTACAGGACGTGGCAATCAACCCCAGCTTTTATTGGCTGTTTGTGATTTTTCTAGGCAATTTTTACGTTCAGTAGTTTGCCATTGCTTTCTGAACGGTACGGCGCTTATACCATTGTTAAAAATCCACACAAAGCGATCTGCTACCAAACCGCCTGCAGCATGTTTCGAACCTGGTATACCTGGATTATGAAACTGCGTTCATATCCATTAGGCCACAGACGCCGACCCATTATGTGTAATTTTTGTAAATGACTAGAATTTATTTCACGGGTTAATAAGAACGATAAGATAAGCTATACACTTGTGTTTTCTAATCAAAATCTAATAACCGAGTGGATAATAAATTATACCGTTACGCGGGTTTGGATAGAATACTATATTGTGGTTAAATGTTTTGTATTTTCTTCCTAAAATCCAGTACGGGTCACAAACCAAAACCTACCAGCGGCCTGAATCTAAGTCCAACAGTACCAGAAACACAGTCTTATATAAATATCGGGTCTTCGAGGTTGACCCGTTTGGCCCTCTTGTTTCACCCAGAAAGAGAGAGAGTACCAACAAAAGACTATAAGAATAATTGTAACTGGACCTATAGCTATCTAGATTCTTTTTCCATTTTCATGTACATTCAGCCCGCTGTAGCGGAATTATCAAAATTAACATTTCCCAACTACCGACCACTGCGTTGTGGCGAGGATTTTTATCCCGAGAGATTTTCATACGTGACATTCTCTTTAAGTATTGGAATTACAAGCTACTGACACTGTGAACACTAGATCTCGTAATTATTTTCCTACCTGGACTAATTGATGTGACATAAACAGATCCAATTAACAGTAAAGAAGTAAGCGTTCCCCAAATAACAGGATTAATAAAACTTTGAGGAGCTGGGGCTTATTTTGCCAAAACACAACCCAACACTGGATTTGCTGTTTGTACCATGGAGATATGTTCCAGATGTTGTTAATCAACAATTAGGTAAGCGCGACTGAAAGTGGCCACTGTTTGTCTGAAGCAAGATAAAGAAGGAATGAATAATTCTTCTATTGTATAATCATGCATAAGCGCAAAATTTCGCTCATCAGTTCAAGACGTCAGAGCATATAGAGGTGCAGAGATCGGAAGCGATCATAATCTCTGCATAGCTAAACTGAGAATCAAACTAAAGAAGATATACCAACCAAACAAAAATAGAAGAATAGATGTACACAGACTGCAATCAAATGATAAAAAAGAAGAATGTAATGTCAAAATGAACAACTATTTCGATGCTGTAGGCAAAATTGACAACGATATCACCACCATGACAATCGATACTAAATGGGAACAACTGAGAACAGCAATGACAGAAGCGGCTGTAGCGACCACCGGATACCTAACACATAAAAAGAAAAAATGGATGAGAGAAGATACTTAGGATAAAATACAAGAAAGGAAAACAGCAAAACTTAAACTACTAGCGGCAAGTACAAATAATACAGTTGAATCTTGCAAACTAACTTATAACTTGTTAAATAAAGAAGTGAAGACAAAAGCTCGAAGAGATAAAAGACATTTCATCAATGAACTGGCCATAGAAGCTGAAAATGCTGCAAGAACTGGTAATAGTAGGTGCCTTTATCAAATTACAAAACAATTATGCCACCAGCCTACTGATATGGAGACACCTGTTAAAGATAAATTAGGGAATTCAATACCAACAGGAAAAGAATAAATGAAGAGATGGGCTGAGCACTTCATGGAGGTGCTTAACAGACCACCGACAACAGTAACACCTGATTTTAATAATGAAACACTCACAACCACCTTGCCAATAACTTGCGATGAATTCATGCTAGACGAGATTAAACAAGCCGTTAAAAGATTTAAACATTTTAAAGCTGCTGGAGTTGACGAAATTGCAGGCGAAATGATTAAAGCAGTTAATGACAACAACCTCTTGAGAATTTTAGATATTATAAATGAAGTATGGAGAGAAGAACAACCACCACAACAATGGAAAGACAGTATTATTGTAAAGTTACCGAAGAAAGGTGATCTATCAGACTGTAATAACTGGCGTGGTATATCTCTATTATCAGTACCTGGAAAATTATTATGTTGCATGATGTTAGAAAGACTGAAATTGCACGTAGACGAAAAGATCAGAGAAGAACAAGCAGGTTTCAGGCCGAAACGATCATGTATTGATCAAATATTCTAAGAACAATTATAGAAGAATCAGTTGAAATGCAATCACCACTTATTATCACCTTCGTCGATTTTCAAAAAGCCTTTGATAGTCTACACCGCCCATCATTGTGGAAGTTACTTACAATCTATGGTTTTCCAACAAAATATGTGAATGTAATCAAAGCGCTATATGACAATGCAAGATGTTGTGTTAGAACAAATAAAGGGAATACAGAATGGTTTACAGTAGACACAGGGGTGAAACAAGGCTGTATTATGTCACCACTACTTTTTGGAATAGCTATTGATTGGGTTATGAAAAACTATACCCACAACGAACAATTAGGTATAAAATGGACAGATGGAAAGTCCCTAGAAGACCTCGATTTTGCAGATGATTTAGCATTCTTAAGTCCAACACCCAGACAGGCCCAAGAAGCAGTAAATAATCTGTGTCATTTCTCGGTTAAAATAGGTCTCCAAATAAATGCCTCTAAAACTAAAGTTATGAACTTTTCTAACGAGACCTTCGATATCATCCTGAACGGGGAAAAACTACAGAAAGTTGAAAGTTTCAATTATTTAGGCAGTAAAATGACTCAGGATGGTGACACAACAAGAGAAATTCATACTAGAATTGCTTTGACAGCTAGCGCCTTCAATAGATTATCTAACATTTGGAAATTACGATCACTGAATATACATACCAAGCTTCGTCTGTTTAATTCGAATGTTATCTCAGTGTTAACATACGGCTGTGAAAGTTGGAAAATCACAAAATCACTGGAGAACAAGCTGAATACATTCGAGAACAAATGTCTTAGAAAACTCATGAACATCAGTTGGAAAGAATTCAAGACTAATCGACAAATAAGAGAAGACTCTAAGCAGAAATATGTCTCCGACTATATAAGGAAAAGACGATGGTCATATATCGGTCATGTCCTACGAATGCAAAACAACAGAATACCACTACAGGCGCTCACTTGGGTTCCTGAGGGTAAGAGGAAAAAAGGAAGACCAAAAGAAACACTTAGAAGAACAATAACAAGAGAAGGAAGAACGTTGGGCCTAAATAATGTGCAAGAGTTAAGAGGAGTGGCTTCACAACGAACAACCTGGAGAGCAATGGTTTCTGCCTTATGCGCCGTGTTTGGTGCTTAAAGAATTTATTATTATTATTATAATCATTGTACTCACTTTGTTGTGCCTTTCTTTTGTTTGCTAATACTGTTATTTTCCTGAATATATTAATTAGAAACTCTGTTCTTTACAGTATAGTCAAATTCTATACCATAGCGCAAATCTTTTGACCTTTTGGGGGTTATTTAACTTCTTCCTGTGGGATCTTGTATCAACAGAGGGGATTGCACTTATGGGGTTTATTTCTTTATGATTTCTGTAACCTATTATTTTTTCTATTTGATATTTGATACTGTATGTTGTGAAGTTTTCCTTTATGATAAATAAACTTAACATAAAACTTAATTACCTGTGTTGGTCAGCTCCGGCCCAATATCCCTACTCCATTACTATAGTTTCACGTTTGTGCGTCTGATTGTCGTCACTTATCTGTGTGTGTGTATGTGAGTGGTTATAGCGTATATGTTAATATATACAGAAAGGTAAACTGTCTGATAAACAAATTTCAGTCGTAAGATAGGCTGGACTAGAGTATCTTCTAAATCCAGGGACAGACTCTACCTTCTCACCATTCACTCGTGAAATCTATTTCTTTACCCTATCTCTCACTGAGTTACCACCTTTTTTCCAGTTCTATTCAGACGGGACCTATCTATCTTAAATACCTATCCAAAATCTACCACAGGAACTGACGTCATTACTTTTGGTGGCCTAAAGTTCCAGACGCCAGTTTTGCTGTCTGCTAACTAAAGCGTCCCTTGGCTTTGGGGATTCGTTGTGTGTCTATTCAAGGCGTTGGACGTATGTGTTTTATGCTCCTGAGTGTTTGAAAATTTACTGGTCATATTCCTGTGTATTCCATCTCTGGATCCTCCATACACCTCCGTGTGAGGATGCCAGTATTTATGTAAGAGGAATGATGTGGGGCCTGATGAACGTGAGTTGAATTATTATAATAAAAACTGTGTGGAAATGTCTTCGACATCGTTCCAGCTGTAAGACTGTACAGCGACAATAGAGACTGTCTATTTGATGCCATAACTTCATGTGCATATTATCAAGATATATTTGGAGCTTCAAGATGTGTAATAAATCGTTATGTGAATCGTCCAACCTGGCCTTTGGAGTGTCATTCGTGTTTTGAAGTATACTGCTTTTTTGGGCAGATTGAAGATTGAATGGACATACCCTATCTGTGCTTGGTTTTGAATCAGTGTCTGATTCCTCGTGAATTAATCTAAATATATAGATGAAGGACTTCTAGCCTCAACATAAGAATATAAGTCCATTAAAAAGGACCGTATCAGTTACCTACTTTCACAACGCCAGGTAACAGAGGGGAGCGAATCATGTTTCCTTACCCGAATTCTCACGCTAGCGATTTGCCAATTATCGGCAATTTGACAGACGCGCGTAGAATATATAACGGTTTGTTTGTTTGAAGAATCAAGGGCAATAATATTATTCCCGTTCCTTTGATGTTTACATTTTTCAGGGGGACTTAACTAAGTATTTGATCTACGGCACTCGGAGATAATCTAAGAAAGCCCGTTTACAAGGGATGTCTTTGATGTCGTTTCGGCATAGCGAGTGAGCGAACAGCAGAATCATTTATCTTAAAAGTTTAGCTCGATGTTTCCCCTGATACGTCCAAGGTGTGACTTTTGTCATCTGTTAGAGATATTGCACTAAATCAGTATATATATTGCCTTTTCTCCTAGTCAGTTATCAGTCTCTCAGAAAGATTGGATAAATCTAATCACGCCAGACTAGGAACCATTTTATTCGCTAAATGTGTTAAATTGTCGCGAGGGGATTTAAATTTCTGATCGTGGTAATAATTTAAGTTGTGCTTAAGTATTAAATGTGTTAAAAGTTTTACCATTTTTATTCACTGCTATTCCCTAGCGTTAAGACTATCGAAATAGGAAAACGCGCGGATATTCTCTTGCCAGTGGTTCAGTAATGTAAAATCCATCAACAATTTTTTCTGACTTAAGTATAATGTTAAGAGTGACGGATAAAGTGACAGAGTAGTACGCACATTATATTTCTTTGTGTGTAAATTTTTTTTAATGACTAGCGTTTATATCATGTTGTAGTGGATTTTGATGGTATTGTATGGTTGATGTCACCTAGTGTGATGTATGAGGTCAGTTGTGAAGGCTCCTGAGATAAATGTAGATGTGAATTACAGAAGGCCCTTCGTACTACCACTTACGACCTCACACATATCTTTTTTTTTTCTAATGAATGTGGCTACGTTAAAAGTCTAGGGTAATGATATGTAAGGGTTGTGGTAAATTACACACACACACAGATATTTAAGAAGTCTAATAATGTTAATAAAATTTATGACACACTGAACTAACTCAGGCTGTTTTAGTTTTACAAATTAATCTTTTGATACCAACGGGCTGATCACCCGTTTCCCAGTCACTTCGATTACGGAAAAATTTATTTTGTTCTGAACCAAATAGGCGTGATGGGAAACAATGGCAAAGTTCTGCTGTCCCTAAGAACGCCACTAAGAAATATTTTGATGGAAGGACGGAAGAAGAAGAATAAATGGAACCAAATGCAAAATAAGAAATATTACATAAATGGATATAACATAATAAAATGGAAAATGTGTACTTAATTATTTCAAATAACTGGTTAATAATAATTACATTAAGCTAGTCACAGGAGAACTTATTACTAGATATGCTGTTGGGGTGGTGTCATCACTCCCAGTCTATGACTGCCAAACATTGTCCGTTGACTTAAGGGATAAATATATATATATAGTTTAATTTCCCCAATGTCTTGGCTTTATTTAATGCTGAATTAGGGGTAAATTAGATGAAAATGTTGTTGGTGAAAGTCCAGCAGGCCAGATATGACTTATCTGCCTGCATCGATCCTGTACAGAAGTCTGATGGCCCCACCTCTCCGTGCAGGGGGCAATATACGGCTGCTCTGACACAATGACAGACTGCTCTGGTCCACACTTGTATATATTAATACAGCATTTGACACCGCTTTGGTGCCAAATAGAAACTCACAGTTCTGAAACAAAAGTATTGGTCATGTGTCAGAACTCTATCTTCTGAACCACTTCTGCACACAACACTACACACAACAACACCACATAGACTAGGTCAGATCTCTCTGACCACACAGCACATCTTACCAAGTTGGTTTCACATAGTATCAGTTCTCCAAGACTACATTACATCTGAGATATGTTCAATAGCTTCCTACTATTAAATAAGATAGGTGATATGTTCCACTGATCTCAACACTAGATCCTTTTTCATAGTTTCATTTAGGCGTTCCTATATATTGTCTTTGTATGTATGTCTCTAGACCCTGATCTAGGGCTGGGGATCTAGAGCGAACACTTACTTGTCGTAATCATTTTTATGATATGGCAGTATCAATCACTCGAATTATTAAAATATACAGAATAAATATTATTCATTCTTACCAGAATTCAGAAATGAGAACACAGTTAAAGTTTGCTAGCAAAACTCAGCTGAGCTGCTGGCCGTATGATGGCGTCCCACTTATAAAGTTATATTCTTATGGAATCAACACCATTCTGGATTCAAACTGTGTCTCTGAACAGACTTATGTTAAATGGCAAACTTTCACCTCTCTATCACGCTACTATAAAATGCGTTGACCAATCGCCGACTTCCCCCCCTAACTTTCAAATTGGCAACCAAAAGTCACTTCAGTCAAATCTCAGTCAAGTATGTATTACGGTCTGTTAGTCCGTCTGCCTCTACTTGTTTTTTCATAAAAACACACTTGGTTTTACATGCATTTCCTACACGAATCTGCTACTAAGTTATTTTTAGCTACAATTCTCCACCACATTCCCTCTCTTTAATTACAGCTCGATTTTTACGTTTGCAGACTCAAGGCCAAGATTTTGGTTACTTTTAGTGACATGGGTTAACAGTGCAGTCGCTTGTCTGTTATGAACAATACAGTCTTTTGTCAATATCTTCCTTATTATCTATCCGTCTGTATAATTGAAAGCATATTATTTCTCTGCTCAAGATGGGCTATACAACTAGCTAAGTTTTATTTTCATAACTCTATTATTAAGAAAAAACATATTTTTTTCTCAAGTTTAAATTTTGAAATTTGTTCGAGAACCTTCCCTCATGTGTTTTGCCGCGGCATTCAAATAAAGACCAAGTATCGAAAATCGTCCAAGAAATGACTGTCTCGATCCAGAGCTAATGTCCATTTCTTGTCCATTTCCTTACTTTATGTCAACTCGGGACGTGAATTTTTTTCCTTTCACCCCCACTTGCGTCTTTTTGCCGTTCGAACTTCAAACACGTGTTCAGTCATATTTTTCCTTTTTTGTGTCCTCCGTTCTCTCCCGTCTACAAAGGGTAAACGTTTCGTCTGCACTTCTAACTCGTTAGTTTTAAATGGCGGTGGGAAAGGGTGGGAAAGGCTGGCATGGGCGAGCATGTCTCCTAGTATCTTACGCATTATTTTTAACCCTACATTTCATCGTTAATTTTGGAGATATTTTAACGTTGTATCATTGTGACATCATCACACATGTCCCCACCTGAGAACATGCACTACGGCAAGTTCCAAAACCAGTGATACACATAGATAAAATCTCTCCTCATGCCTGCCACTATCTAATCTTGATCACAGGGGTGCCGACTGAGGAAATCTGCACCGACATTCAATTTGCCTGGGATGTATTCGATAATAAACTGATAAGGTTGCAGTAACAAAGACCACCTCAGCAATCTTGCGTTTTCATGCTTAGCCTGAGATAAGAATACGAGGGGCTGATGATCCGTCTGGACCACAAAAGTCCTACCATACAGATAGATTTGAAACTTCTTTATTTCCCAGATTAACGCTAAACATTCCTTTTCGCTTGTAGAATATCCTTGTTCCGCTTTATTCAATTTGCGGCTTGCTTAAGCGACTGGGTTCAGTTCCCCATCGGGTGAAGATGACCTCTGCAACAAGGCCGCCCCGAGGCCTACATTACTTGCATATGTTCTCACCACAAAGTCCTGTGTCAAATCAGGCAATTTGAGAATAGGCTTGCTAGTGAGTTTTTCCTTTAATTCTTGGAAAGCTAATTCACATTGCGCAGTCCAATTAATTTTATCTGGAAGTCCCTTGCGAGTCAGATCAGTCAGAGGAGCACAAATAGAGTTAACATTTTTGATGTATTTTTGATAAAATCCGCATAACGACACGAATGATCGCACGTCCTTTTTTGTTTGTGGTCTAGGTGCTCTCTGCAGTTTTTCCAAGTTCTTGGGATCAGGGGTCATGTTACCCTGATATACAGTGTGTCCCAAGAATTCCAACTCTTTGCATCCAATACAACATTTTGTTGGCCTAGCAGTTAAGTTCGCCTCCCTAAGCCTATTAAATAACATTTTTAGAGCTTCAATGTGTTCTTCAAATGTCTCTGTGGCGACGAGAATATCATCCATGAAATTCGTGATACATGGGTTATTCAGGGGATCCAACAATTTGCGCATCATCCTTGAAAATACACTCGGAGCATTTTTCAATCCGAATGGTAGCATGTTGAATTCATAATGTCCTTCCGATGTGCTAAATGCTAAATAAGGTCTCACTTCAGGCTTCACTGGAATCTGGTAATAGCCTTTACTAAGATCCACCTTTGAAAAGTATTTTGCCTTGTTTAATCTGGCAAATAACTGTTTTGTGTCTGGTAATGGATCCACTTGTCCTTCTGTGACAGCATTCAGTTTCCTGTAATCTATGCACAGTCTGTGTTCCCCCGACGGTTTTCTCAAAAAAACGACACTGGAGCTAAAAGATGATTTACTGTGTGAAATAATCCCCTCCTTCAACAAATAATCTATTTCTTCCTTCAATGCCTTCTCCTTCGCGAACGGAATAGAATAGGCTCTCATACAGATTGGGTTTGAGTCTACCAGTTTCATGTCATACTGTAGCAAATTTGTATGTCCTGGTTTATCTGTTAATACATCTGTATGTTCCTCCAGAACCTGTTGAACTCTCTCCCTATGATTTTTAGTCAGGTGCTTACTGACTTTTACTTGTGCCGCCCGCTGTTTCACAAGGATGTAATGGGTATTCATGCGAGATGAGTGGTTCCTTTTGCATTTGAGTTGCGATAGCTAAGGTCAGTAAGGGGGTGCTTTCCTGGAGTGGTCTGTCCAGATACTTCTTTAACAGGTTTAGGTGATAAACTTTCTCCTTCCCCTTTTTGTCAATTTTATAGTTTGTTCT
Source organism: Oreohelix idahoensis (assembly GCA_024509875.1). Taxonomy (NCBI): domain Eukaryota; kingdom Metazoa; phylum Mollusca; class Gastropoda; order Stylommatophora; family Oreohelicidae; genus Oreohelix; species Oreohelix idahoensis. Next base: position 3,475 of record JAMPIV010005596.1, on the reverse strand, counting down.
AGACACCTTCTCTAGAACCGTATATGGACCGTGCCATCCAATTTGTAATTTATTCTGGCTGCCGGGTAGTAGAAGAAGCACCTTCTCTCCCACAGCTAGTTCTCTGTCCTTTGCCTTCCTATTAAAATATGCTGCATGTTTCTTCCTGGCTTGTCTCAAATTATCATTTGCCAGGTTCCATCCAGCTTTCAGACGAGTGGTCAGTTCGTTCACGTATTGATAGGATGAGGTAACAGTCTCTTCTGCCTTCTCATCTGTCCAGGTCCTTAATAGTAATTCTAATGGACCTTTTATTGGCCTCCCAAATAGCAGAGTTGCGGGAGCCATCCCGGTTGAACTATGTGGTACCTCCCGATACGCAAACAATGCGGCGGGCAGGAATTGATCCCACAGATCCGGTTTTTCGTGTACCAGCTTCCTCAGGATAGAAATGAGCGTCCCATTAAACCTCTCTACCTGGCCGTTCCCTTGCGGGTTGTACGGGCTGCCTTGTTAGTGAGAGTGAGTATCTCATAGTTGGTTCTAAGGCGAGATGTAAGTTATGGTATGAGTATTATTGTAGAGTTGTGTTTTGTGTTAGGTTAGTAGTATTAGGGTGGGATTTTTTGGGTGGGGTTTGGGTTACACCCAGGGGTGTGTTTGGTGTTAGGGGTCGTTTAGCTATGAGGTGGGGGGATTTATGGTAAGGGAAGGTGTGTAGGTGGTTGTTGGGTAGAAGGTTTATATGTGTTCGAATAGGTGGATAGTAAAAAGATTGTTATGGTGTTATTGGTATAAAGTCCTCCTGGTTCGTTATGGATATGTTTTTGTAGTGCTCTTTCCTGTCTTCAGCACATGGTGTTGGTTTTGATTAGTCCTCGGTGTCTTTCATGGAAGATTGTTTTTGGGGAAGTGTTGGGTTAGTCCCTGACCCCCATAGTTTGTTTGTTCAAGTCTTCTGTTGATTTAGGGTTGGATCCTTGATTCTCTGTTTTCCCGAGGTCTTGTTGTGGTTCCGGTCTGTACCCCACCCCCTATTGGTGGAACATTTTTGCCGACATGTACGCTTCCTGTATCGGTTTCAGGGTGGAGGGGTGGGGGGTGGCTGGGGTGGTCTTGGGGAGGGGAGTCCATTAGGTTACGAGGGGGGGGGCGAGTGGTAGTTGCGGATGGGTGATGGGGGAGGGGTGGTGGGGCTTGTGTGTGGAAGTGAGAATGCCCTGTGCGACATGGGTAGTAGTGATAGAAGTGTTTGGGTAAATCTCATGTTTATTTTAGGCGGTTGTGACTATGAGGTTCCTCTGGGGGGTCCTTGCGTGTGATAAGTTACTTCAAAGGGTACAGCTTACTATGACGCAACCATTGTGGTGGAGAAATATTCATCACTATGATATGAAACTAATTTTGTGAATAATGGGCCATCCCTTACAGCTAAGGTCATTTCGGTGTTGGAACTGTTCCTGGCAGTTCAGTCTGGGTGTTCTCATGAGAATCCATCTGCAAACCTAATCAACATGATTCAACCTCGTAGATTAAGTCTATGTTTATGGTGCTGACGCAAATTGGCATGTGGGACATGTGGTTGTGTTGTTTTTCCAACTTTGTGTTATGGGGTCCCTTTATAATGGGGTGTGTTGGTCCTGTTGCTAGATAAATCCTGAAGGGAATAATGGTTATGGGTGTATACGACAGTGCTATTGTTGGTGGTTTTGGGGGTTGTGTGGTGTGGTTTTTTAGTACTTTGGTGTGACTGTTCATTTGAGGCTGAATTAGTTATTGAGACATTTATTTGTAATTTTTAAATGTCCTCCGATATTTAGGTGGGATAATATCCTGCTAAATTTCCCCCCCTGTATCCTGGAGACATCAGTCACACTGCGGGCTTGGAAGTGATTTTTAGGATAATAGGGACTATTTTGGAATGGTATTCCAATAAAACTGGCATAATATTATGTTAATATTAGATCTTTATGGACTCTATTTCCTCTATCAGGGTTAAACATTTATCCTTGATTATTAAGTATGTTTACCACTTCGCCGGTTGGGCGGTTATAAACTGGGTAAAATTACAGGCTTGTTTTCTAAACCATTCGTTCAAGGGGTGTGTTTGATTACGTTTATGGGGTTTTGGTCGAGAATCATGTGTTTGGGGTTATTGGACTACACTTTTCCAAGTGGTATTTCAAGATTACAGAATTTTCATTGTTATTGGGAGTCTTGCAGGGGTTATTGAAGTAACCCGAGAGTTTTTGTTTGTGAAACACTATTGGGTTTGTTAAATGGATGGTAGATTACTTTTAAAATTTAATTCTTTCCCAAACACAAAACCAACCCATTTTTTTTGGTGGGGTAGTTACCACCAAAATACTCCCTCCTATGTAAGAAGACCCAAAACTTACTGATGATTGTGTGATTAAGACGGAAACATAGGCCCAAACCACAATTTTTGTGTACAGGTGTATTAATGTCCCTGCCTGACTATTTTAGGTGTTGTTAGTTGGTCCCCTATGGGGTTTAGTGGAGTTTTGTGTTGGGTGTATGTAAGGGGGGTGATGTAATGGTTAGGGGGGTTGTGGGGGGGGGGGGTAATGTTCATGGTGAGGATCTTAGGTTGGGGGGTGGGTTGTGGATATGGGGGTGGTAATATTGATGTTTATAGGTGGTAGATATATAGGGTTTGTGGTAGTTATTTTTTACTTCAGTCCTAAGATTTGAAGGTGTGGGGTTAAATGGAGTTGGGGGAGGGGATAGAAGGGTGTTTGGGGTAGGTTGTGGGGAGTAAGAATTTAAAGGGGGTGGGTGATTGTGTTGGGAGGGGGGGGTGGGTGTGGTTGTAAGAGATCGACCGGGGGGGGAAGGTTTGGGTGTGAAGGGTTACATAGGAAGGGGGGGACAGGGTTGGGGGTTTGGGGGGGTCCAAAAAAAAAATTGTTAAGGTGTGGGGTAGTTGTGGTTTGTTGGGTGTTGGGGGGGTAGGAGGTTGGGGGTGTTATTGGAGGTGGGGATGGGGGGGGGGGTTATTTAATTATTTTATAAATTTATTAACGGGTGGGGGGGGATTGGGGGGGGGGGGGGCCAAAAAAACCCTGGGGGGGGGGGGGGATTTAGGGTCTATATAAATAGGGAACGGGGGCTGGGGGGGGTTCATGCGTGTTGGATGGCAAAAGACCAATAGCTATAGGCTGGAAAAAAAATCTACCCATTAATTGAGCAGTGAAATTGAGGGGGTAAGGATGGAGAAGTGGGTGGGTCATACGAAGGCACGGGGCTGTGGGCAGGTCGCGTACGAGATGGGCTTTCGCGAAGAGGCGGGCAAGTATGAGAGAGGAGAGGGAGGGTGGGGGGGGGTTTGACTTTTTGATTATTGGAGAATCATTTTTTGGGTCTATCTCCTAATGCTACTTATTAAGGCCCACCTGACTGCAACGGTGAATGGTTTGCTTGCTCGTCTTACTTTTATAGCTTGCAATGATCCCCTTGGCGGGGCAATTAGTAT